>CAWUFW010006663.1:600000-1115313 GCA_963921515.1 Calotriton arnoldi
TTGGAAATCTTACGGATTTATTCAATATGTCACTTTCACAATCAGTGGTTCCAGTCATATGGAAAGTTGCCAGGGTCAGGCCGATTTTAAAGAAACCCACCGCCGATCCCAAGTTACCAAGTAACTATCGTCCAATCTCGTTGCTCCCCTACTTTGGGAAGGTGCTTGAATCCCTGATCAATCGGCAACTCACTGTACATCTAGAGAGCAACGGACTATTGGATCCGTCTCAGTCCGGTTTCAGGGCTGCCCACAGCACTGAAACAGCGCTGGTGGAAGTCATCGATAACATCAGACTAGCCCAGGACAACGGGCAATCAGCCTTGCTCACCTTCCTGGATCTGTCAGCCGCCTTTGACACCATCTCCCATAGCATTCTAGAACAACGGCTCTGGGAGATAGGTGTCAGAGGGAAGGCCCTGAAATGGCTCAGAAGCTATCTAACCGACCGAGCCACTACGGTACAGATTGGCAATGTGGTTTCTTGCAGCCGGCCAGTAAAGATGGGAGTCCCTCAGGGCTCTATTTTAAGCCCCATGCTCTTTAACCTTTATGTGACCCCACTGGCCAGGGTGATCCGGTCCTATGGTTTCGATGTGGTGTCATATGCCGATGACACCCAGATATTGATTACCCTTGATCCGGACCCCATGGATACTAAAACGCGCTTTAAAAACTGCATGACCCACATTGACAGCTGGATGAGCGCCAACCATCTTCAGCTAAACGGCAGCAAAACTGAGGTTATACTCTTTGGTAAAGCACTTGAAGCCTGGTCAAATGACTGGTGGCCCCAAAATCTGGGCCCATGTCCAGTTCCTAGACCAGTGGCGTGGAACTTAGGAGTATTAATTGATAATCAACTATCAATGAAAAATCATGTCAATCATATAATCAGTACTTGTTATGGAATCATGCGCAGTTTACGGAAAATGTTTCAATGGATCCCAATAGAAGCAAAAAAGCCACTTGTTCAGGGACTGATCATAAGACGTATTGATTATGGGAATGCTCTGTTAGCATCGATTAACGAAGATCTCTATTCCAGGCTTCAAGTCCAGCAGAACACAGCGGCCAGGCTGGTGCTGAATCTCCCGTCTAGGTCTCCATCAGCGCCAAGTTTGAAATACCTCCATTGGCTTCCTATCAGGAAGCAAACCCGCTTCAAGATCCTTTGTCTTGTGCATAGGAATATGCACGGAAGCGGGCCCAGCTACTTTGCAAATAAACTCAGCTGGTACCAGCCAAGCAGGATGCTTAGGTCCAGCTCTAGATCTCTCCTCACCCCTCACAGAGTTCGCACCGCCAGGAACGGCGGGAGATCCTTTTCTTTCCTGGCACCCACCCTCTGGAATAAACTTCCATCCTATTTGCTCTCTGTTATAGATCATAATCGATTCCGCAGGGAATTAAAAACCTGGCTGTTTGATCATTAACAGCATCCCTCTTTCCTACTGCTCGGTTAATGTGGAGTCGTCCGCTAGCTCCATGAGACCTTTTGGGTGATATGCACACTCAACAAATGTTCCTGACTTGACTTTGAATTGTGCCAACTGCAAGAGGCATGGGACGATGACTTCCTTGTGAAAGGTAATTGGGTTATGGGCATTGTTCAGGCACCATATGCAGAATCATTTCCATTTAGGTGGAAGGCGGGTCCTTGTGGATAGGTGCTTTGCCTCCCTTAGAATGCTCATATATGCAGGGGCCAGATTTAAATGATCATACTGACTGCCTGATTTCAGGAGCCAGACTGCCAAATTCAGTGACATCAAATCCAGATGTTGAAATTGCCAGAGGCCTGGTCAGTATGTTTGGTCTCCATGGCAACCTCGTGTGTGTATGATAGGCATCTGCAATAAATCTGGGCACCATTGGGCCAATTCCGATGTTGTTCGGGAAGGCTCCGAATGGGATTCGGAATCTCAGAATTCGATTCAGAACCTATGTTTCCGACCGAATCGTACACATTTCCAACCGACTGATTACGATGCACGGAAACCGTTCAGGCTGTCTGATTCTGTTCCGAAAGGCATTCGGACAGCCCGAGTCTTTCGGAGCCGAATCGTACAGCTCTATGGACACGGTTTCCGAGCGAGCGATTACGATGACCGATTCAGACAGCCGTTCCGACTCAGTCTACCTGACACAAAACGGCTGTAAGAATCTGACTTTTGGGGCCCGTAGCAGGCCCCCCTTCACCATGAGGTCTCCAGTTGGGGTCCGTGGGTGTACCCAAGGGACCCCCCTGTTAAACCATGCACAGTGTGGCAGGCACCACGGGGTGCCTGCCACAGGTTGCAAGGTTTTCCCCAACCACCCCTTTTTTCAATGGGAGCCTGTTTTCTTGTTCGGAACACAGGCTCCCATTGAAGTCAATGCGAGTCCGACCGAACGATGTTGGGAAGCATCGTAATCAGTCGGTCGGACTCGCTGAACCCGATTCGTTCGGAAACGATTCCGAAACCGATTCGGTCGGAAGAGTTTCCGAACGACATAGTAATTGGCCCGTCTGAGTATCATTGTCATTTGAGACATGTGGCACTTCAAAACTCCAGATGGAATGAGTGAGACTGAAGGAAAGGCAAACAATAATGATCTGCTCCAACTCATCTAAAAGGGTATTGCCCAAAGCGTCTGGCTGTGGATGAAAAGTCTTGGAATTTTCAGTTTTGAGCTAATGTGAAAAGATCTAGTAATTGAGTTGCCTACTCTTTTAAGATCACCGTCCAAAACCGACTTGTGACTTTCTTCGTAGAAATGGCTCAGAAAGTCTACCTGTCAATTCTGCATGCCGGGGATGTGCACTGCCTTTAATGTGGGACCTTTGGTTACTGCCCACAGTCAAATCTTCTGCGCCTCCAGCAATAATGGTCTCGATCTTGGGCCTCCTTTCTTGTTTAGGTAGCAGTTGGTCGTTGTATTTTCTGTCTGAATGAGAATGGTTTTCATCATCAGAGACAGAAGAAAAGCCTCGAGAGCCAGAAGCACTGTTCTCAACTCCAAGTAGTTGATAAGAGCTCGCCTTCTCTGATCAACCACCTGGTGTAGACAGTTTTACTATATCAGCTCCCAGTCCCATAAGAGATGCATCTGTGACAATCGTCTGCAACTGTGTTTCTTGTTGGAAGTGAAACTCCTTGAAAATCTCCTATTTTGCACCACGAGAGGGAGCGCTTTGCTGTAAGCGCTAGCTACAGTTTGGCGTCCCGGTTGTCATGTCTATGCAACCACTGATTCTCTCGGCACTATTTCAATGGTCTGTTTTGCAGTCTTACTTTCGGGACAAAGGAAATGCAGAAAGCCATAGAACCGAGAAGGGAGGGGATCTGCCGAGCTGGTGGACTGGTGAGCATATCAGGAACCAAGCCTTTGACGTTGAGCCCTTCACATCAATCAGGATGACGACGAGATTGGTGATAATGCCTTCTTACCCCTTTGCTCAACATCTTCTCTTTAGCTCTCCCTCTATGAGGGTCTTTATGAAGTACTGGCTCATTTTGAGCAGAAGCTACATGACTGGAGGGCTTTTCGTCCGTCCCTGGCCCTATGTACTAGCCTATCTGATTTCTTCGATGAGAAGTTTAAAAAACTATACTCGATGTTCTCATCAGAAATCTGCTCAGCAAGACCTTTGACACCGCCTGACAGTCCAGTACCTGCTTTATCGGAATTTTTCCCGATTTCCGAAAAAGACTCTCTTGAGGAGTTATTGAAATGCAACTCTGGCTCCCCAGAGGACCTCTGTCCTCCTCGATTTCTTAAACTGCCTGCCCTTATTGTAAATCCTACCCTTAATAGAATCTGGAATGCTTTTTTTAAATCCAGCCTTTTTTCTACTTTATGGAAACAGGAGTTCCTATTGCCATTGCTAAAGAAACCTAATGTGGACCCTGGGGTGCTCAGCTGTTTTAGGCCCATTTCATTATTAACTGCGAAGAGATTAGAAAAACTGGCTTATCGCCAATTGTCTGCCTTTGTTGAAGCTAATGATTTGCTTCATGACACCCAATCTGGCTTCCGTGCAGGCTTCAACACGGAGACCGCTCTACTGGAAGTATCTGAGACTGTCAAAGAGGCTCTGGATGGCGGCGCCTCTGCTATGGTAGGGAAGCTAGACCTATCGGCAGCATTTGACACGGTAGCACATTCTACCTTGTTGAATAGATTATGCCATTTTGGCTTTCAGGGCACTGTGCTGTTATGGATACAATCTTTTTTAGAAGATCGAACTCACAGGGTCTTCCTTCGCCCATTCTCATCTTCGCCTAAACCTTTGGCTTGTGGGATGCCACAGGGCTCGGCCCTCAGTCCACTGCTTTTCAACCTTTAATTGGCCCCTTTGGCCACCCTTATTGAGACCTGGGGAGTGAAGGTTGTTTCGTATGCAGATGACACAACTTGTGCTTTCGTTTAGAGAACATTCAGAAGCTGACTTTCTCAACTTCAAAGAGTGTTTAAAGAGCATTTTCAAACAGATGGATAACAACTTCTTGAAACTGAACACGGACAAAACGGAAGTGCTTTTCTTCAGTCAGATGGCACCCCCTCCATCTAGTCTCTGATGGCCGACTGAATTGAATCCGCCACCAAACCTGGCCACTTCAGTTAGAAACTTAGGGATCATGTTTGACTCTGACCTTTCCTTCGCTACCCAAATTCAGCAGATCTGATCGTCCTGCTTTCTGAAGTTAAGCTCAGTCAGGAAACTATTGCACCTCCTGCCAGTAGAGACCTGAAAGATTGTAGTCCATGTGCTTGTGACACTGCGCTTGGATTACGCTAGCAGCTTATATCTGGGTCTTCCGGCTTTCCTGACTCATAGACTTCAAATGATACAGAGTGTGGCGGCCAGGTTGATTCGGCGGGTACCCTTTCATCATCAAATATATTTATATGGATTGCAGTGGGGAATTATTCTAAGGTTTATGACTATTAATAAAGATCCCTACGATGCAGAAAACAATTGTTCAATTTGTGAAAGATGTGTCCTAGTTATAGTCTGCTCAATCTGAGGGAGTATTCTTGTAATCAGTTACATTCATATTTAAACTAATTCCAGAGTAAAAATGTGATTGTACTTTAAAAAAATGCCCCAATCACTGAGCTCAAAAATAAGCCAGACATACTGCAAGCCGATTTTTACATCTTCTTGTTTAAGATCATGCATAAATAAGGCAACACCAAAAAGCTCCTTAAGCATTTCTTGAAAAAGTTGCTAAATGTATTTCATCACAGGTGTTTATAAATATTCCTTATTGTATGGCCCTGGCAAACCATAGCATTGCACAGCATCCACTGCTTTTGGACTTGGAAAAAGAGCTAGAGCAGTAATATGGATTTTACATGATTCTGTCTTCACCATAGCGGAAGAGTCATCAGATAGCTAGTTGGGGTAACAGGCTGGAAGTAAGGTACTCTCAATAAATAAGATCTAGATGTATACTTGAATAATGGAAACTGGTGGTTTCCTTTGCACCTGAAGGTTTGGGATGGTGTCAGATGGCAAGTTATTAAAAAACATAAAACTTGAATGAAAATCAGTTTCGATTGGCCATACCTTAGAAAGGTCTTCTTTGCAGAGTGGACATGCTGAGTTGTGATCTAGGCATCGTTCAAGGCATTTGAGGCAGAAGGTGTGTCCACAAGGTGTAGTGACTGGTTCATAAAAAAGCCTGAAGCAAAAAACAGAAGACAACAATATCTTGCAACAAGAAAAAATGTTAGGCTATTGTCTAGCCTTGCTTGCAGATGTTTCAATAGGTGAATTGCATTAATCAAAGATAAGGTATTTATAAAAGACATTTTAATTATTTTACTCTGCACCCTTTTCCATTAAGATATTCTGTATATTGGCACTTTAATATGTGTTTATATAAAATTCATCAACACTATAATCCTAGTTCATATAATCTGCATACTTAATTCAGTTTCCAACACATGAACTTGTACAAAATGGTTGCAACTGTACACGTAAAATGTTGAAGCTTCAAGAATGGCCCCCTGTGCTACTAAGCTAATTTTGATTGAAAACTGGGTAATGATGATAGCAAGACAATATCAAATATGGCTGTTCTCTAAACATGCCTGCATGTTCCATAGCAAGAGGGACTACTGCTATAGGCAGAATACCATTGCCATCCTCTAGCCATAGCATAACAAATTATTTGAGATGTTTGCCCCTAACGAGACTTAAATAGGTTAAATAAAGGAGACAGCAATTACCCCTTTATGAACTACAATTTCACAATATATGAGAGCACCCAAAAAATCTTTGAGATTATCAGATTTTCAGTATTATCATAATCACTTAAACCAAAATGATCCTGTTAACAAGCATGAGACTAATGCTTAGAAAATGAACGCTTGCCACCAACGAAACATTAATTGAAGTAAGTTAAATACAGTGAGTCCTGGTCCACCAATAAAAAGGTAAAAGGGCAGAGATTTAGTGCTCTGCCTTGCCTAAATGTTACTTTTTCTTTAATTCACCAACACTGCCAGTAGTACCGCCTGGAAAGCTGCGCCAGGTGCAAGTTCCCAGGCATTCTACGTGGGACTGTCATGTGACGATTTCAGCATGCTCTTATTCCTGATTTACGGAATCATATAATGGTGTAGAATTCCGTGGAGAAAGCTCTTTGCTAGCACTGGAGGTAATCCATTGCCCTTCCCATTGTGGAAGAGGAATTTGTTCCCATCAACCCTAGCCTAGGGTAAATCTCTGACCATTTCCAGGATGAAAATGTGTCGGATCAGAGTTTGGAGAATACCCACAAACGTATGTTTGTAGGGGTTCACAAACTTCCAGGACAAACCACGCCTTGGAACAGATTTCTCCCAACACCGATTTCGCCACACTGGTGGCAGAGAAATCCGCGATAGCAAATGCATTTACAAGAGCCATGAATCCTTATGTTTGTGAACTGGCCTCAAAATGTTTTTAAAAATATCAATTGAGTCCAACTAGCCAATGTACCTGGTTTACAACACAGAACTTATGTGAGCAGAGCCTGGGCTGTATGGCTATTTGATACAATATGACTTTGCCTCAATTGTGTGCAAAGTTCCTCAAGGCTTTGTGGTACCTATTTAATCTACCAATGATTCTATACAGATTCAAGTATGTAATTTAATATAATGTAGCTTCATACAAAAATGATTGCATATCTCTTTGGAAATCATTCATAACAACACAAACTTCCTCATGTAGTGCAATGTCAAACCTGTTGATAGGAGAGTAATGTGGTTATTTTATGCCACCACTGACTATCTGGAGAAGTTGCACAGGTCTTGATCTCTCATGCAGAGACAAAATGAAGATTACCAAGAACCAACAGAAGTCATGTGCCAACTACATACACCACAAAGAAAGGCATCCCAAATTCTACTTCATCCTTTGCACTAAAATACATGCAAATAATATTTGGTAATAATTCTTTTAATAAAGATGACCAAAAACGGAAAGCAAGAAAGATGGACAATGCATCGCAACCAGCAGGGGATTCCTGGGATTGGTTGCAGAAACCACACAAAGAATACAATAGTGTGACGCTTCAACAGACTATACTAAAGCTACAAAAGCCTCAGGGAAACATCTTAATTGATAATTTTCGGGAAAGTGGGGTTAAGGCATTCTCGTCGATTGTCAATCAGGACGTTTCCCTGAGCGCCTTGCAGCTTTACTATACTCGGTTGATCCATCACACTATTGTGTCTTTTTGTGTGGTTTGTGTATTTCAAGGAGGACGTGTGATAGTGAAAAACTCTTTCTCTCTCATTATGGTACATTGATTGTCAGCAGCCCTAAATGGCCTAAGAGGAGCACCTACAACAATGAAGAACGTTTAGAATGCAGCCTAACCAGAGACCCATTGGCACTAGTCCTTTAGAGGGGAAGCAGGAGCAGTCGTCGTACATTCTATTCATATTCTCAGTTGGAACAGTGTGGACTCCAAAATGGAAGACTCAGATTGGACATTGCATAAAGCAGAAAGACATTTGTTGCTTTTAGGAAACACGGTCTATGACAAAAAAAAACCTTAGATGGATTTGCCACCCTTTCTGCTCAATTATGACTACCACCCATTACGCTCAATTATGACCACTCAAGGTACAATCTGGTCATCTTGGTCTCAACAGTGCTGTGTGCTAGTGTTCAACCGCTACCAATAGAGACCTGAATTTGAATATTTTACATTTTAGACTAATTGGGTCATGGTCCCAGAGGACATGATAGATTTATTTAAAGTTTATGTTACGCTAGGATCAAAAAATGGAAACAATACAGTTTTAGCAACACTTAAGGGTGTAATCCTGTCAATAAGCACTGAAACGGATTATCCTTTTCAGTACAAATACAATAGTGAGCAGGGGTTTCAATTCCGTTCCTGTAAAAGACTTGGTAGCTTGTGAAATGATGGTTGAGAATCTTGCATGGGGGATCCTTCGGCTAAAATGTCTTGGCATAAAAACAGCAGGCATGGAAGAGCTTCCTATCTATGATGTAGGTTTGCTTGTGGCCTACGTCCTTTGAATGTTCGTACTCAATCGGATTCTCCAGCAGATAACAAGCTTAATTCAGGCAAAAAGCCAATCCTTAGCAACTATGTTTCACTTTTTTTCTACTAATGAAGCCTGGGTGAATATGGTCCTAGAGCCATGGCTAGAAAGTGACCAAAATCTACTAATATACCGAGTTGACCCTACATTGTTTACACCTTGGCATGCTATAGGTAATACCATGGTAGGAGGGGTACAGATTATACCCACCAATAATCGTAGGGCAGAAAACTATGTACACCTTGTTCCATGTATAAAGGAGGAAATAGTGTATAAATTAGAAGACGTGTAGCAAACTGATAACGGCAAAGACAGCAAGGAGACTGAATTATCTGAATTAATTATTGTGAAGCGATCTTTATATTTCACAGATTTCCAATCACATCAGTTATGCAAAGCCCACAGTGTTGGGAATGATGGCAACAAAACCTGTTGCATTACTTCAGGCTGTGCCAATTGTACGTGGAGCATTCTGAGTCAACCGCAATGTAGTTCAGAGTTACATACAGCTGTCGGAACTCTACATTTTGCAGTAAATCACATGTCTGAACTCTGACCTTTGACGTAAGACGATCGAAAGGTCACAGCTGTTAAACTGAGAGGTGATGATCTATGTGGTTGTAGGACTGAAAAAACTATCACAATGATAATAATGAGAAAATGCGACCCTAAATATCAGTAAAAGAAATTAAATCAAAATGCTCAGTAATCTGCCCCTTACTGCACACAGTTTACTGATGCATAATTATTTCAAACATTACAGTGCATATCTGTGAATCAGCTTTACACCATATTCATTGACTAATGGTTGTAAAGAAAAAATAGTCACTAATCCATAATTAACAAACAAGGAAATCAACTGTGCCAAGTGTAAAATACAGGTCAGGGCGCTCAGCAGGCAGATATTGATACCTCATGCACAATGAACAGTCCAGGTCGGCTGGGTCAATACATTCTGCTGGCATGGGTTGTTCTGTCTCGGAGCTTTGAGTACCAGGTACATCTAAAATGCAAAATTAATAAACCGTTCTAACAACAATATTTGAATATGCCCAATACAGTAATATTTTCCAATTGACATTTAAGCAAGGCTGCAGTCTCTTAACTGTACATATATGAACACCATGTTAGTCAATTTGTAGCTTTCAAATGCTTACTACCATTCAGATCTACATCATCTTGGGACGTGCTAAACATCTGCATTCAAATGCCTTTGTTATGGTAAATACATAAAATGCAAGATAATTAGGGAGAAAGGAGGAGTAAGTACAGAGAATGCACCATGCATATCATACAGTTACCTTTTCTCATATGCTTGCTGGGTATTTCTGAGCTCTTTATGTCATTTGTATTGTAGGAACAGTGTTTTCTTTTTAAAACGTTGTGACTCGCAGACTCCAGTGGAAAAGACAGTTTGTTTTCAACGTCCAGAAAGCTACTCTTCTTTTCCTTTGGTACATACTTCATTAGATCACAACTGGTAGGTACTGGATCTTCTCGGATTTTTGAATCCCTTTTCTGCTCTGTGATCACCTGGATGAAATAAACACTTTATCTTTAGGAGATGGTACTTTGGATACAGAGACACTGCGATTGTGTTGTCCCTAAATAATGCATCAAACACTAAGTCCTCCTATCACAAGATTATGAATAAGAAATGCAGCATTCTACTATCCATTGGACCTACTGATACGAATATGACTCGTTACATCGCGAGCCATTACTCCGCGTGCCATTACAACGCGGTCGTTACAACAACCGCGTTGTTACCACGCAAAGCCATTACTACGCAAGTCGTTACATCGACTTGCAGTAGATGCGGTGCTGACATTAGAAATGTATAATTTACTATTCCAACTCCAGCCTACGTAACAGTAGGGAAGGTGTTGGAATAGTAAACTATACTATTTCTAATGTTAGCACGCCATCTACCGCAAGTCGATGTAACGACTTGCGTAGTATTGGCATTGCGTGGTTACAATGCGGTCGTTGTAACGACCGCGTTGTAATGGCATCGCGATGTGATGCCCACGTTGTTAGGGTTGTTTCCCACTGATACAATGCCAATCGGCAACAATATGCGATACTGCCTCTGAAAGCATCAGTTAAAAAAAGGAAACAGATTTATAAAACACACAAGTATAAACTGCCTAGGGTAAGAAAGTAAGCCAAATCTCTCAAGATACTAAAAAGCGTCTTATCCTAACACCCAGAGTTGTAACCATACAGTAAGAAAGTCTCCTTAATTTTATGCTTCTCACACCTAATATGCGAGTTACTCTGATTATGAAGACTGTAGAAATAATTGTATCAAAATACAACCACAAATAAAACATACATTCTGACAGGTAATGTTTATAATAGCTACTGAATCAGAGATAATGTAAGGCAAGTCCTTGCTAGGGTTCTCATTATTTTCATAATTCGTTTGCATGCGTAACCACCTAGCTTATGTTGGCTATCATTGTCAAAACACTGAATGGAAGACTGCTACAAAACCCGCCTACTATACTGTTAAAAACTTGATGACATGAAGCTAAATGATGCTCTGCGTAAAATAAAAATAGCCACAGTTCTGCAATAAGAGAATAATGGAGCTCTCTTGATAAAAGTAGAAAAGAGAATAAAGTGTTCCTCCATTTTAGAAAAGCGGAGATATTTCTCCACTGCAAGATAAATATCAGATAAATGGGCAACAATATCACACGCACATCCTTATTCCTTTTAAAAATTCAAATAATATAACTAACAAGCTAGTGCTACCCAATGAGGATTCTGCCCGACAAATATCTGCTCTATGTCACAGACAATATACAACACCTATTTTCCTTTAAGCCCCCCCCCGCCCCCTTTCCTTTGCATAACTGACCAAAAACGGCATAACAATAGAAAATTGCTAACAAGCTGTGATTTACCTTTAATGAACTATGTGGGTAATTGCTGGCCCCAACCAGTGACCATGAATTCAGAATATTTCCTTTTAACCTCGAATGATGTGACAGTACTTGCAGGATATCTGGTATGTGTCCATGAGAAGTTCCAGACAGGAGCGAAAATAAGTTTAGAAGGAGCTGTTGTGAAGAAAAAGGATTTTTTTTTTACTTGATTCTAGCATATTAATTGCACGTTTTTGTCAAAATAGAGGCAAACATTTGTGCAAAGACACTGAAAATTTCAACTTGACGCACCCATGCTGCTTCATTAATCAATATTAAGGCATGTCAAGAAGCAGAGAGGCCCTTAGTGCAATCAATTCCTTCGCCTATCGCTGTTAAGACCCCAAAGTCTATAATTCCCTTCTTAAATCTTGGTATTTGCCACCGTGAAGCCTCTCAGCCAGCAAACTAGGGGTTCAATGTACAAAACTCATTTGCAAACCAGGGTAACCAATTTGCACACTGACTGGTTTGCAAATGGCCATAAAGTCAGCGATGAGACCCAAGGAGTAATAGCTTGCATTTCAAATTGTACAATTGCAGGGAGGTCATAAAAAGACGTGTCTAATGAGTATTAATTGAGGCAATTTCAAATTTTTAACTTCCTGTGAATGGTTGTGAATGTAGGGATGGTGGCATCCAAGGGTCAGCACACCAACAACCATCCTTGCATTTGCGCTTACATTCGAGAAACATCTTTTAAAAAATAAAAATATTTTTTTTAAAAAGCAGCCCATGTACATTAAAGGGAAAGGTGCAATTTTTTGTTTCCTTTTTTATTTAACAAAAAATGTTTTCCATTTGGCAACACATTGAGGGGAAGGCGGGAAGGGGTGGGGGCACTGGATGACTGCCTGCCCAACCCTTTCCCCAGTGCTGCCTAAATATCACAAAGCATTGATAAATTCCGTTGCAACTCCCAAATAGGAGGAGAACGCCCAATTCATGCCCCCTCGTATTTGCGATTTATACTGGGTCACAAATCCCCTTATACAAGTCAGACAGACTTTTCTGACTCTTAATGAGTGGTTCTGTATATAACAAAATACTAATTTGTGGTTGCAAAGCTTGTTATTTTGCGGTTTGCAGGCTTTGCCATTGCTTAAGAGTTTCATACATGAAACTCCTAGCTCCTTACATTATTAGTGTTATATGGGGGCTGCAGTATCTAACACAAACAAACAACCAAGCAGAGAATCAATTATGCTTTACCCCTGTGTCACATTCTCTTCATCATAAGACTGTGCTTTGAACAGATCAGATTTTTTACTGGCAAAAAGGGAGGTACATAAATATAAACAAGCATTTGCAATGCAATAGGTCTCGCATTTGAGAGTTTAAGCTATTAGCATTGTAAATGACAATGCCTTTTACTTATCTGTTTTGCTAATTAACACATAAATAAAAGGCATTGTCATTTACAATGCCAATAGCTCAAACTGTTGTAAATGCGAGGCCTATTAAAAGAAGCGGTCGCCATTATCCCAGGCTGCTGGGAAAGTTAAAGTACGCATGGCGCGCTGAATGTTGCAGGAAAGCATGTCGTGCCTGCAGTAGGAGAAACTCATTAAAGCAAATAGTGCTTATAGACTAAAAAAGACGTACCGTGTAACAACCGAAGTAAAAGGGCCAATGCTCATGGAAGGTTACAAATGAAGACAAGGCGGTACTAAGGAGGGACTAACACGCCTATTAACGAATCAGAAGTCAGTATTTACGAAGGGAATGACACAAGCCAATGACAAATATAGGCGGAGAGTGGGTGGGGCTTCAAATCCATACTCCAATACTTCATGCCGCAGAGCAGAGCATGCACTGGCCAGGCTCGACCTAAAAACAACAGACTAAGATGAGAGGGTCCATTCTCTTATAGATAGATCTTCTTTAATAGCAATGAGTACTGAATAGAGTAGGCAAGTTCATACTTAAAGGGGTGGAGAAAGAGGCACGGAAGCAACTCTAACCAAAATACTGTCCTCAACTAGAGGAGATTAATATGGTACGACTTACCCTTTTCTGATCACGTGCCTTGTATTTGAAGGTAGTCTGTGTAGGCCACCCATTTCAGAAGGCAGGCATTTGAAACTATAGTCTGCCGAAGCATCAATATGGAACAACTTCTAGACGGTTCTTCATTCAGTACCTGCAGCCTGTGTGAGAAATAATCTTGTTGCTTGCTGCCTGAATATCAGTACCACTGAGCGTTGAGACAATGTTGAAGCGGTCTAATGTGTACTCACACAGGTGGAACCATGAATCCTACCACTGATAAAATCTGACCAACTGTTGGACAATATGACTTTAGAAGATAGTGACACTTCAGGCTGCTAGACAACAATCTATCCTCCGAAGGACAGATTTTTGCAGCTCGTATGTCCAAAGCTCCCAGATAATGGATGGTCCTCCCCTCGTACACTAGACAATACCTCCCCCCCACCTGCTCACCAACCACCCTCCTCAGCTATGTTTCACATAAAGCATTTTTCCACTACCCAGCCTCATAAACCCTCCTATCGGACACCACACACCACTTTCCCTGTTTGTCTTTCGTTGTTGTCTTTCTCCCTATCACTTAGTTTGCACCTTTCCCTTCTTCACCCCCCTCGGGGAAGCCTGGCACTGCCTTTTCTTGCCTGAACGCCAGGCGTTGCACGAGCCCTTCAACGCCTGGAGACAGTTTTATTTTTAATGTCTCATTATTTTCAGCCATGAATGAGCAATAAGAAGTAACCGATAGGGGGCGGCACCGGCACTTCCAATAAAGGTTTTGATCGGAAAGTTTCATTCTGGGATTTTGTATTTAATAACGATTTGAGCGAATGTCGATGGCTGTATGGCTGAACACTTGTTTTTCTTGCTGTGTGTAGTATTTTGGGGTAAAACCACTTAAACTAACACCTTTTTTTGACTCTGCACGTCCCCCTTCCTCCTCAACAAGACAGAGGCCGGTTACGTGGTGAATGGGGTTCAGAGTGGGGAGATTTGAATATCAAAAGAAAGTTGAGGCTTTTGTGAAACCATACAATGCGATGGATTTAACAGGATACAAAGCGAGGCAGTGTAGCCCATCGTGTCAACGCGCCTGCTGCTGTGTACAACATTCAGCTTAGACGGACATTCTTACTGGGCCAGCCTTGTCGTTCATCCTTCTGAGTTTGAAATGGGCACGGACTGTGAATTAGGGGTGCTATGCACCCAGAGATGCCCTAGTGCTGCATGGCCGTCCCCATGGAATGAGTTACAATATGAAACAATGCCGTGGCGCTTGCCTAAATCCATCTAGGCAGCACTCCGCATTCAAGCCGACATCCTTCAAAAGGGGCATTTTAATTTAAAATAAACGCAAGGTTGACTGCACCACCGTCCATTATAGGTAAAAACAGACATACAAAAAGTATACATAAAAACCAATAACTTCTAACCATTTACAAAGTCATGCAATTGATAACGACCATTCATTGCTTGGCCTCTGTGCCGGAAGCCTGCACAGTGGGCTTGTCTTTAAGTGCTCGCTGGGAACGGGTGGCGGATGGGGTCCGTCTGAGGGACGGCCAGAGGGTTCACACTGAGGAAATGTTTTCCTTTATATGGTGCGCATGTAGTCAAAGTTGACGTCAGAGCGCTTTAATAAAAGGCATAGTAGACATTGAAAACTATGCAAATTTAGAGTCGAAACAATTGAATCACAACGCTCGTCAGGGGTAGTAAGCGCTATATAAATTAATAAATAGCCTTGCACTCCTGTGTTTGTCACAGAAGTGCTCTCTCGATGAACGAAGGTTGTGAGTGAAGCGTTTGAAAACCCGCAGGACGTTTGAAAACCTGCACTAACCCGAGATAAAAAAAGAAGAAAAAAAAAAGGATATGCGAGACGACCCCTTACCTTGGCCATGAGAGTCCTGAGGACCGTTGGCCTTGGAGGGTGGCGGGCACAGACTGGGCCTTATCTGCACACACAGGCCCTTCTCCCCTGTAGAGGCCCGCCCCTCCCCCTTTGTACCAGCACATTCTGGGCAGGCCCGGCACGGTGCTGTGAACCGCTGATAGGAGTTTGCCCCCCCCCACAACTCTCCGCCCCCCCGTCGAGAGGAGTATGTAGATGCCCAGGAGGTGTTTGTGCCCTGAAGCAGGGGAGGGCAGGCAGATCTCAAAACCGGCCCTACTTGTTCAGGATGGGCTCGTCAGACCCACCATACATACCCCCTCCCCCCCAGAAGCACATATGGACCTCCTACTCCCACACCATTTTTATTTTATGCATTTACGCGATTTTTAATAGTGCGCATCTTGCCCGTAGGCTTCAAAGCGCATAACAATTAAAAAAACGTTGCACCGCGTTAAAGATGTGCACGAGATTGCCCAAGAGTTACTTAAGTGGCAGGCTGAAAACAAGAACAACATTACACAATGTTATACACGTTTTATACACGTACAGAGTTACACAAACTTTACAAACTATAGAAAGGAGGCTAAACAAAATAAACCAGGTTCCTCTTGCCGACCCAAAATATCATCTTAGCGCTTAGAAACGGCAGCCGTGAAGTAAACCTCTGTTCATTGTTAACTTCTTACATGCACCTTCTGAGGCCAGAAATCAGTGGTACTAAGAAAACACCACTAGTTGCCTGTAACAATTTGTTACAGAGAAGGAGTGAAGTTACAGTATCGCACTGCACTGAGCCCCACAGCATGGTAACAGAAAAACAAGCACTGAAACACAAGTGCAGTACTCCGGGTTAAAGAAGTGGGAGGGGTGGGGGGAGTGCGATTCCCTTGCGGGAGCGAGCGGCGCCAGGAGCGATAATTGCTACCATATGGCGCCAGCTGCTCGCTCCCGCAAGTGAATCGCCAAACGTGCACGCGTTGCCATTGAAGGCAATGGAACGCGTGCACGTTTTTGGCTGAAAAGCCGAATCGATTGCAAAAGGTCTTTTTGCCTATGAAGCGCATGCGCGCTGCGTAGGCGAGACCTAACTTTTTGCCTATGCAGCGCATGCGCGCTGCGTAGGCGAGACCTAAAAATGTTCATTTCATTTCAGTGTAAAACGACTTTTCATACTATCACAGAAACATGAAGCAGCCAAATGCATCTCATCAGGGGCACCATAGCAGAGTAGGAGAGCAGATAACAGTAAAGCAAACACACTTTTAACCATTGGTGAAGCCTGTGGTCTGCGTGGCCACAACAAATCCGATCACAATGAACTGGCAACCCAAAACAGAAAAAAAATAGCACTGAATTCGAAAAAGATTTTGACACAATCAGAAAGTATCCGGGCCTGCAGTCTGACAAGTACATCAAGGAAACAATGGCACAGCAGCAATAACGTTGACTTCACTCTTGCTAGATTATAACTGTTTCCTGAATGTTTTGTAAGAACCCATGAGCAGCTAATCAGCAAATCCAAATTACTTATGGTCAATTGTCCTACAATAAGACTGCTGAACAACGATGTTTAGCTCAAATACTGTGTTGGATTATTCAGTCATATACTTTTGCATGACCACCACTTGCATGTTGGTATTCTCGGTCCACTATTAAACAATTGTGTTAGGATTTTTGTCTGTAACATTCATATGTTTCCCTATTTTGTACTTCCATTATATTATTTAATTGTCTGTGTATTTACTTTCTTCTAGATACACATTTATATCAAAAGTGATTGAACATGCGAGCAGGCACCGGAGTAAATCTCATGGATACCTCTTATCGTACACTTTGAATAAAGGTAGCCTGCAATAGAGGTGCTCAGACAGTGTTAAAAGCTGGTTGGTAGACTACACATATAAATATCAAAATTCTTACTATCAGTGTATGTTCCAACTGCCTACTGAAAGCCCTGGGTTAGTAAATCCTCATAAACAGGCAAATAACAAAATGCTAGGAGTTAGTAACAATTTCTTGAACTTTTTCACTACAAAAGGGACAGTGAAAACTCACCTTCTGGGTCTCCATTTTAGCAGTCTTGTTATTCATGTCTAAGGCAAGGCAAAACAAATACTCTCTTAGAGCTTCTTCCGTTTTCCCAAGTTTGGCTAATGCTTGACCTTTTCTCAGATGACCCTAGAAATAATAATTCACAATTAAAATTTACATTTCACTACATGGAGTTTTCAGCAGTGGAAAAAGGGAATATACGTGGGTACAAAAGCCTTTTAAAACATGCTGTAGTTTTTTTGGTTCGGCACAGATTTTAAGCTGGAGCTGCAATTAATGTTTTGTCCATTACCTTTACAATGAGTGCATATTAATGCTTTCAAATCAGTCACACATTTGTGACTACTTGCAGAATGTTCTTAAGTCTTAAAATTACCATATGTATACAGTGTTTTAATGCTTAGTACCGGAGATCTCCAAGCACTGAATTTAAATGGTGATTAAAGGTAGCCCTTGGTGTGGTCCCTTTTTTATTAAATAGGAATTAAAATAATGTTCTATAAGTAGCAAGCAACAAATGTTATAGCATAGTTTGCCTACCAAATGATTAAGAAAACACTGAAACAGAAAATTATATATTGCATTTACTTTGTAGAACAGAACTGACCCACTTTCTGATTAATTACTGTAAAATTGGGATACTCCCAAAACAACATGTGATCACGACTCATGATTTGACCCATATTGCAAAAACGCGGTGACCTAAATTAGCAATTTATGAGGGCACTCCCAAACGGTTTAAAGTACATTCAACAAAGTAAGCAGGGACATCAACAAATATTTAGAGTCACGGTATGGCATGGAGTCATCTCTACAAAAAGATTCCACGTCCCTCATTTTCATTCTAGTTTGCCCAATTCAAAAGCTACTAAACACATTCTACACAGAATAGTTTAATGGTTTGACAACTTATTTCTAGTAGGATAAATGTGGAGGAAGAGAAAAAAAGCAGGTCTTACAATGAAAAGTGCAAAGGTGCAGAGAAAAATGAAGGTGGCAAGTGATGGCATGAACACAACCATTGCCTTCTTCGTGGGCTCACCTTTAACCACAATGGCTGGATTCTGCACACGGTTTCAGCATCATGCAACGCAGCTTCTATACACCTCAGACTCATATTGATCTGAGAACGGTTGCTGTGGAGCACGTGATCATATGGCGCTATAATGAATAGAATAGGAGAAAGTTTATCTTTACAATACTAAGAACAGAAAATAATGTCATTTCCTCTAAACATATCATCTCTAGAAAAGACAAGGTGCCTTTTCTACTGTCACAGCTCGCACACTGCGGTTTAAGAGCTTCAATAAAAACAATTCTAAGGCATTACCAGGCATCCTTACCAGTTAACGCTCAAAGTTTACGAAAGCAAAAGGCTTTTTATTAATCCAAAACAATGTAGTGCTGCGGCCCCTGTACAATAATAAGGATCATACGGTGCAGAAGTTGTGTCGTGGGCACACATACTGAATCAATAGAGGGTTTAAACTGTCCATGTAAACGTCCAGTATTTCATAGAGCATCCTATTTCTAAGTTCCATTAATTCGTGCAAACAAAGGTACAGAAGCACAGGGTGATCTTGAGAAGTCGAGTTTACAGCTTGGGTCTGCCTTGTTTCACACCCGATCATTAACCTACGAAGCCACGTGGCTTCCCATTATCCGTGGAAATTGCCTTGACGATGATATTCAGCACTCTTACACAGCAAGCAGTGGCCATGTTTTCAAGAGAGAAGTGGGAAACGTAATGATTTCCACAGCCCACTATAGATATAGCGATTTTACTTTGGGCCCTGATACATTGTACTGTTCTGTAGCCATTCTATGGAAATAACAACTGCTCGTCAAGTACAGCAGAAGATGCGGGTTAGTCGTCATTAAAATTCGGCCTGCCCATGTGATGTCTTTGTTAGCATGCGAGTTACACAACCAGTTCACATGCGGGCAGGGAATCCAGAGCAGCTGCTTACGCAACTGGGCTGCTGACCTAGTTTCACCTTTCACTGAAAAGTTATCACTGCGAGCTCCTATTGTCCCTCTCGGTTATCACATCTATTTTTAAGCCACCCGTCGTTACCTGCCACACCGCCACACATCACCGAGGCTCTGGAAGTACTGTGCCGTGCATGGAGCATCCCTGGGCACGGACACTCTCTCTACCTTGGGATCTGACCTGTCAGCAGGCGCAGCGCAGCTTCATACAGAAAGCACTCTTTACGAGGCTAAGTTTATGCTTACCGTGTTTTTGAAGTTAGTACTTTTTGGAGACGCACAAAAATCTCCAGGTTTTCACACTTAAATGCAAGAAAAGAGGGCCAGAAAATATGTGGGTTGTCTGTTTTTTTCACATTTAGCTTGCGCACTAACTCGATTCTTTCTGGTACTAAGCGCGCATGAGCAAATTGGGTCTGGAAACAATTGGGAAGGTTTAGGGACAATATGTTCACTACATTCCAATGGGAACCCACTTTACTTCCCCTGTATATACTCATGTCCCCACCATATAACCCAAAGGACCGAGCGAGAAAAATGTGAAAATTCATAAGATGCGGACATAAATATCTCAAAATAGTCACTCTTAACCAGGGGCTGTCTTTTGAGCCCGTAGATGGCACTTTGTGCGCACCCACGGTGATGTCGGATGCATAGAGGTGTGAACCGGCCACAGTGTGTATGGAAAAAGAGAGCAGGAAAGAGAAGGGAGCAGTCAGCTTTTAACAGTACAGTAGAAAACGTACAATCAATAAGCACACCCATCCTTGCCAAATTAGGAAATCGTTTTCTACCAGTCCATAGGCCAAATGAGTGAATGCCAGATTTACCTCCGCTAAAAAATATTTACGGCCCTCTTACTCGCAACAATTATAACTATTTCACATATTTCTTTTTTCACAGGGGATGAAAGAAAAATTACCTTTCAGTAAACAGTAAAATGCGGCAATTGATTTCATTACTGGTTGATTTCAAATCAACATCAAGAGTATGGGTTTTATTTTGCTATTGGCAAGAAACAATTGCATTTATTGCACGCTCAATATGTGAAAACTTGTGCCACCTCTGCGAGAAATACTGCAACCCAGCTCGTATAACTGTACAGTTAAGCATCTGCTGAGTGGTATAGAACTGAGACTTCCAACATACATCCACAAAGGCCTTATTTTCAGAATATCCACATCGGATCACTTTGCATGCAAATATTCTAAATTGCAATCTCATGTAGTCCTTTGGTAGTGCATTCTTAATTCGTGCACAAACACTGGACATCCCTCTTAAGTAGGAACACCTCCCCCCATTTTGTGGATGCTTCAAGGAAGCTCAATGTATTTTCGGGCCTGACTCGAACAGCTCCAATGTGAAATGGAGGTTATTGCTGCCTAGGACCATCACCCTACTTTGACCATGGTCATCTCATGGGTAACGCCTGTAAGAGCGCCACTGAACTGCAACATCTAGTATAAATCTCCCCAGCATTTACCTAAGCACAGGGCCTCGTCGTACTTTCGTAGGGCTGCTGCCAACTCCTTCCTCTTATAGAGAGCGTTTCCTTCGTGCCTGAGGTGCTGGGCCTTCACCCGAGAGGGGAACCACTTGGTCAGCAGATGGGTGAGGACTACATTGGTGCGGTAGGAGCGGACAGTGTTCGGGTTTACGGGCTCCCCACAGAGAGGACACACAGTCTGATGAGAATTTGGGGGACCTCTCTCTTCAGAGTCCTGGGCCAGTGACCCTCGCGCCCTCTCCTGCCCCGCGGGGGCGTGACTCCCCTCACAGTCCATTTCATCACGGGCTTGCTCTTCCGCGGGGGCGTGGCCTCCTTCGCCAGGTTGACCATTGACTGTGTGACTCACGGATAGGTCGTGCGGTGCGGAGGGTCCACATCTCGTGGGGTCGATCTCCACCGTCGCAGGGTCCTTCTCCAGGCAGCATCGGCAAAAAGTGTGCCCGCAGGGCAGGGACACCGGGTCGCATAAGAAGCCCCCGCAGTGCGGGCAGAGGAAGTCACATGCGCCCTCCAGCCGCTCCCCGCACACGCCCTCACGGCTCCGTACACTCTCAGCCAGGGACCGCACCAGCGCCTCCAGGCGGCCGGCTCCCACCTCCCCACACGCCGCGGCCCTCTGGTACAGGGTCAAGGCCTGGGATACCCTGCCCGCCGCGCAAAGGGCATCGGCCGTACGCAGCAGCAGCTCCCAGTCCCAGCCGGCTGCGTCTCCACGCTCCTTCCACTGGCACTCGTAGATCTCGGCCGCCAACTCGAAGTTGCCCGCTTGGAAAGCCTCGGCGGCGAACTCCAGCATGAGCTGGCCGTCTTCCTGACTCATTGTCAGGGCTGCGGGAGGTGACGGGGATCGCCTGTCCTATCGCGCGGCCAACCGGGCTCTTTACCGAGCACCATCCCACCGGGCTTCTAAATAACCGTCGCTCGTAGAAGGGTTACATAAAACACGTCCACGTGACCGGCGGCGGCGCTCCTCATTGGGCAGCGGGGAGCCTCGCGCGACAGGTTATAAAACAGCTGGCGGTTCAGCAACACTGCTGTTTTGTAAGCCAGGCTGGGATGAGAACGTAAGCACTCAGACCCCCCTGACTCTGCTGTGCGAGGTGTTAGGTAACCGGTGAGGTACGCACTACAAGCATCCGTGGGCTGCCGTTACATATCACACCTTTTCCAGAATGAGCAGGCTCATGTTTTAGGCAGGTGTATTACAGATTATGGAAGAATTAATGTAGAGTAACACACTTTGTGTATGGAAATCCAAAAACATATGAAACTTTAAGGAGTTCTAGTGACGTTTACAAAGCACTACCTTATAGCCAATTATCATGTCAGGAGAACCCCACATAGGTATTAAATATCAAAGGGTCTGAGAATTATAATATTTCTTCTGTCGTTTTGCATCATCCATGTCGTATTCCCTGCAGTCAGTTGTCCTTAGGGTATCCAGCTGCACGTAGGTTTTAAATAACAAAGGGTTTGAGAATTATAACACTTCTTCTGTCGTTTTGCATCATCCATGTCGCATTCCTTGCAGTCAGTTGTCCTTAGGGTATCCAGCTGTAGATAATTGTCTTGCCCGGTGTTATCCGAGCTGCCAGCCCTAAATGACAGCGTGAAAAACAATGGCTGCCTCCTGAAAAGCCACATACCTACTTTTGCCTGCTGCCGGACATCCTGCCTGTGACTTGCTCCATCAGGCAAGGCAGGGTACGTGGCTTGTTGGAAGCAATAAGACATGGCATGCTCGCAGACCTGTGGAGCAGTAGGGGAAATTATCATTTTTGCTACTATTTTTCTTTAAAAAATTGCTAGCTTAGAGATTACCAAAAGAAACTGCCTCAGAAAGTCTGAAAAGTTCGGACTTGGAAAAACTTTAGACTTCCAAGACCTCCGGAATTTCAGCAGGACCCCGCGACAAAGGTATCTGATTTCTAAAGGTCTTCATTAGATACAGCTTCAGGCTTGCCCCGCTGGAAGATTTTGAGTTCCCAAAAAGAGACTAAGGGGTATATTTAAAGGAAGTTCACGCCACCAGAACGTCACTTTTTCCGACTTTCTGGTGGCATTAACTCCTTCGCCTTATTTAGGAGGCGGCGTTAAGCTACTTAACGTGGCTTAACGCTGCATTGTAAATAATGCCCCTGTTCACGCAGCACTTAGCAGGAAAGGGACGTGTAAAGGGTGTTCCACTGCAACACCCATTGCTTTTTGACGATGCCCTATTTTTACAAGGTAAAGGGCAGCACTGAAAATACCGCCAGGGAATACCTGGTCTTAAGCAGGCGATACGAGGAAAAATGTTTTATTTCTCCTCGTATTTTGGTCTTTCCACGTGTGCTGCATTCTGCAGCACATAGATAGAGCAAACCGCCTGCAAAGATTGTTTATGTGCAGGAAGGTCTTCCTTTCTGCACATAAACAATTGCCCCTGCAGCGCAGGCACCCTAGCAAAATGGCATTAGGGCGCCTGTGCTGGCGCTAGGCAGCTTTTTTTAACGCTAGGGGTAATGCAGTGTTGGGCCGGATTCTTGTGAATATGACCCATCCCTGCGTTTTGAAATTGTCGGAGCGCGGTGTAGAAAGCTGGCTCTGTATATACTATACCAAAGTAAGGTATAGTGTGCACAGAGTCCAGTGGAACCCCAAAGGTAGGCAGAGGTAAAAGTAGATAATACCTTACTCTCTATTTGTTGTAGTGTGGGCAAGCAGTAAGGCTTTATCAGAGGGTAGTATTAAGAATTTATTTTACACACTCAGGCAAGAAATGGTTTCACACACTGAAAGACTGAACTCAGACCAATTTGTTTGTATAAAAATATCATTTCGTTATTTTATTTCTAGAACCAGGCTTGGTGCAGGTAAGTGAAATAATACTTTGCAGGTATATTGCAGTTGAAATACAATTGAAATGCAGTTGGATGTAACTGGTGTGTTTACAGGTAAGTCAACAGTAAAAATTATTTTACAGTTATTTTTGAGATTACTTCGTACATTACTTTGCAGATTACTTTTTCTACTCAGTGTGATATGCCTAGATATCACACTGGGACATTTCATAGAGAAAAGGTAAGTAATTCAGTTTTTGTACATTTGCAGCTTTTCAAGGTTTCATACAAACTAACTCCACACTTAGAAGAATTTTCAAAGAAAAGCAGTCAATGCAATCCTATAGGAGGAAATGAAGTTATCGGTTTACAGGTAAGTACTTGGTTGTGGGAGTTGGGTTTCTGGGGTCAGAACCAGGGTTCCCCCAGGGTCAAAGGATGCACTCTCAAAGCACCCTCAGCGGCACTAGGGCGGCAGAGTGCTGAGGCTCAATGTTATCCAATGGGGGATAGGGGGCCTCCGGTTGGTGCCCCCGCGCCTTGAGACCCTCTGGGTGAGTAGTGCGCTTCACAAATCCCTGATTGATTGATTGAAGGCAGTCAGTCCTCCCAGGGTTCTGGAGGTCGCTGGTTGCAGGACAAGGCAACTTTTGGCGCAGGATCTCTGAAACTGCAGAAGGGCCGTTAGGGCTGGGGCCAAGTCAGTTCTTTTATGCAGTCTCCGTTGCTGGGTGTCTTCTTTCGTCCTTCTTCTTCTTTGGTTGCAGGAATCTGCCTTCTTGGTTCAGGGCTGCCCCCTAAATACTGTATTTAGGGGGCGTTTTAGGGGCCTCAAGGTCAGTAGCCAATGGACTACTGACCTTAGGGTGACTACACCCTTGGTGTGCTCACCCCACGTGGGGGAGTGGGCACAATCCCTAATCCTGATTGGAGAGTGCCTGCCATCTGCAAGATGGCGGGCACTGAAGAGTGGGCTTCACCTCGCCTCCCCCACCTGAGGGGTGGGGTTGGCAGAGGTGGGCACACCTTCTGGACTGCTCTAATTTTTCCCGCCGAAAAGGGGGTGAGACAGGAAGGGGGCCTGCTCCTGATAGCAGGAGAGGCTAGGGGTCGTGTTACTAAGGCAGCAAGGCCTTTGAAGCTCCCCTGCCACATATGGCTCTTCCTGACCTGGGGCAGGTGTGAACAGCTCCGCCCAGAAAAGGGTTTGTTTCTGGGCTCAGGGAGCAAAGGCTCCCACCCCAGGGGTCCAGAAACATGTCTCCTGGTGGCAGGCTGGTGTTTACCAGTCAGGGAACCCACCAGAGGCTGGTCGTTTTTCAGGGGCCATCTCTAAGATGCCCTCTGAGTGCGTTGTGTAATAAATCCCACACTTTTATCAGTCTGGGTTTATTATGGTGAGAAGTTTGATACCAAACTTCCCAGAATTCAGTAAAGCCTTTATGGTGCTGTGGAGTTCGTAATGACAAACTCCCAGACCATATACTCTTTTATGGCTTTACTGCACTTACAATGTCTAAGAATGGACTTAGACACTTTAGGGGTACAGTGCTCATTCAACTGTACCCTCATCAGTGTTATAGTGCACCCAGCTAGAGGGGTGTCTTACCTATACCATAGGCAGTGGGTTTCAGGCATGCCATGTTGACTCTTCACTTTTCTATGCACCAAAACACGCAGCCTGCAATGGCAGTGTGTGTGTGTTAAGGTACAGGACCTCTAAGGGTGGCACAATATGTGCTGCAGCCCTTAGAAGCCTTCCCTGGTCCCTTGGTACCCATGGTACCTTTTACAAAGGACTTATATGTTGTCAGAGAGGTGCCAATTGGGTGTACAAGGTACAGTTTTGGGAAATAACACAGGCCCTGGGAACCTGATTGGCAGCAACCCAGGGCAATTCAAGTTAAAGTGCATCAGAAATCTGTCAAAAAGTGGGGGGAGTTACTGCAACAGAATTCCAGCTTCCTACATGATGCGTTACCAATTTTGGCGTAACACTGCGCTCCACCAGTTTC
The DNA here is from genome assembly GCA_963921515.1 of Calotriton arnoldi. Taxonomy (NCBI): domain Eukaryota; kingdom Metazoa; phylum Chordata; class Amphibia; order Caudata; family Salamandridae; genus Calotriton; species Calotriton arnoldi. The sequence goes on from CAWUFW010006663.1 coordinate 625,776, forward strand.
TTGTAAATATGCCCCAAAGTAGAAATCTTGTCTTGCTTCTCACAAATATGAAGATAGTGGTACATAAAATCCTTTACTTATTCTGAATGCTCACCAATATCCCACAACATGAATCCCTGAATTATTCAGGAATGGTTATTTGTGTAGTGATGTGAATCGCTACTTTCACCAATTGTCTCACTTCTTTGGATACATGTTATTTTATATGTATTGTTTCATTACATCCATTGCAATCTCCCAAAGGTGAAATGTTGAGATGTCCCTGTTGGATTTTAAATGAGTGTCCTTAGATCAATGTAGACTGTCCTATACTCACACAGTGGTCTACATTCATGTGAATGTCAAGTGAATTAAGTAGAATTTCAGAATGCAACATTTCTATTATTCACTTTTTGTTTAATGTATTTATCATATTTTAGCACCAGTTAGAAATAGCCTAACAGCAGGAAGATAATATAACAAATCCTAACAAAGATAGATATAGGTTCTAATTGTATATTCATGTTTTATTTACTTTACTTGCTAAACAAAAAATACATATTTTTCTGTTGTGTCAGACCCTCTTTCAAAGGGCCACAGGGCAAGCAGGGGTTACTGGACCCTATAATGGGAGTTGTGGCCTTTTACTCGTGGTCTCCTGGGGCCCGCCCTACTATGGGTCCTGAGCAACTGGGCCAAATACTATCCCTTCAGCACTTGAACCTTAGTGAGAGCATGGGTGGAGCAGTCCAAGGCTCTTCCAGGGATGAATATGTAAGGTTTACACAGGCGCAAGATTCAAAATACACTCAGTAATCACAGTAAGTGATTGTCCAGTCAAATACTTGCTTGTGTGATAAATGTAGTATTTAATAAAAAAACATAAAGCATCCTTGGCATGAATTTCCCCCTAACTTTTTGCCTTCAGACTTCCTGTTTTTGCTGCCGTTAGGACTCCGCACACTTTACCACTGCTAACCAGTGGTAAAGTGCTTGTGCTCTTTCCTTAAAACATGTTAAATAGGTTATAACCAATTGGCATATTTAATTTACTTGTAAGTCCCTAGTAAAGTGGCAGTACCTGTGCCCAGGGCCTGTAAATTGAATGTTATTACTGGGCCTGCAACACTGATTGTGCCACCCACTTAAGTATCACTTTAAACCCGTCTCAGGCCTGCCATTGCAGACTCTGTGTATGTGCAGTTTAAACTGCCATTTCAACCTGGCGAAGGAAACATTTCTCCAGGCCCAAACCTTCCTTTATAATACATATAAGTAACCCCAAGGGTAGGCCCTGAACAGTCCAGAGGGCATCGTGCAATGTATTTAAAAGGTAGGACATGTACTTTTAAGTTTTACATGTCCTGGTAGTGAAAAACTCTTTAATTAGTTTTTCACTACTACAAGGCCTATCTCTCCCATAGGATAGTATTGGAGTTACTTTATTACATTTAATAAGCATAATTTCCAATGGGAACAGATAAACCGTTCATGTTTGCTGTCTTTGGAATAGTAATGAAAAATCCTAACTTATGGTGAAGCCGGATTTTAAATTACAGTTTTCAAAAACTTTTAGAAAGTTGGCATTTTCCTGCCTTAGCCATTTGGTGCCTGCAGCCTGTCTCCGGGTCATATGACTGTGTGTAGTTGACAGTTGGGCTTTATGTATTCCTCCTAGACAGCCACACACAATGGGGAGCATAGGTTTGACTGGATAGGCCGTCACTGGCAGGATGGGAGGGAGGATCTGGGCCCAGCCCCACTTACACTTCAGTACGTTATGTCCTGTCTCCACGCAAAGAGCTGCATACCCCCTGTAGTTAGTCTGGAGCCAGGGCCAGGAAGGCAGGGTACCTGTGCACTTCAAAGGCATGCCTCTAGAAGCTTCTTCCCACTTCAAAGGTATAGCTAGGTATAAATACTGAACCTCAGACACCAACTCTTCAGTTCACTTCAGGACTTGTGGATTTCCTACCAGAAAGAAGGACTGCTGTATTGCTGAAAGGACTACCACCCTGTAGGACTGCTGCTCTGAAGGAGTACTGCCCTGTTGCCCTCTTGCCTGGGTAAGAAGGACTGGACCTGCATCTCTTGAACCCAGAGTGACTCCAAGGGCTGGTTGTCTGGCCTCCTGATCTGAAGCCTCAGGGACACAACAGGCTTGCCACAACCTTGCACCTGGACTCTGCCACCTCTGTGTCTGCCCTGCCAAGTAGATCCACCCGAGCCCTGGACCCTTGGAAGTGGGCTTAAGGTGCTCTACCAGCCTCTGTGGATCCAGCGGAACTGATACATCTCTTTTGCTGCACAGCGCAAACCCGAGCAGAACTGATGCATCACCGCTGCTGCATGGATTGGACCGCATCACCTTCGCAGCCTCATTGGAACTGCCACTCACATCCCTGCTCGACGATGCCGGACTCCGCATCGCAGTCTTGCAGCTCCACGAAACCGATGCATCGCCCGACTGCATGCCGCAGCCTCGAAGACGGATGTCGCATGCAAGCCCCATCGATGGGACCCTCGCCGGCAATGCCGTCCCTTGCATGGCAGCCTAGCCACATCTCGGAACCGGCGCATTGCTTCGGCTGCGTGACTTATCTTCGATGCAGATTCTAGCAACGTTTCGCAAACCAGGAGTTAATGTGCTCTGTTCAGCAGGCCTAACTGGGTTCCAGTAGCCGACCCGTGCTCCATCGCAGTTGGCCTGAACTTGTGACTTTGTCCCGGTCCGGTGCAACCAGATATCCACAGTTGGCGCTTTGTACTTTTTGGTGCTATTTTCACTGAAATCTTTAAAATTGAATATCTAAGGTTCTACTGATTGTATTTTTGTCGTTTTGATCTTGTTTTATTTATTAAAGAATATACTATATTTCTAACTTGGTGTGGGATCCTTTTTGGATGGTGTTTTCACTGTATCACTGTTTAAAGTGTTGTATAGCTACTTTACACATTGTCTCCAAGTTAAACCTGATCGCTCTGTGCCAAGTTACCAGAGGGTTGAGCACAGGTTAATTTAGGGTTGGCTTGCACCTCACAGTGACAAGGATTGTCGTTGCCGCTTCACCAGGGCTCACGCCCCAGTCAACCAACAACCTAATTTCTTACACATACACTAAATAATATCTCCCAGCCCACCAGTCTGTTAATGTTGGTGCACTAGTTTTATCCTGGGTAGTATCCATGAGTCCCCTTTACCTTCTAGTGGGGCTGTTATTCCTCATTAGAGAATGGAGGCAACTTTTAGATCTGGCCATTGCTAGACATCATGCAACAAAGTTGGAGTTTGGCTTGAAGAGTCAACTTCAGCAGCGCTATGTTCTTAGTTTATATAAGTTACCAGGAGGCCTGGTGGCCTAGAACAGTTTTACCCAACCCAATGGCAGTCTGCAATGCATGAGGACCGGGAAACCTCTTTGCGGGTTCCAGCCCCTCGAAGCTGGTGGACTGCAACCTCATGTGGTCTTTTCCAGATGATGTTTCAGGACCACCACAGTCTCCAGACAGTTTGCGTCGGTGTCAGATGTCGTCATCGCAGCTCCCCTGACTGTTGGTAAGTGTTAACATGGTAGTGGTATTTTAGGGAATGTCCCTTGTGGTGGATCCTTTTAACACAGCATTCCAGGATGATGGCCCTGACTTATTGTGGCCCACTCCTGGTGTACGGGGCTCACCGAGTTCATGCAGCAAAGGTGACTGGCCTAACTTCACAGTGGCCCCCACCTGGTAGTCAGGGGGGTTGTCGGCTTTACACAGCACACACAATGGCCCTAACTTTGCTCTGAGCCCCACCTGGCATACAGGGGGGTCACCGAATTTACACAGCAAGGGTGACAGCCCTAAGTATGCTCCAGGTGTCACCTGGTATACTGGGGTTGCCGACTTTACACAGCAATGGCAACTACCTTAACTTCATGGTGGCTTCCACCTGGCATACGGGGGTTGCCAACTTTAGACAGCAAGGGTGACAACCCTAGCATCACAGTGGCCCCACCTGTTATATGGGGGCTGCAGACTGCCACGAGAGGGGGAAGACAGTCTGCACTCTCGCAACGGTCCTGATTGGACCAGCCATCTCACCCGCATCCACTCGACAGGATCCCCACTGGGCTTCACTCCCTCCAAATACTGTCTTCTTCCTCACAGGGTATGTTGGCCTTGGCAGGCAGACAGAAGGCTGGTGCTCTAGTTTCAGAGCATGTTGTGACTTCCTATGTTATTGACACTACCAGCTGGGAGACTAGCTAACCATGGTCCCTAGTCCTGGTTACAGCAGGAAGAAGTCTTGGTGTTCTTCTTTCCATGCTCGTGCACAGCGCTGTTGCACAACTTGTGGGACTCATGCTCCCACCTTTTTAGTCCAGTTAAAAAGCACGGATGTGATTTAGGGCCTCATTTATATCCTGGCAGACAGCCCATTGTCCCACCAGGGTGACGGAGTAAATTACTCCATCACCCTGGAGGAGGTACTGCCTGCTAGATTTATAAATGAAAGTCAAGCTGGCAGTCATTTATAAAGCATTGCCAGGAACTGCTGTGATGGCGGTCCGGTCAATGCTGTTTGCTGTTTGGTGCAGGGATCCAGCAACATTATGGTGCCCTGAACCAAGCAGTTTTCATTTTTATTTTAAACGAGAAAATCCAGAAGTGGGATTTTCTTTTTGAAAATCAAAAAGATAATGTCCCCATCGCCATGGGAGTCATCTACCAAGGAGTCTGGGGCATTAGTTCTTTTTTACGTCCATTACCACCAGGGTTTGCCTGGTGGTGACGAACAGTAAAAAAACAAACAAAAAAAAACAAATAGATGTCCGCCCCAACCTATTTGGTTCGATGGATGGATGTACAGGCAATTCTCCCCAGGCCCATTCATCCACCGGGCCATCGGAGACGTTTGGCCATGGCAGTGATGGAGTAATCCAAACACCAGACTCTTCAGGTGTTCTTGCCAAGATTCCAAAATAGCTTGAGCACATGTAAGTGGAAGGACAAGATATTTTGGAATGGTTTGTGAGTTTTGAGATTGCTTGTAAGGCTCAGGATTTGAATGATGTGTCTGAGGCAGCAACTATTATGAGTCGGCTGCCTTTGTTTGTGACAGCAGTCATTAGAAGGATATCTGTTTTAGAGAAAATGGTGTCAGAGCAGAAGACAAAAGCTCTGATTATAAGGTTTGGGTTGAAGTCAGCTCAGTATCTGCAAAAACTGATAGTTTACCATTTGAGACTTAGATTCATTGAGTATTGAGTGATTGGAAGGAGTGGGTGATAGGGATGGAGGCTAAATATGCTCATGGTGTAAACCATTTGATGGTTAGAGAGCAAATCATGTTGGAGAACTCTATGCCATCTGTTAGCTTGAACAGCGAAGAATCCAGAAAAACTTGCAGTGTTGGGTGAAACGTGGTTAGCTAAAATGGTTAACAATGAGCTGGAGAAGCATGGCTGTAGGCCAAAGGGGGAGAAGAACTACCCACAGACTGGTTTCAAACTGGAGGGTAAGGGTCAGGGCAATTCCCATGGTTCCAAAGGGGGACGGGGCAGAAAGATAAAGGTGATTGGGTTGCTAGTCATTTCATGACTAGAAACCCAATTCCCTTTATCTTTCTGCCCCCTCCCTTTGGAACCATGGGAATTGCCCTGACCCTTACCCTCCAGTTTGAAAGGAAGGAAAAGGGTGGACAGGAAAAGTCTTCTTAAGCCCATCCTAATTAAGTGTCACAAGGAGAGGCTTCATAAGAGAGGCTGTCAGGTGAAAGACCCTGTACTAAGGTAGTCAATGGATATGGGCAGACTCTGAGAAGGCACTGGCCGTGGTATCCACTGCCCTCGCTCTAGACGAGAGGAGAATGAGATACCCGAAGGGGACCAGGTGTTGGAGTCCGGGTCACTGCCAAAGCTGCTGGGGTTTTTAAGTTGCAGGAGGACTTACCCAGGGCGAATTCTACAAGGCACAAGTTAAGTACTCTATGCTTGTGGGACTTCAGCATGAAGGCCAGGAGTGGTGAGGAGACAGTATATTGGGTGGTAGGATTGCCTACTGTGCAGGAAGCCGGTAAATCCTGAGCCAGGTGTTAGGAATATGACAGTGGTTCCACTAGTACAAATGATTTTCCTGTTGTCATTGTCCCACAAAGGCCCCTTGGTAGGTCACTTGGGCATTAGAAAGACCTAGGATAAGTTGGATCCTCTTTTTACTGGCCATGGTTGCACAGAAACACAAAGATTCTGTAGGTTCTGTCCTACTTGCCAATTGAGTGGTAAGTCTGGAGGTAAGACCAAGTCATGGCTAGTGCCTCTGCCAGTTATAAGTGTTCCATTTGGTCAGTTGGAAATAGACATTGTTGATCCGTTCATCCCACCCTCATCATCAGGGCACATCTTGGGTGTGGTGAACCATGCCACCAGGTATCCTGGGGCGGTACCCCTGACAAGCAAGACTGCAAAGGTGGTAACTAGAGCAAACCGTGGGTTCTTTTCTAGGTTTGGATTTCCTAAGACAATGGTTTCTGACAGTTGAAGCAATTTTGTCCCCTCTTACATGAGAAAGGGTTGAGAGCAAGATTTTGTAAGATACCGTTCTACACGGCATACCATGCACAAACTATTGGGTTAGTGGAGAAGTTTAACGAGACCCTTAAGAGCATGATGGGATCTCTACCAGAGAAACCCAGAAAGAAGTTGGATCTTCTCCTCTTCTCCTGTCATGTCTCTTATTCACTTAACAAGAGACTGCACAGAAAGCTGTGTTGTTCAGTGCATTTGAGCTTCTGTTAAGACACCCAGTACGGGGACACTCACTTTGATTAGAGAAGGGTGGGAAGGAACTCCTGAGTCACTTAAGAAAGATGAGGTGGACCTTATGATTGGTCAAAGAAAGGTAGTGGGGCAATACATGAGTCAGGCAAAGCAAAACCTTCCAGCAGCCCAGAAGCTGATGAAGGAATAGTATGACAAGAAAGTGATGCTGACTATGTACCTGAAATGTCAAGACCTGGAAGCGCTAAGCCCCATTTGGCCCAGAGCTTTGGAGGATAAGTGGTGTGGATCATTAAGAGTAGTGCAGAAAGGGTTTGTCATGCACTACTTGGTAGACACATGTGCCATACAGGAACCTAATAGTGTGTCTCACCTGAACCAGTTAAAGCCTTACATTAGGAAAGATTACACAGGGAATATCATGGCGATGGTATAGGAAGTTGAGAAAGATCGTAAGCCTCCCTGAGAAGCCCGAGACTGCTTGCCATCAGTACTACCGGGAGTCATGTTCTGAAACGGTTGTTCTTGGACCAGTTGACAAAGCCATAGTAGGACCCTTGGAGAATAGAGGCAAATTACCCCAGCCAGCACAGTTATGGCCCAGTACCACTGCCTGCCCCATGGCCCCAAAATGGGGTCTAACCCACCATATAAATGGAAGAGAGTGCGTAGTATAATAAAGTTCACTGATAAATAATCCAGACTTAACATCTAACTTCATGCTTCAGACAAGGAAAATAAAAAGTCAAAAGATGACAGCAATGGAGAGCTGAATTCCTATTAAAGCTGACTAAGGAAAAACTATATTATACATAAAGAAAGTCATAAATGGGAACAGAGTCTGTCATGCCTTGGAAAAGACCAATAGATGCCTGTGTTCGATTAACATGCTGGACCCACCAAGAAGTCACTAGAACTATAAATCAAGAATCCAATAAAATCAATATAAACATATGAGGGATGTTTTGGCAATGTTATGCTATTTTAGTTTAACAATATTTAAAATGTTTTAATAGCTCATTGGATCGGTGTCAATGTGCTAAAAGTTATGAAAAATGTAGAAATAACTTGAAAATTACAAACTTTGCAATAAATAGCTATTAAAAAAAATGAAGAGTTGGCTTCAGTCAAACATGTTTGTAGAGATATCCTTGCAAATGTTGCATATTACTATATGTTTACTTACAAGACTTCTATTACAAAGACCAGGTTACAATATAAAATGTATTCTGACAATTACTTTCCATACGTTTTATGGAACTGTTCACCTTCTCCAGAACAAATGGTACAGGAGGAAAAGGAATAAAGAAAGATGAAGCATGCTTCTACAAAGCACAACTCAGTCATTTACAGCTGTTCAGTGATTAAGAATTTATAGTAGGGGATTGGCTTGACCACACAACTCCGTAGCCTTTGGTGTCTTGAGTGGCATAGACCACTGTGCGAAGGATGACGACATGGACACCACTGTTTCGTGTTAAATGGCCAGCTCCAGGATATTAGCACCAGGATATCCCCCCGGGTGAGTTGTGTACTATACAAATAATTACAACATAACATAACATGGAGTGAGGGAATGTGTACTCATACTGGCTTAATCACCTGATTTGGTGACATGTGTAGGAACAGGTGTTAGATGTGAGCGATAGCCCCCGGGGAGAGGGGGCTGTTATGCGCTGATCTCCTCGTGGACATAACAGAGTCATCAGACCATTACTGACAAAAATCCTGCTGAAATCCTTCAGAACGTCAGGCGTTAGATCTAAGCCAAATATGATTGATCCCTCTTCAAATATTACTGAAAAAAGTTGTACGTCTCTGGGCTTTGTGTCTCTGATATCTTCTTGAAAAGGTTTTTCCCTTGCCACTGTTCAGGAAAGCTAGACTGAGCAGCCTGGGAGAAGCAGAGCTTTCCTAAGTGGCACCTAGCCCAGCTTGTGCCCCGCAGTGGCTCTTCAAAGAGTACTGGTGTCAAAGGGTGTTGGGTGCCCTGAACTCTTCACTCACTTTCTTGAGTGATGGTGTCCGTGTCACTGGGGAGTAGATTTATATCAGAATATCACATAGAAAAATATTATGCTTGTTAGAACCGGGGTCTCTAGTTGCTAAAGGGTTGCACATTCTCCAAGTAGGGGCCCACAATCCTAGTCAGGGTAAGTGTAGTACAGACTAAAAGTTTACCTGTGCTCATCCTTGGGTAGCTTGGCTCAGAGCAGTCAGGCTAAACTTAAAAGGCAATGAGTAAAGTATTTATACAAGCACACACAGTAAAAACACCAGAAAATTACTCCACACCAGTTTAGAAAAATGGCCAATATTTAACTGATTAAAACAAGACCAAAAATGACAACAATACAAAAAAAAATATGAATCTCTTCAAGATAAAATGTGGTTCTAGCACTTAGAATAACAATTGCTCCGGCAGGGTTATAAAGACATTCTTGACGAATACGAATCTCAAAGTTCGGGGCTGAGTGCGGGCTGGCTACACAGTTGCACAGACCCCAGTTACAAAACCTTGGAAATGTTGACAAAACAAAGACGTTGCGTAGCGCCCGGGGAGATGAGGCATCACTGAGGCTGGTGCAGCGTCGGTTCCTTACTCTCTGTGCAAGTCGTTGGCACAACAGGGATGCCCGGGATGTTGCAAGGCACAGGGGAGGTGTTGTGGCATTGGTGGCGAGGCGTCGGTTCTACTGGCAGTGCAGGGTCGATGAAGCGTCAAGGGTTAAGCCACAAGGTGTCGACTTCGCAGTGCCGATGTCACACCACGGGGCCAAAGGTGTTGAGTCGAAGTCAGGCGTCATGGACTTAGGTGATGCGATGCTCGAGACTCACGCTGTGGCGGACCTTCGGAGGCGCTGCGGCAACATCAAGGACTGTGTTGCAAGTTGCGGTTGTTGTGTTGAGCGGGGGCCACGGCTTTAGTGCAGGCAGTGGCCCGGCGTCGAAGAGCAGCGCCAGCTCCGAAACCACACTCTAAATCGATGAACTGGTTTCTTCTTGTTTAGCAAAGCAAACTCACTTCTAAGGGCCAAGGAACTGGATTTAGCACCACTTGGCAAGGTAGGGCTTTCAGCAGAAAATCCCTGGTGCTGTAGGTGAAGTCTTTGATGGCCCTGAGACTTCCAACAGCAGGCAAGATCAACTCAAGACCTTGGAGAACCTTTGAAAGCAGGATGCAGAGAGCAAAGTCCAGTCCTCTCACTCCCAAGACAGAAGCAGCAGGCCAACACAGCAAAGCAAGCAGCAAAGTGGCAGTCCCTCCTGGCAGCACAACAGCACTTCTTCTTGGTAGAATGTCCTCAGTCCAAAGTGTTCAGACGCAATGGTGTCAGAGGTCCAGTACTTATACCCATTTTAGCCTTTGAAGTCGGGGGACCTCAAAGAAAGGTCCTTGTAGTGCACAAGACCCTGCCCTTCCTCGCCCTGGCTCCAGACTCACTACAGGGGTTAGGAAGCGCTCTGTGAGGGGACAGGCACAGCCCTTCTCAGGTGCAAGTGTCAGCTCCTCCCACCACTCTAGCTCAGAAAGACCCATCAGCTGGGCGATGGGTCATCAGGATATGCAGGGCACATCTCCACTCGCGTGTGATGGTCTATAGTGAATTCACAAAGCCAAGCTGTCATCCCACCCAGACGTATATTCTAAGGACAGGCAGAGACACAGAATGGTTAAGTGAGAAAATGCCAACTTTCTAAAAGTTTATATAAAACCAATTACCCTAACTGCAATTGTTCAAAAAATCTCTTTCAATTCAAGGTCAAGAAAATGAATTGTCTTAACCTGTGTATTTATTACCAACTATTTCATGATCTTCTGTGCAATTTCCTAAACACTTGCATATGTCCGTCAGACCACATTCAATCAGCAAACACATTACTGCACTATAGAACACTGTACATGACTTTAACATTACTAATACCATGATAACATAAAATTCAAAACGTGTTCTTATGACCAACCTGATAATATACAACATGCAGAAGTTGCATTTGCTATTATTATATACGCAGTGACCCTCTTGCTATTAATGTTCCTTGGTGGTTCTAAATCAGTTCCGTTACAGTAGACTTTTGAGTTCTTAAGTCTTTTTTGGAGGTCTACTGTACAACCTTCTTCCAAGGAAGACACTTCCTAAGTTTTCCGTTGATGCTTTTTTGAACCTCTTATTTCTTTTGGGTTCTCCTCAGGACCCTCACTGGTTAAATTCTCGTTATTTTTAGATTAGAACTCATTCATTTTGCTTTTCAAGGATTCCTCTTCCATATTAAATTTGTTTCCTTCTGTCCTCTTTTAAAGTTCATATTTTATTTAAAGATTGCACCGGGGCTTAGCGTCTCTCCGGTTCCTTCTTTAAATAAAAAACGTTATCACTGTATTAGTAATGTTAAAGTCATGTACAGTGTTGTATAGTGCAATAATGTGTTTGTTGATTGTCTGAATGTGGTCTAACGGACATATGTAAGTGTAAATCAAATATGCGAATCATGGAGAAACCAAATGCGGTTACATTTTAGACAGAGAGCACATGTACTTTAGCACTGGTCAGCAGTGGTAAAGTGCCCAGAGTCCTAAGACCAGCAAAAACAAAGTACAGCACACAGTCAAAAACAGGAGGCCAGAAGCAAAAAGACAGGGGAAACCATGCCATAAGGTCCCAGGTCTAACACGTGACCCAGCAGAAAGTGGGGAGAACTACCCAGCCTCTTGGGAGTTCTCATCACTAAGGCGGAAAAATCTGGAAAGACCATCAGTGTTTGTGTGTTCTGTTCCAAGACGGTGTTCCACTGTGAAATCCATTCCCCGTGGGGAGATGGACCACCTCAACAGTTTAGCATTCTCACCCCTCATCTGCATTAACCATTTGAGGGGCCTGTGGTCTGTCTGAACCCGGAAGTGTGTCCCAAAGAAGTAGGGTTTTAGCTTCTTCAGTGCCCAGACCACAGCAAAAGCTTTTCTTTCTATTGCACTCCACCTCTGTTCCCTGGGAAGTAACCTCCTATTATTGAAGGCTACAGGTTGATCTAGGCCCTCTTCGTTTAGCCGTGAAAGCACGGCCCCCATGCCATGCTCTGAGACATCAGTCTGCACCACAAATTCCTTGGAGAACTCAGGAGACTTGAGCATGGGTGCCTTGCACAGGGTTTTCTTCAAGGTGTCAAAAGCGGTCAGGCATGCCTCTGTCCAGATAACCTGACGTGCTGCTTCCTGGAAGTCAGCTCTGTCCAGGGAGAAACAATGGTGCCGTACCCCTTGACGAATCTCCTGTAGTAACATGTGAGACCTAAGAAGGCTCTCACCTCGGTCTGGGTCATGAGGAGGGGGGGGGGACTGGACCAAGGACAGTTGGAGGGCTCAGTAAAACCCCTGACTCCAGCATCTTAGAGACCTCCTCCTTGATGCTGGCTCTCACTCGGTCAGACAACCTGTAAGTCTTGTGCTTGACAGGTGAGCCATCCTCGATGAATGAGTGACAACAGTGGAGCAAGCTGTCTCAACACCTGAAGACAGTTTCTCTGCAGTTGTCGGGTCAGTGTAGGGGATGTGATCACAGCCTCTACTGATCCATCCTGCTTTTTGGAAGACAGGAGGTCGGGAGAGGTTCACTCTCCTCTTCCACTCCGTCATCCGTGACCAAGAGTATGGTCAACTCGGACCTCTCAAAATGTGGTTCGAGGCGATTCACATATTGGACCCTCAAAAGGTTCTTAGGAGTCTGCAAGTCCACCCGGTAGGTGACGTCACTCTTGAGCTCCTTCACTTTAAATGGGCCAGACCAGCGGCCTTGCAGAGCACGGGGCTCTACGGGTGCCATCACCCACACCTTTTGACCTGGCTAAAACTCAACCAGAATGGTATTCTGGTCATATCAATGTTTCATGTCCTCCTGGCTAGCTTCCAGATTCTCCTGGGTGAGTTTCCGGAAGCGGGCTGTCTGGTTTCGGAAGGCCAGTATGTAACTGAACACATCCTGGGGCGACCTCCTGGGAGCTTGCTCCCAGTCCTGCTTCACTAAACTGAGAGGTCCTCTCACAGGGTGCCCGTACAGAAGTTTGAACGGGTTTGAACGGGCTGAAGCCAACCCCCTTCTGCAATACCTCCCTGCAAGCAAACAGAAGGCATGGCAAGAGGACGTCCCACTTATGACTCATGTGTTCAGAGAGACCCATAATCAAGTCCTTCAGGGATCGGTTAATCCTTTCAACCAACCCATTGGTCTGGGGGTGGTAAAGAGTGGAGAACTTGTAGGTAAATCCACAGGCCTTCCACATGGTGTTCATGTACAAGTACATGAAGTTATTACCACAGTCAGATACCACCTCCTTGGGTAAACCCAAGCGGGTAAAGGTCCCCATCAGTGCTCTGGCCATGGCAGGCGCTGTCCTCAGAGGGTTAGCTTCCAGGTACTGGGTGGCATGGTCCACCAAGACCAGGACAAACCTGTTGTCCATGGCTGTCTTGGGATTCAGAAGTCCCACAATGTCAATGCCCACCTGCTCAAAAGGGGTGCTCACGACAGGGAATTGTTGGAGGGGAGCCGTGCATCTCCCCCCAGTTTTGCCGCTCACCTGGCAGCTAGGACAGGACCTGCAGAACTCGTCTGAAGCCTTCCTCATTTGTGACCAATAGAAGTGGGTGACAAGCCTGTCGAAGGTCTTGTCTTGCCTCAAATGACCTGCCAGAGGCACATCATGAGCCAGACTCAGTAGGAAGGCTCTGTAGCACTGGTGTATAACCAGCACACAGGCTCCCAAGGCTCAGCAACCTTAGGCTCGCTATACAGGAGATCATTCTCCCAGTAAATCAGGTGAGTTCACCTGCACCTCAACCTGCTTCCGAAGTCCCACAAGAGTAGGGCACTCTATCTGCGCTGCACAGAACTCCTCCCTGGAGGGACCTCGGTCCTGCTGCGACTGGGGCAGCTCAGGCAGGTTCCCCAAATCAGCAACATCTTCCCCTGTAGGCTCCAGGGTGTCCCCCTCAGGTTGAGCCCCCTGCCGGACCATGAAAATTCTGGAGCGGGTTTCCCTCACCCCCAGCCCTTCCCTTTCCGGGCCACTCTTTAGACTCCAGGTACTTCTGACCACCCTCACGTGCTGCTATGGACCTTGTGGTCAGGCACACCCACTCAGGCAATCCCAACATCTCCAAGTGCGACCTGAGCTCCAACTCCTTCCAGGCGGTATGCTACAGGTCGTTGCCTAGCAGACAATCCACAGGCATGGATAGACTCATCGCTACCCTCAAGGATCCCGAGACCCTCCCCATTCAAAGGGACCAGGAGCCACCAAGCATCGGCACTCACTGTTGTCTACTGCAACTACTTGGTGGACCACATTAGGGACTACCTTCTCTGAAGACACCAGATGACACTGGATGGTCGTCATGCTGGCTCCTGTGTCTCTCAGAGCCTCCACCTTCCTCCCATTGATGGCCACCCACTGCCTGTACTTCCTAGTGTTGTCAGGCATGAGGGTTCTCTGGAGCATCCCGCAGTCACCAATGGAAACTAGGGTCATCTTATCTGGCTCCCCATCAATAGCTGGGACCAACTCCTTCCCAAGCACCACACTCGCCATCGCCAGTGACTGCCAACCGGTGGGGGACTGTGCCCGCTTGGGACACTTGGAATCCCCTTTGAAGTACTCTTCCTGACTACAGGCAAAACACTTCGGGGGTCCCTTCCCTGCAGGCTTTCCTGAAGTGAACCAACTCTTCTTTTCAACAGGCAGTTGGGAATACCTACCCTGGGAACTAGTTTGGGGCCCTATGGAGAACTCCTTACTTTATTTTTGCCCCCCCTTCTTCTGTTGAGGACCCTGCCCACCCATGGCGGAGTCTCCCACATACAACTTCTTGTGGACCCTGGTGCTGAGCCATAGGTCCGCCTCCTTAGCAAGCTTCCTGGGATCAGTCAGGTTACTATCAACCAAGTTCTGACGCAGCTCTTGAAAACATAGACCATACATGTGCTCACATGCAATCAAGTTGTACAGCCCCTGATAATCTATTATCTTGCTGCCCTTCACTCAACCATCCAGTGCTCTGCAAAAGGAGTCAACACATTCTACCCATGTATGAGGACCAAGTTTCTCACTTGTCCTAAACTTAATAGACTTCTGGGGTCAGACCATATCTTCTGATCAGGGCTGCCTTCATGTCATGGTACCCCATCTGGAATGCTGGCTCTAGTGCCAACAAAGTGTCCCTCCCCTACACTGCAAAATACTTGCACAATCTCACCCCCAACTTCTGTCAGAGACCCTGTGCATGAGTAAAATTGCCTCGAAGCCCTGAAACCACCGATCTAAGTCATCTCCCGCCAGATAATCATTTACCATACTCCTGGGTATATGTACCTTCCCCTCTGACTGCACTAAAGATACACTACCAACATCAGTGCTGGACCTGGCCTTCAGATCCAGCTCTTTCACACTCAGTTCTTAAGCAAAAGCATTTTCTTTTCTTCCATTGCCAATCTACCTTTCTCCATTGCCAATCTTTGCTTCTCCACATCCACATTGAGTTTTGCCAGCTCCAACTGCAGCTTCCTTTCTTCCCGCCTGTCTTTCAACTCTTCTGCAGACAGGCTTTCAGAGGAAATACTGCTCCCTGCCCTGGAGGGGGCCTTCCCCCAGGCAGATCTTGATTTTCAAGAAAATCACCATTCAGACTCTACTTTTCAATATACCCAACCTCATTCCCATCCTCTGGATGTCCAGCTGCCTCCCTGACTGCCAACCAGGCCCTCGGCGCCTTTTGCGGCTCCTCCTTTTTAGTGAGGCCTTTAAAAGAACACTTGAAGTCTTTGCAGTACGTTTTGAGCTGAGGCACTGCATAAGTTTCTAACCTCTCCTGCTCAAACTCCAAATCTGCAGGTGCAGCTATGGTTCACTAGACAGAGACATGATTGCAAAAACTCAAAAGGTTTGAAGAAGAAAACCAGAATGCTGGTACGTTATGGTCTGCGATATGGAAGTAGTGTACACCAATCACTGTATGTAATGCACAGTTACATGTCCGATTCCAACGCTGCCACCAATGTTGGAGCCGGGGTCTCTAGTTGGCAGAGGGTTTCACCTTGTCCAAGTAGAGGCCCCCAATCCTAGTCAGGGTAAGTGTAGTACACACTACACGTTTACATGTGCTCACCCTCGGGTAATCCTATTTATCAAAAGAGGGGGACTCTAGGAGCTATTCTAAAAGGTCCGGTGACCCGTGCTCCAGAAATTAAACTTATACCAAAGGGACAAGAGTACCCCCTACTTCCCTCCTCTCCATCTCCACTCACCCTCGGGTAGCCTGGCTAAGAGCAATCAAGCTAAACTTAAGAGGCAATGTGTGAAGTATTTGTGCACGCACACACAGTAAAACAGTGAAAACACCACAAATGTACTCCACACCAGTTTAGAAAAATAGCCAATATTTATCTGTTTAAAACAAGACCAAAACGAACAAAAATCCAACATACAGAAATAAAAATATGAATGTCTTCAAGATTAAATGCAGTTCTAGCACTTAGAAACACAATAGCTCCAGCGGCGGTTATAACAACGTGCTTGACAAAGTTGAATCTCAAAGTTTGGGTCTACCCCAAGAGAGCGTGGGCCGGCTACGGAGTCGTACAGACCTCGGTTACAGTACCTTGGAAACACTGGCAAAACAAAGATGTTGCGAGGTGCCAGGGAGGGGAGGTGTCGCTGAGGCCGGTGATAGGTCTAACAATGCTCAAGAAATGTTCTAGCCAAAATAGACTACAAAAATAACACGAAAGCATTACTTTCTATTTAAGTTTAGTTTAATTATTCCCAACTCTACATATCTTGAATATATATGCATATTGGGTGCATATATGTGGAGTACATGTATGCATAATGATGGATCCAAGATTCTTTTGTTGTGTTTGCAATGCTCATCAAATACTTGTAAGGGATGGATGTGAAGAAGGTGGTGCCTTCTTGATTGGAAGACAAGGTTACGATGGGGGCTAAAGCACAAGCAGGGGACAACAGCGATGGAATGTTCTTGTCAGAAACAAGGTCATTAATTTAGGAGGATGGTACCCGTACCAGCTCAATAAACCTACTCTGGTTTGGTCAAACCACAGTTCAGAGAGAATCTTAGCTCAGCCTTTGGGAGCTACGGAACAACTAGCAGTCAATCCCCCAGAGAAGTGCGTGCTAAATTCAAGCACTCCCAACAGTTCCAAAGTAAAGTACACAAATGTGTTATCCCAGTCAACAGTTTTACCATCGGACTTAGGGGCATATTTACAAGCCCCTATTGCCACAGGAACGGCACTTTTACCGACGTTCCTGCGGCGATAGGGGCTTCGCCTTATTTACAAGGTTGCGTTAAGCCACTTAACGTGGCTTAACACCGCCTTGTAAATAAGACACCCTTTCAACCATTCTTAGCGTGAAAGGGGTGGGCAATGGGTGTTGTGGTTGGTGTTCCACCACAACACCCATTGATTTTGACGCTGCCCCCCTAATTACGAGGGTAGTGTAAATAGGAGGCACCACCACAATTTAGAGCAGGGAAAACATTGTCTTAACATGGCAAAACGAGGAGAAATGCTTTATTTCTCCTCGTCCATTGTGCAGCACACATAGAAACAGCAAAAAGCCATTACTGATCCCTTCCTGCACATAAACAATCATTCCCTCAATGCAGGCATTCTTGCACTATGGTGCTAGGGTGCCTGCGTTGGCGCTAGACAGCTGAGTTCATGCCAGCACTAGCGAAAATGCAGGGATGCACCGTATTGTTGTAAATAGGGTGCATCCCTGCATTTTCAGAATGGCGGAGCACGGCGTTAGCTATTTTGGCTTAACGCCATGCTCTGCCATTCTTTTGTAAATATGCCCCATAGTCTCCAACTGAAAGCTTCTTCCGGTCAGTCCTGCTCTTCAGGGCAGGCTTCTAGGCACCGGTTCTATCTCCAGCCAGGTCTCCTGCAGGGTCTAGTCAGCTGGGCCCTCTTGGGAGAGCCAGAGTATTTGTTTTCTGTTCCTGAAGCAGGTAAACAGGAGGTTAATCACATGGCCCTTGGAGAGTAGTTCCAGTGCCTGAGTGCCAGCAGAATTCAGAAGTCCTGGTGCAAGTCCTCTTCTTCCAGCAGGAGCCAAAAGTCAAGATTCTTTGTCTAGCATGCCCTTCTTCAAATGGAGTCTTCCCAGGTCCAAGAATGGTTTGAGGAGGTGGTGGAGGTCTCATATTTATCCTGTGCTCTATCCAGTAATTGGAGAAATTCTCCCACCCAGTCTTAACAATTTAGTCACAGCCCCCACCTCCTTATGCAGTACGTTCTCCTTGTCTTATTCTTCAATTACCCAGGAGCCCCGGTTTCACGGTGGCAGGACTCAACTGCTCCCAGGCAAACCTGTGTTTAGCTTCTTGCTCGTTCCCCTACTTGACAGGGTGAAAACTGGTTTTCCCTCCTGTGGTTGGAGCCCGACTGTCCTGGAGAGTCCTGGGGATGAATAGGTGAAGCCCTCCTTGGTATGTCAAGTCAAAAGAGGTAGTGCTAAAGCTGCCCTTTGCTCTGTCAACTGCCCGGTCCACTCCCAGATAGCTAATCCCTGCCAAGTGGTCAGCAGTTAGCGCCCATTAGCCTTTCCTGCAGCTCAGAGGCAGGCCACTGTGCTCTGAGTCAGTGTCCCAGCCGACAATGCATATTCTAACTCAGGAGGGGTGATGAGTGGCAGAACAGGTTTTAAGCCAGTTCTGACTCAGACAAACCAAAGCATATTTTTACAAAGTTACTTTTCTGCTTCAGTTATCAAAATCTGATTTTGCCATTAATCCAGATATCATACAAATTTTACAAACTAAGCAGGAAAAATTTTGAAGCACCTTTCTAGCCCTTTCCTAGGCGAGGTGGAAAACAAAGATGCAAATCTAACCTAGACCTATGGAAAAGTCTGCCCTGGCCTACATAGTGAATAGCTTACCTAAGGGCATACTAACCCAAATATGTAATGTGTCCCATTTTTTTATATATTAGCACCCTGCCCTGTGGGCTTACAAGGCATATTTTAGGGATGATGTATGAATATATAAAAATAGGTTTTCTCTAAATGCAAAGGCATTTTCCCTGCCATGTGTCACTGCAGTACATTTAAACTGCAGTCTAGTTAGAGTACAGTGGTGTACATTGGTGGTGTGATGTGGTGGGTGGTGTAAATTCACACTACAGCCCACATATGACATTTAACTTTTTATGCTATAGATGCACTTAATGCACCCTTTTTAATGCACTTGTAGGGAAGTTAAATAGGCCAGATAGGGAATTCCAATGTGCAGCACGTTTTAGAGGGGAAACACAAGCATGTTACTACTGTTTAGCAGTGGTAAAGTGCACAGACTTTTAAAGCCAGCAAATCCAGACATGCAAACATTGGAGGACCACAACAAATCTTTCTTACAGTTTTTATCTCTAAAGTTAACAGGGTGTTGGATGGAAATAAAATATAGCGATCAGGCATAAAGCTGATCTGTTCCTACTCAAGGAAACTCACCTTTTGGTAAACAAATGCCAAATTCTGAGGATGGGCAAATAACCATTTTGGCACATACCAATTTCGCAAGGGGTTCCAGGAATGGCTGTTTCATTGTTTTCAATAGGAAAGGCATTCCTTTCCCCACTGTTAGGAAATGGGAGGATCCAAATGAACATAATGTGATAGTGTATTGCTATGACTACAGTCAGGACACACCCCACCAAGATTTCAAAGTGAGATCCTCAGGAATCTGAGCACCTTATTAGTAGTAACCGCTAACGAGATGCATGTAATTGGTGTGGTTTTTAACAATGTGATGGATTAGACATGACAAGGGTTGTGGTGTTGGGGGATACCACACAGACAGGTTTAGCTAAATGCACCGGAACCTTGGCTTAGACATGTGGAGTCTGATGTATGGATAATGCAAACAAATTGTGTTTCACTTAGGGGCATGTGAAACTATTTCCAACTAGACTGTGTCTTTGTTCAGAGTCCATATTGACTTTCTGGCAAAGGTTATCTCTAACCGCTCACCATTATAAAAGACGATAGGTATGCTCAATGACATTTCCGGGGAGGTTTGAAGACTGAATCCCTGTGAACGTAAGCAAAATAAAGCAACAAAATACTAGGTCTTACTGACCAATACTTCCAAGAAATTTAAAGTCTTGTGTAATGCTCTGGAAGACTTCAAGACTCTTCACCAAGGACAGGCCACGGCCTGGAACCACTTCAAGATGCATGCCCCCCTCCCTATTGGTATTGAAGCCAGGCCTAGGTTTTTTAAATTCTATTTCCAAACTGTAACCTTTGGTTTTTTCAATATATATATATATATATATATATACACACACAAAGAAAGATTCCTCACAAAGCCAGTCACATCCACGATGCAGTGCCGGTGCAAATCACGGGTGTAAGGGCCCGTTTAAATATGAAAACAATTACTGTGCCCCTGGTCCAGGACACAAGAAGAGTTGCACTCCAAGATCCCGTTCTCAAGTCAGACTTATTCTTACTGGCTGCATTTCGACCATACGGTCTTTTCCACAGCCTAAATTCTCCAAGTGCATGTCCACCATATATGTGCTTTGAACAAATAGTGAAAATGAAAGACAGACAATGCGTTTCACCACCTCGATAAACAACAACAAACCTTGACGGGGGCTTGAAAACAGTCTCCCAGCCAGAAGCTTGGAAGAAAGGGGACTCATTGTTGTGCATGGTATACATCATTAATTCACGATATGCATATGAGACATGCACATAATTGTAATTAATGCCACATATGTGCATTACAAGAATCAAAAAATTATAATGATACAAAATGATAAAAGACACAAAACGAGTCTTTTCAAGCATACATTTGTAGACCTATAATTCAACCAACTCGTAGGTCCAGTGACCAAGATTGACATTAGTAGGGTTTGTCGCAGTGCCCCTATACAAGTGTGTCAGCCAAGTAGTCCTATGCACATGAGCTCATAATTACAGAAAATCGGGTTAAAATCTTACAATCATCTTGTCTCAGCACACCATCTGATCACCTGTATTCAAAAACTACAGTGACAGCATAATTGAAGGTCAAGTGACCCTACACCAAATCACATAATTCCCCCCCGGTCAGCCTTAAATTGGAGACACAGTAAAAAGAACATATGAACAAAAAGTCGGCAAAAACTTCCTAGCAGGACCCATACAAATATGGTACTTCAATGTCCAGTGAAATGAGGTGCAAGTGTAACGCTACTGTCTGAAAAAGTGATATATACCTAAATTAGATATATCATACAGACTGGGACACCGTGTTAGTGAGGGAAGGGAATTAAAACAGAGGAGTACACAGCGGGTACACAACTCTCAACTTCCAAAGAATGGGGCGTGGCCACGCAAGATGGCCGATAGGATGCGCTTCTGAGAGGCTCCTGGCCGATCCCGCTTTATCCTGCATAAATCCTGCCAAACTGCATACTGAATAGCCATCCCCAGGGGGCATCCCCCCCAGCCTTGCCATTGCGCCTCGAGATCTGTGCAAATGGGCTGCGGCAGAGAACGGGCCTAGCGGAGGAAGCACTGTGGCCTGCTGGGACGTATTTGGCCTGATTCCCCCCTCCTTTGACATGACCAAATCCACCTGCTGGAGCCGGGGAGGCCGCTGGGCGGCAGTAGGAAACTGTTTGCCCACCAATGGAGGATGCGCTGAGAAGTGCGGAGGACGCCTGGGGAGTGAGCTGGGTCCGCTGTAGTGGGTGGCCTCAAGTAGCTGTGGAGGAGCAGCGCCCAGCCTCTGTGCCGGCGTCTTAATTGACTGTGTCAGGCGGAGCGGGGGCGACACGTGTTGGTCGATGCCCCTCTGCGGGCCCATTGTCTTGCAGCTGATCCTGTCGGTGTGCTCCTGGCCCTGCTTGTGAACCTGGGCGTGGTCGTCTGGGTCTGAAAACGTAGGGGCTTCCGCCGCTAGCTGAAGGCGAGGCAGCCCATCGGGGCGATTCGGATGGTGCCACCCGAGTTGTTAGCGCCTGCAAGGAAATCCGCAGGGTGTTTTGACCGGCGAGTGGAGCGGAGACACCAGGTGAGCCTGTGTGTGGTGGGCTCATCATTGGCCCATAGCGATCCTGAATTAGTGCCTGGGCCGGCACTCCGTGGCACCCCTGCTAACATAGGGGCGTGTGTGTGCTGAGAACCACTAGGAGCATCAGAGGCCTTCACACTGCTCTGTAAACGGGTCCACCGGTGGAGGGTTGCGCTGCCGTGTTTTCCCTCTGTGCAGTGGGATTGCCCTGGACCTGGTTGTTGGGCATTGCGGCTTGGGCATGGGCAGGCCCTCTAGTCTTTGGGGCCCACATGGGAAGAAACTAAAAGGCGGGGACCCCTCAGGGCAACACTATGGATCAATATACAACCACAGCCTCCATGTTCAAGCGCTCCACACAGGTGATGGCTGGCAGGGGTGGTGAGGACACTGAACAGTCGGTGGGGTAGCCCACAAGGGCTGAACTTTTAGGGCTATACAGGGATCCCACCTAGCCCTAGTAAATAAAATTGAGACCATCACCCTAGAGGGCAATCTACTGCGCACTGACCTACACAAGGTCTCTGGTAAGGTCCGTCTGGTAGAGGGCTCCATCGAAGAGCTGCAGACAGAGGCGGCCTCCATGAGGAAACAGGGTGCTGCAGTCACGTCCCTGAACGGAGTCCTAGAGGCGAGAGCAGAAGATGCAGAGGGCCACTCCCGTCGCAACAACGTGTGTCTCTCTTGGAATTCCCAGAGCAGGTGGAGGGAGCACACCCTGAACAGTTTATTGAAACTTGGATTAAGAATACATTGAAGCTCAATGGCTTATCTCCCATGTTCATTATTGAAAGGGCGCATCGCACACTGGTGGCTCTGCCGCGGCCTGGGGCCCCTCCGTGGACTATAATTGCACGTATTTTGAGTTATAAAGATTGGGACAGCATCCTGAGGGCGACCAGAGACACTGATGCTGCTAAGTATGAGAATCATAAGATTACTATCTATCCGGACTGCACAAACAAGGTACAGGGAGCCCGAAAGACATTTCTGGAAGTCAAGGCCAAACTGTGCTCCATGGTAGGCCTGGGCGGTAAATTCCGTTCCGCTGGCGGAATTTGCGAAATTTGGGTAATTTCGCGTTCCGCGGAGAACGCGAAATTGCCAAAAATTCCGCGATCCGCAACTTTGCGGAATTTTTTGCTTGTTCGCGCTTTCAAAATGCGTATTCGCGAGATATTTCTCCCCGAGCACGCAAATAGCGTTCGCGAACAGGAAAAAAGCATCGCGAACGGGCGGAACAAGCAATTCCGCGTGTTCGCTGAACTTTTGCGTGCTCGCGGAGATTTTTTACCGTTTCGCGGAGCTTTGCGTAGCGCGACTATGCAAATTCCGCCCACCCCTACTCCATGGGACTCTGTGATATGTTACTATATCCAGCGCGCTTAAGGGTTCTGTCTGGGGCAAGTCCCATTTTTCAAGTCAACTGATGATGTTTGATGTTGGATGAAGGTGTGGGACAAAGTGCCCAGAGAACGTACTGACTCCTGGAGGTCGGGGACTCGGAGGGGGGCAGCAGTTTTTGTTGTTGTTATGATACACGTTTTTGCAACAGTGTGAAGTGTGGTTGGCTTTCAGGCCCTTTTGGTGAACTCCCTGAATGATGAGGGATGGGGAGAGATGAGAGGAAACGCCCGTAGTGAGTATGGCTGACCGAATCAACATTGTTACGTGGAATTTCTGGGGTCTCCGAGATTCCTCAGACGCCACAAGGTTCAGATTGCTTGTCTACAAGAGACTGCAGAGGTGCAAAAGTTACAAAAAAAGTGGAGGGGCCAGGTGTTCTCTTCTTCTTACTTCTATTTTGCTAGGGGGGTGGCTATCTGGGTGGCCCCAGGGATCCCCTTTCGGCTCACCTATTGCGAGGTGGATGTAGAAGAGAGGTATGTCCTGATCCAAGGTTCTTTAGATGGGAAAGAGTTCATGTTGCAAAAATTCATATGCACCCAACATTGATGACAGGTTTTTCTTGGAGAGGTTGCAGGATATGTTATCGGACAGCGTAGGATCCCCCGGGTGATTTCAACTGTGTACTAGACGGGGAGGAGACCGCTACCCCCCTCGGGACGGGACCAAACCATTGATGACAAACGCTCTGGACAGGGCAATACGTAACCTGGGGCTGCTGAATGGATGGCGCCTCTTACACTGGAGGGGCGAGAGTATACGTGTCATTCCCTGACCCATAGCACTTATAGCCGGCTGGAGCATTTCTTGGTGGGTGGCCTGGATCACTCTAGGATTAGTGCTGTGACACACATGGCCTGTTTTCTCTTTGCCCATGCCCCGCCCCTACTGACGCTGGACTGGGGTGGAAGGTCAGGTAGCTGCAAGTCACGGCATATGCCCCCTGACTTGCTAGAGGATCCCACGTGCAGGGAGTACCAGCGGGCTGCTATAGACACTTACATTGAAAACAATTGGAGGGCGATGACACCAGGGCCATTGAGTGGGAGGCTTTAAAGGTGGTCATAAGGGAGGAATGTATTAGTACTGTCTGTAGAGTGCATTTAAGGATTATAGCGAATTTAAAGAATCAAGAGGACCGATTGGAAAGTCTTTAAAAACAGGAGGCTTCCCACAGGGCCAGGGATTTTATGTATAGCGTACCTGCGGCCATACACTTATGTCTTCTGAAGTTCAAATTGTGTCCCTGAACGTGAAAGGGCTGAATAGCCCCACTAAACGGCGAGCCCTCCTGTCCTACCTTGAACGATCGGATGCCGATATTTGCCTACTCCAAGAGACGCATTTGCTTTCTGCTGACACCCATCGGCTGAGGTCAAGGGCGTTCCCCCACCAGATGTTCTCCTCCTCCACTTCCAAAACTGCTGGGGTCGCTATTTTGGTATCTTCCAGGTTTCCAGGGCATATCGGCAGTAAACAGGCTGAACTTAAGGGGAGGCTCTTAGCTCACAACTTCACCTTAGATGTGCATACATTCTCGATAGCCTCGGTATATGTTCCCAATAGTGGGCAGGAGGGTTTTATCAACACTGTAATTCAGGAGCTTACAGGCCTGCCGGACAAAATGATATTGCTGGGGGGTGGGGGGGGGACTTTAATATGGTGTTAGATGGAGACATGGACCGCTCTGGGCAAAGATGGGGTCAGTCGGGGGCCCTCTCCAGCTTGGGGAAGCATTTGTTAGCGGAGGCTGGACTTACAGACATATGGAGGCTGCAGCATCCCAACACCAGGGCATACATATTTTATTCACATCCCCATAAAACTTATGCCAGAATTGACTATGTTTTCACTTCCGACCCTCTGACACAACAGGTGAGTGGGGCGGAGATTCTTCCCTGCCCCGTCTGACCACTCCGCGCTGCGGCTCTCTCTGACCCTGCCCCCGCGGCGCACCACCCGCCGCTTCTGGCGCCTTCGTGAGACTATGCTCCAACGTCCCTCGGTAGTGCAACAGATTCAGAAGAGCATAGCAGACTATTTAGCCACCAATGATACACCCGGCATCTCCTTGACGACTCTGTGGGCGGCGATAAAGGCGGTGATTCGGGGGGACTTCATTGGCATAGCGTCGGCCGACAACAGAGATAGACGGGAGAAACGGGACCGCCTGATGGGCGAGGGTACTGAGCTGGAGCGCATCCATCAGAGGACCGGAGCTCCCAGAGTCTGGAAGCTTCTAAAGGCAGCCCGTGCACAGCTAGCGGGGTTGGATGTCGACCGGACTGAATATGCGGCTCTTCGCCTCAAACATGCATTTTATGTGGGAGGAGATCGAGGTGGGCGACTTCTTGCAAATCGCCTCCGAGCGCAAAGACAGGCCCACAGAGTTGCTGAGGTACGAGATCCCCGAGGGGGAGAGTGTGGCGAAGACGTGGAGATTGTCAAAGCTTTCAGGCATTTCTACGAAACGCTATACACAGCCCAAGCCCTGCCTGAGACTGAACCGACTCATTACCTCCAGGATGTAGCTACAGCCAAATTGCTTCCGACCCAGGCGGCCGACCTGGAGGCCCCCATTCGGCTGGAGGAAGTCATCTCGGCGATTTCCCGCCAGAAACGTAACAAATCGCACGCCCCCGACGGGTTCACCTCCGGTTTTTATAAAAAGTTCTGTGGGACGTTGGCCCCACTTATAGTGCACGTTTTTAATTCGATCGGGTCGTCACCAGCCTCTTCCTTTCCACCCTCTATGTTGGAGTCCTTAATAACGGTAATTCCTAAGCCAGGTAAAGATAAGCGCCTCTGCGGCTCTTACCGCCCCATATCACTTCTCAACGTGGACCTCAAGATCTTTACCGGAATTCTAGCGGCCAGACTCTCCCGCCATCTCCCTGGCCTGATAGACCCGGACCAATCCGGCTTTGTTCCCGGGCGTCAGTGCTGTGATAATACCAAACGGCTTTTCCATTTGATGGACCGCTCGGAGCGCTTCCCAGCGGAACGCATGATCCTCTTGGTCGACGCCGAAAAGGCTTTCGATAGGGTTCCCTGGCCGTACCTCCGAGCGACGTTGGTCCATTTCGGCCTACCGCTTTATTGATTGGATCTTCCAGAGCTATGCGAACCCAACAGCTACGGTGCGGGTGAATGGTGTGGCGTCGGCGGCCTTCACTATTCGTAGAGGGACCAGGCAAGGGTGCCCGCTGTCGCCGCTCCTTTTCGCCCTCTATATGGATGGAGTCCGAGACGATCCATCCATTAAAGGAACGTGCTTCGGGGGCTCGGAGCACAAGCTCTGTCTATATGCTGACGACGTGGTGGCGACTTTGGAACATCCTCTGGAATCTTTGCCAGCATTTTTAGATGAACTGGCCCAGTTTGCGCTCGCCTCGGGCTTCCAGATCAATGTGCACAAGTTGCAAGCTCTTAACTTATCATCAGAACCCGAGACGTTGGAACTCCTACAACGCACCTTTCCTATCCAATGGGTCCATGATTCTATTACCTACCTAGGCCTCCAGGTGGCTCCTACTATCTCCGCCACCAGACAGTCGAATTACACAGCACTTTTGCGACGGGTTAGGGATTCCCTTCGCAAGTGGAGGCCTCATTCCCTATCGTGGTTGGGCCGGATCGCAGCGGTAAAGATGGTGTTGCTGCCCCAGATTCTTTACCTATTCCATACTCTTCCACTGACGCCTCCGTCTGGTGTCGTGCGGGCACTGCAGAGGGACATTGAGCGCTTTATTTGGCGAGATCAGAGGGCTCGGCTAAGTCGCGATCTTACGTACAGAGATCCGGTGGATGGGGGTCTAGGTGTTCCCGACCTCTTGGCGTACTGGTGGGCGGCTCAGATGAGAGCACTAGTGGAGTCGTCACGCCCTGAATCCGAGAAACACTGGTTATTTATGGATAGGTCCCTTGCTGCCCAGCCCTTGTGGGGAGTCCCCTTTCTCTCACGTACGGGACGCCCTCACAACCTATACCTCTCGGAGGTAACTCGGCCCATACTGCTGGCTTGGGATAGGACTGCTACGATCAGGGGGCTCACAACATTCCCATCTCCTATCACGCCCATTGTACAAAACCCAGACTTTTCTCCGGGCCTAGACTACCGGGAATTTCATCATTGGACGACTGAAGCCTGCTGCTCCATAGGACATTTCTTTGACCTTTCTGGACCGTGCCCCTTTCGCTGAGTTCCGTTCAGATCACGGACTTCCCGAAACGGAGCGTTACCGGTACCTACAGATAAGGCACTGGGTCCTCCACAAGGAGACGAGGGAGGGTGCAGAGAGGCTGCTCACACCGTTTGAGAAATGGTTATTGACACGGCACAGCGACGCACGACTGACATCCGATCTGTATAAATTCACTCGAAACACCTCAGACAGTGGGAAATCCCCTGGTCAGCTGCGATGGGAGGGGGAACTGGGCAGGGAACTCACAGCGAAGGAATGGAAAGATATTTATTACCGGGCCCGCCGTACAGCCCGCAATGTCGCATCTATCGAAACGGCCACTAAATTGGCAACCTACTGGTATTTAACCCCGGTGAGACTTCACAGGGGTAACCCCTCACGTAGCCCACTGTGCTGGCGAACTTGCGGTTCACCGGGCACCCTCACCCACCTACTTTGGGACTGCCCCGCCCTGGGGACATATTGGCAACAAATACTGGATGAGGTCGACTCCCACTTTGACACCCAGATCCCGAGATTTCCGGTGTACGTTCTCTTAGGCCTCCCCAACGCTATTACCTTTCCCCTCACATCCAAGAGAGGCAAACAGATAGTGCTGGCGTTGGGTGCGGCAGTCCAAAATGTTCTGAGGCACTGGGGTACCACGACAGTCCCTACACGCCTAGGCTGGCTTCATAAACTATGGTCCATTCTAGGGATGGAGAAGATTTCCCTTTCTTTGACCAACCCTGGGGCTTCCTTTCACGATTTGTGGGCACCCTTGCTCGCGCTATTGACATCCGAATTTACGGAGCTCACCTGTCCCAAATATCTTAGACTTTTACGACTGGCAGATCCTCCCTCGTCGCTTGCCTCCACTGCATCCTCCACTTAGCACGTTCTGGGAGAGTAGCCGTTGGACTGAGGTGCTTTTCATATTCTACTGGGGTGGTTCTCTTTTGAAGAGGAGGAGGGGGGAAGGGTGGGAGGGGGGTCTGTTTCTTTTTCCTTTATTCGTTCATACCTGCCATACATGACAGCGATATACCGGGTTGTAGCCCGATGATTGTTGAGCGCACTGGCTTGTTCGTTTTTTTCCTTGTGTAAAATCAATAAAGAAATTAAAAAAAAAAACAGGAGGCTTTCACGACTGAGGAGTGCGCAGCTGCGCTAGAGGCTCATAGGGAGGTACGCTCCCTCTGGGACACTTTGGATAAAACGGGTCTAAAGACTTACTGACAAATGCTACATAGAGAGGGGGATAAATCGGGTAAACTCCTGGCGTGGATTCTTAGGAGAGAGATGGAGATCCCTCCCCCCCCCCCATTGTCTCTATATGGGACGCGCAAGGTCACTTACATTCCTGGTGACAAGACATATTGACGACACTGCTGGGCCATTTCAAATCAGTTTATAAGGCTGGCCCGCCAGACATTGAGGGCCAGACGGAGGACTTCCTTAACTGGGAGGTGGGGGCTCCCACAGTTACAGAGGGCGGCCATATTAGAGTTAGAAGAGGAACTCTCTGTGGAGCGGGTGGGCGCGGCCGTTAAGGCCTTACGCAAATCGAAGGCCCCCGGTGGTGATGGGTTCCCGCAGGAATTCTATCAGGCCTATTCCTCTGCTCTTAGGGAGAAATTGCTGGAGGTCTACCGGGATGCGAGAGATAAGGGACAATTGCCGCAGACTATGAGAGAGGGAGTGGTCTGTTTAATGTTAAAACCTGGAGGGGATCCCGTGTATCCATCTGCATACAGACCTCTAACTATGCTCAATACTGATCTAAAAATCTTGTGCAAGAGACTGGAGACACGATTGGGTGAGGTTATACGAGACCTGGTTCATGAGGACCAATGTGGTTTCATGCAGGAGCGCAGCACCAAACACAATCTTCGTAGGTTGACACGTGCTTCATGCTGCCCTAGATGGGGAGGAGGAGATGGCCCTGATTTCACTGGACCTAGAAAAGGCATTTGATAAAGTGGAGTGGGCCTTTCTCATGGCAGTACTAAGGGGCATGGGGTTCGGTCCCAATTTCTGTGCCTGGATTCGGCTGTTGTACACCTAACCCTCGATACCTATAAGGGTGGGTGAGATCTCGGAGTCCTGGCCGGTGGGGAGGGGCACTAGACAAGGCTGTCCCCTCTATTGTTCGTCTTGGCGATCGATCCTCTTGCACTGTTGCTGCGCGCGGAGATGGCCCCCTGGGGAATCCGGGTAGGGAACAATAATCATGTAGTCTCGCTTTATGCGGACGATGCGCTGGTGTATGTGCGTTCACCAGGAGAATCCATCTAGTTATTGATGAGGCATCTGGATGATTTTGGTGCTCTCTCAGGGTTGAAAATTAACATCAGCAAGTCCCTTGTGTTCCCCTTGGGGGGCTTATGGGTAGACAACTACACCAGCTGTGGGACTCTGATTGGAGCTAGAAGGGTTCCGATATTTGGGGATCTGGGTTACCCACACAGATGCCCAACACCAGTGTCAGAATGCTGACAGGGTGTTGACTGGCCTGGGGAATTCCATTGCCTTCTTGAACCGGCTCCCCCTCTCTGATTACATGCCAGGCAGCAATCGCACAAATGGTCTTCCTCCTGAGTTGTCTGTATCTCGTACAGAATTCTATGGGCCTCACTTATGAGGCACCGGAACATCACTTTTTCAACATTCCGGTGGCGCAATGGGTCCCGGCATATTTACTTGGCCACGTAAAGCCACTTTAAGTGGTTTTTCATGGCCTAGTAAATATGTGCCCCTTTCACGCAGAACACTGCGTGAAAGTGGCGTTCCATGGGTGTTGCTGTGGGTGTTCCCAGCAACATCCATGGCTTTTTGACACTGCCCCAGATTTACGAGAAATCGTAACTCTGAGGCAGCGCCAAAATCGTACACCTCCCTAGGGTAGGCGAGAGGGAGGCACAACGATGAGAAATATCTTTATTTCTCCTCGTTTTCCCTTTTTCTGTGTGCTGCATTCTCATCACCCACTTCTACAAAGCCCTCAGGAGTGACATGCAACCGCGGCAGCACCCTGCGCTGAGAGCCTGGGAAAGAGACATAGAAGCACCCATCTCTGATAAGTACTGTAAGATGGTGTTAAACCTTGATCGCACTGTATCCTGTAACAATCGATTTAAACTCTTAAATTTCTATTTCGTACACCGCACATACGCAACTCCATACAGCATCAACAAAATTGACTCCGCAAGGAATGTGGCCCGAGCACGATGCGGGGTGGTTGAAGCCACCTTCCTACAATTAGCCTGGGAGTGAGTTCCGGTTCAGTCCTACTGGACACTTGTGGTACCACGCATAGAAGACACCACGGGGCTTGGTGTCCAATTGACTCCGCTTGCCTGTCTCCTGGGAGCAGTGGTGCGTCCTAGGTGGTCGCAAGATCCCCTAAAGACTGGCCCAGTTGGCCCTGCTCTAGGCATTGAGGTGGGTGGCCATTGGTTGGATGGGGGTGGGGGGCCGCGTTGCTGACTCATTGGTTGAGAGACCTGATGGAGTTGGGGGCTGCGGAAGAACAACACATTTAACTTTCGCACACTGATGAGGGGGCGTCTGAGGCTATAATGCAATGGGTACAACTGTTGGGTATGTTCTGAGAAGATGAAGATCAACCCGCGGAGGACGGGTCAGAAGAGTGGGATTGAAGGGTGATAGCAATATTTTTCCTTGTTGTTGCTTGACGACCAAGTGGGCATTAATGTGTTACTATGTGATATGGGGCTTGCTGTCTTGGTTTTACTTCATGATGTCTTCTTGGGATACCTTCGGATTTATGAATATTTTCACATGTGCAATGAATAGTTTATCGGATTGCATACGTCTTTATTTTATGTCTTACAATGAATCCCTTCCAGATTTGCCAACGTGCGCTGCATGTTCAATCGATAAAATACAGTTAAAAAAAAAACTTCCAAAGAATGTTTTAACTGGAGGTACTGAGAAAGGCAAGGAAATATTCCTAACCATAGCACAGTAAAAACAGTGAAAAACAAATGGATCATTTGGAAGGAGTCAGACCAGAGTGTCAAGAAACAGAAGGTTAACCGTCCGACACATCAGTGCTCATGTGCGTCGTACGGCTCCAATGGTACCCCTCCCTAGTGGATCCCTGCCCTGCTGGTGGATCGTCTCAGGAGGGCGATCCCCAAACAGGGATCCACCCACTGGACACCAGGGAGGGGGAGCGGCCCCTTGGGCAAGGGCCTTTGCTCCACCCATTTGTTTTTGGGATATTTAGTCTTTCTGCCCGCCCCCAATCTGCCCCCCGTGCCCACAAAGTTTGAGGTTTGCAAGGGATTCTGGTGAAACCACACAAGTCATCCCATCCTGGATTCCCCTAGGTGCCGGCAGAGCTAGGGTTCAAAATCCACAGCTAGGCACTTTGTCATAAAAGTGTCAGTTTTCACTGTAAAAATGTGGTGTCCCCACATTGCGTTTTGGCCCGTTGACTGTCGCGGGAACTAGGCCTATCCACACAAGTGAGGTACCATTTTTATCGGGAGACTTTGGGGTAATGCAGGGTGGGTGGAAGTTTGTGGATCCACGCAGATTCCAGAACTTTCCATCACAGAAATGTGAGGAAAATGTGTTTTTTTTTGGACAAAGTATGAGATTTGCAAGGGATTCTGGGTAACAGAACCTAGTTAGAGCCACAAAGTCACCCCATCCTGGCTTCCCATGGGTGTCTAGTTTTCAAAAATGTATAGGTTTGCTAGGTTTCCCTAAGTGCCGGCTGAGCTAGGGTTCAGAATCCACAGCTAGGCACATTGCAACAAAAAAAGGGTCAGTTTTCACTGGAAGAATATGATGTGTCCACTTTGCGTTTTGGGATGTTTCCTGTCGCGGGCACTAGGCCTACCCACACAAGTGAGGTACCATTTTTATCGGGAGACATTGGTGAATGCAGGGTGGGTGGAACTGTGTGGATCCACGCAGATTTCAGAACTTTCCATCACAGAAATCTGAGGAAAATGTGTTTCTTTTGACAAAGTTTGAGATTTGCAAGGGATTCTGGGTAACAGAACCTGGTGAGAGCCACACAAGTCACCCCATCCTGGATTCCCCTGGGTGTCTAGTCTTCAAAAATGTATAGGTGTGCTAGGTTTCCCTAGGTGCCGGCAGAGCTAGGTTTCAAAATCCTCAGCTACGCCCTTTGCAAAAAAGGGTCAGTTTTCACTGTAAAAATGTGGTGTGTCCATGTTGCGTTTTGGCCAGTTTCCTGCCATGGGCACTAAGCCTACCCACACAAATGAGGTACCATTTTTATCGGGAGACATTAGGGAATGCAGGGTGGGTGGAAGTTTGTGGATCCACGCAGATTCCAGAACTTTCCATCACAGAAATGAAAGGAAAATCTGTTTTTTTGACAAAGTTTGAGATATGCAAGGGAGTCTGGGTAACAGAACCTAGTGACAGCCACAAAAGTCACCCCATACTGGCTTTCCATGGGTGTCTAGTTTTAAAAAATGTACAGGTTTGCTAGGTTTCCCTAGGTGCCTGTTGAGCTAGGGTTCAAAATCCACAGCTAGGCACATTGCAAGAAAAAGGGTCCGTTTTCACTGGAAGAATGTGATGTGTCCACTTTGCGTTTTGGGCCGTTTGCTGTCGCGGGCATTAGACCTACCCACACAAGTGAGGTACCATTTTTATCGGGAGACATTGGGGAATGCAGGGTGGGTGGAACTGTGTGGATCCACGCAGATTCCAGAACTTTCCATCACAGAAATGTGAGGAAAATGTGTTTCTTTTAACAAAGTTTGAGGTTTGCAAGAGATTTTGGGTAACAGAACCTAGTGAGACCCACACAAGTCAACCCATCCTGGCTTTCCAAGGGTGTCTAGTTTTCAAAAATGTATAGGTTTGCTAGGTGCCAGCTGAGCTAGGGTTCAAAATCCAAAGCTAGGCACATTGCAAAAAAAGGGTCCGTTTTCACTGGAAGAATGTGATGTGTCCACGTTGCGTTGTGGACGGTTTCCTGCCGCGGACAGTAGGCCTACCCACACAAGTGAGGTAGCATTTTTATCGGGAGACTTAGGGGTACACAGAATAGTAGAATAAGTGTTATTACCAATTGACTTTCTTTGCATTTCTGCCTTCCAAATGACCTCTAATTCACATGCTTCTATGGGTACCCACAATTTTGGAGATGTGCAAAAAGCCACTGCTTATAACCTCTATATTTTGTTCACATTTCGGAAATATATTGGTTTCCATGGTACCTATTTTTCACTCTTTATATTTTACCAAATGAATTGCTATATACCCGGTACACAATGAAAAACCATTGCAAGGCGCAGCTCAGTTATTGGCTCTGGGTTTCTCGGGTTCTTGGTGAACCTACAAGTTCTATATATCCTCACAACCTGAAGGGTCCAGCGGATGTAACGGTATATTGCTTTAAAAAATCTGTCATACTTAGAAGTTACAGGTGAAAACTTTGGTACAAATGCTAGTTTCTATAAATAAGCATTTGCAGTGCAATAGGTCTTGCATTTACGCGAGTTTGAGCTATTGACATTGTAAATGACAATGCCTTTCATTTTTGTTTTCATTTTTAAAACATAAATAAAAGGCATTGTCATTTACAATGGCAATAGCTTAAACTCGCTTAAATGCGACACCTATTGCATTGCAAATGCTTGTTTTTTTTGCTCCCAGTCTGTTGAACACCGGCATTGGCGGCAGCTTGTTTGTATTTGCAGCACGCCATGCACGCTTTCACTTTGAGGCAAGTGCTGTGAGAGATGGCAGCTATTCTTTTAAGTGAAAGCGCGCATGGTGCTTTGCAATTACAAACAAGTAGCCGCCATTGCCAAAGTCGGTGTTCCGTTTATTTTGCGCCCTTGTTGTTTTGACGGCTGCTTGTTTGTATTTGCAGTGCGCCATGCGTGCTTTCTCTTTAAAAAATTGCTGACGTCCCCCACAGTGCTCGCCTCAAAGTGAAAGCGCACCTGGCATGCTGCAAATACAAACAAGCGGCCGCCATTGTCCCCATCAGTATCAATAACAAGGGACTAACAAGCCTCATAATGAATCGGAAGCCAGTGTTTAAGAAGGATAATGGCACAAGCCAATTAAAAATATGGGCGGAGAGTGCGCGGGGCTTCCAGTGCATACTCT
This sequence comes from Calotriton arnoldi, assembly GCA_963921515.1. Classification (NCBI taxonomy): domain Eukaryota; kingdom Metazoa; phylum Chordata; class Amphibia; order Caudata; family Salamandridae; genus Calotriton; species Calotriton arnoldi. The sequence goes on from CAWUFW010006663.1 coordinate 660,329, forward strand.
ACTACAGCATGCCTCGCAGAGCGAGTAGCGCATGCGCACTGCCACTAGGCTCGACCTAAAAAGCCTTGAAGGACCTAAACAATGACCCATTGCTGAATTGAGAATTTTGTCTAGTTTACAGAAATGTATGGCTTTCCAAGATCCATTATTGGTTTCACACCCATTTCTACCACTAACTGGAAGGAGGTTGAAAGCACAAAAAATAGGAAAAATAGGCTATGTCCCAGTAAAATGCCAAAACTGTGTAGAAAAGTTTGGTTTTGTGACAAAAGTCTGCCTGTCCCTGAAAGCTGAGAAGATGGTGATTTGAGCACCACAAACCCTTTGTTGATGTCATTTGCAGGGAAAAAACAGACGCTTTCTTCTGCAGCAATTGTTTCCCATTTGTTCAAAATTCAGCTGTATTTTGGCTCATTTCTGGGTCTCCTCCACGGGAATCCACAAACCCTGGGTACCTTTAGAATCCTCAGGGTGTTGGAAAAAAGGGCGCGTATTTGACATGGACACCTTATGTGGACAAAAAGTTACAGGGGCCTAAGCGCAAACTACCCCAAATAGCCAAAAAAAGGCTTACGGCAGGGGGAGGCATAGCAGCGAAAGGGTTAAAGAGGTACTCATCCGATATGCACAAACATCTCCTCATCCTCGTTCAAACTACGTGGAGATTTACTGCCTAGGAGAATTATGTACTTGGACTCAATGATCCTCAGCTTCTTCTCCCTGTCTCCCCCACTCTGGGTCAAGTTCACCCTGTTAATGCCCCAAAAAGTTACAGTGTAAGAAATTCTCCCATGGAACTTGCACCGGTGTCTTGCAGTGGAATATGTAAAATCAACGTTTTTGATTACTCTCAAATGCTCTAAAATCCTGTTTTTCACTAGGAAGATCGTGCTCTCCACATATAGGAGGCCACAAGGGACTGCAAGACATAAATGCAATAATCGCTGGTACATGTGATGAATTACTTAATATTACCTGTCTTCCCAGTAGGTAACTAAAAGCTTTTCCTGTTTTTACTGCATTTGCATGCCTTGTAGTGTCCACATTTGTGGAATACTCGTTCATATAACCAACCTGTCTGCTTCTTCTTCCCCATGTAACTCCTGACTAACATATCCCGTAAGGACCTGAATTTACGGTATGTCATCAAAGGATAAGGGGGTAACCGTGCCTCCTATGACTAAGTCATTCTTGACCAAGTGCCAAGGCTTTTTGAGCATCTGTCAGATGGAAGTGGACTCAGTATTGAAAGTGGTTATCATCCTAACCTTATTTTCTTTACCTTGCATTTTCTGGTTCTTAATCAGTAGGTTCTTTCTGGGGAGGTCAGCCACTTTAGCACAAGCTCTTCTGAGTAAATTAGAGGGATATCATCTGATCTTAAATCTCCCAATCATCTTCCTCTCTCCCTCCTCAAACACCACTTTGTGTGCTGCAATTATGCTTAGCTCTGATCAGCTCACCAAATGGAATGCTCCATTTAAGCTTCTTCGAATGGTGGCTGCGAGCATGGAGTATACTGCTACCCAAAGTTTCCTTCCTATGTAGGAATGTTTGAATGGCATTGTTCTCAATCCTCAACTACACCTTCAAAAAACTAATCTCAGTTTGATGTGACTTGTAAGTGAAGCACAGGTTTAGATTGTTAGTAGATACGTGTCTAAGAAATTGGTCTAAGTCTCGCTTGTGCCCATCCCAAATTACAAACAAATCGACAATGTATCTCGTTCAAAACAATAAGGGGCATATTTACGAGGAAGTGGCGGAGCGCGATGTTAGCCACCTTGGGTTAACGCCGCACTCCACCACTTCCAAACCGCAGGGTTGCACTGTATTTACAAGGATAAGGTGCAGCCCTACGTTTCCCCCGCGCCGGTACTAATTTTAGCTGCCTAGCGCCAACTGCCTGAGTTGTAGGGGGAACGCAGCACACATAGAAGTTGCAAAATGTCATTTTTTTTAATTGATTGTTTATGTTTATGTGTAAGAAGGGTCTCCTTCCTGCACATAAGCATTCAATGGCCTTTTGCTGTTTCTATGAGTGCTGCACAACACAGCACACATAGAAACAGCAAAACTGAGGAGAAATGAAACATTTCTCTTCATTGTGCCTGTTTAAGACCAGGTTTTCCCTGGTCTTAATTTTGACGATAACCCATTTTTACGCTGCCCTTGAAAATATGGGGCAGCGTCAAAATCAATGGGTGTTGCGGTGGAACTCTAATATACTAGTACCTAGCAGCATTCCGGAATACCCCTGGTTACACATATTTGGAGCCACATTTATTGTGTACACGGCGCTCTGCTCAAATGTACCCTTTCACTCTCTTACAGCATAGAGTAGAATTGTTACGCCATCAAGGGGAATACACTGTCAGATTTCAGGTTTTACACCTGAATTCAGTTGGAATTTACACAGTTTTAATCCCTCTGTAGCTTGTCCTGATCATTTGAGTACTGTGCCTCTATCGTGTAATATGATGGTTTTGAATTACCTTGAGATTATTTTGTCAAGTTATTTTGTATTTTTTAAGTTATTTTTGTCAAGTTCATGCGACTGACAGCATGAAGTAAATATTATTGCTACCATGTGTATATAAACCACCAGTTCAAGATAGCGGCATTTTATTGTGTAACTTTTGAGTGCAGCTCACAGGGAGTCCTTTTTTAGGTCGAGCTTGGGCAGCGCATGCCCTGCTGCGAGTCATGCAGTAGTGGAGTATGGCTTTGAAGCCCCGCCCACTCTCCACCTATACTTTTAACTGGCTTGTGTCATTGTCCTTCGTAAACGCTGGCTTCCGAGTCATTATTTGGCTCGTTAGTCCCTCCTTGGTACCGCCTTGTCTGCATTTGTTACCTCCCATAACAACTGGACCTTTTACTGGTGTTGTTACATGGTCTGCTTTATAAGTCGGTGAGCACTATTTTATTTAATGCACTTCCCCTATTCCACCCATTACCTCGCAGCACTGGCCGCCCACTTTTATTTTAATTTCTACCAATGGCGGTCCGCTTTCACTATAGCAGCCACGTTTTTTCATTTATTTATTTTAGCAGCGCAGTTCGCATTTAGTGGCTGCGCTTATTTATTTAGTTTACTAGCGCCCAGGCGGTGCTTTCACATTCATAGAGGCCACGCCCCTTTCTTTATACAAACCACGTCTAAAGAAAGGTACGCAGGGACATTAAAGTGAAAGCGCGGCATGGGCGCTTTTACCAAAAAAAATAAAAATAAACCATCTCTTTGTCAACTTGACAAACAGATGCTTTTTTTGTCAAAGCCCCCATGCCACGGTTTCACTTTAATGTCGGACACGCCCCTTTCTTTAGACACGGCTTGTTTAAAGAAAGGGGCGCGGCCTTCATGAATGTGAAAGCACCGCATGGGCGCTAGTAAAAAAACAAATATTTGCAATGCAATAGGTCTTGCAAGTGCGAGAGTTTAAGCTATTGCATTGCCAATAGCTTAAACTCTCGTTAATGGGAGACCTATTGCATTGCAAATGCTTGTCTATGTTTGTCGTTCTATTTTGTATTTATGGTGTTGGTTTCACAGCCACCCCATGTGTGAGCAAAGCTGAATAGCCGAGACGCGTTGTAGGGGCTTGAGTTCACACTCTTGGACCTTTATTTTGAGTGTGTGTGCCTTCCGCTGGAGGAGAATGAATGAATATGTATATATATGTATATATATATATATATATATATATATATATATATATATATATATATATATATAATATACACAGACACACCCCCCGCCGCCCCCACCACAACACGAGGCGCCCAGAACCTGAAGTGTTGACCTGCTCATTGAGAAATTTTCATAATATGGATCCACTGATTTGAAGGAATTGGCCAAGAATACCTCACTGCTTAAAGCAGGGAATTCCGTGGTAGTAATCTTAAAATCATAAGCAACTCTCACAACCAGATCAATTTCACTGAGGCACAAAGATCAGAGTGAAACAGCTCATGCTTTGGCTAGAGACCTCTAAGCAATGATAATGTTAAAACGGGGAATAGTACAAAGGAGTGACACCCACCATGCACTAATCATACAGAAAAGGACTATTTCATGTCTCTCATAACTGAAATGTAAACAAAGGCATTTAAAAAAACGCAAGGAAAAATGCTATTGATAGTGCAAAGTGCTACCACACATTTTCTATTCTGATATAAAAAGTAAATTACCTGTTAACATAAGGGTTGAAAGATAAGGGATCATACTTTACAAAAAATAACTTCAAATTTACTAAAACAGTTTTGTCCATTTACATATAAGCTTCCAGTTGCAGAGACAAAAATTATTTGTTGGTCTTATAAAATACACATTTATCAATCTCATAACTTGGTTTTGGATATGTTCTGGTAAATGCAGGCACAGGTCAATCCTTGATTTTAAGAATGCTTCTTTTCTCCAGATCATTCATTTCCTTCAGTAGCAGGGCTACATTGTATCTTAGCTCTTGAAACTTTGTAACTGGAACCTAAAAAAGAAAGCACACAAAAATATGGCGAATTTAAAATATGTATTACCTGGTTTCAGTGACTGTGTGCTTAACTTTGCCTGAGCATGTGCACATAAGGAGGTTCTACTCATGGGTGAGCACTGGACTCTGCGCACAGGACTAGCTAACACAACACAAAATCACTCATTCACTCAGACCTGTACGTTTACTAAGGCTAACATTAAAAAAAAACACACACAAAAATAACAAAACAACAGTTTCCACAAACACTCCACCCCAGCGTTCCTACTTCCTCAAAAAGAGTTACAACAGAGGTCTCCAACCTTTTCTTCTGATCAGAGAAAATCCTAGTGAGCTACTGAAGGCCAAGCAAACTCATGCATTGTTACCAGACACCCCTACACCCAGCTTCATTGACTTTAACCCTTTGTGTGCGTCGGATGGCAGGGAGCCATCCGACGCCACAGTGCTCATGTGCGTAGGACGGCTCCTGGCCGTCCTCGCACATGGCACAGGTAATCCCTCTGGTGCGGGCACCAGAGGCATTTCCTTTCAATCAAAACAGCCTCGGGAGCTGCGAAAGAGCTTCCCCAGCTCCCGAGGCTGTTTGTCATTTCAGAGAAACAATCAGATCAGCGCGCATGTTGCACTGACGTCATTTCAGAGAAACCGCAACTGAAATGAGCCGATCGGCTCGTTTCAGTTTCACTGCCTCAGTGCTCAGGAGGCTATCTCAGCCCCCTGAGCACCGAGGCAGACGGGACAGGTATCATTGGAAAGGGGAGAATCTCACCTTTCCAATGGTACCCCTCCCTAGTGGATCCCTGCATGGGGATCGCCTCAGGAGGGCAATCCCCAAGCAGGGATCCACCCTCTAGGCACCAGGGAGGGGGGAGCGGCCCCTTGGACAAGGGCTTTTACCCTCCCCCCCCCCCCTAACGTTTGCTAAAAATTCAGTCTTTCTGCTCCCCCCCCTTGGGAGGCAGAAAGCACACTATGCACCAGGGATTTTTTTTATGTCTATAGGGCTGGGGGCCGCCCAAAATAGGCATGTCAATACCCCCCTCAAAAAAACATTCTACAGTCTTTCTGCCCCCCACCCGGGAGGCAGATTGGGGCAATAGCCCCCAATCTGCCCCCTAGGCACCAGGGATTATTTTTATGCTTATAGGGGTGGGGGCTGCCCAACCCCCTCCCCCTAATTCCACAGTCTTTCTGCCCCCGCACACTAGGCACCAAGGATTTTTTTTTAGGTCTAAAGGGGTGGGGGCTGCCCAAAAAGGGTATGCCAATGCCCCTAAAAAAAAAATGCCGTCTTTCTGCCTCCCCAAGGAGGCAGATGGGGGCAATAGCCACTGGTCTGCCTCCCCCCCCCCTCCCGGGGGGCAGAAAGTCCACTTGGCACCAGTGATTATGTCATTGGAGTTTTTTCTATACGTAGGGGTGTGGGCTGACCAGAATGGGCATGCTAATGCCCCCACCCTCAAAAAAGTCTTTCTGCACCCCCAGGGGGCAGAAAGCCCACTAGGCACCAGGGATAGGTTTATGGGCATGTCAGGGAGAAGCCCCATAGGCAAGGGTCGCTTCCCTTTTTTTAGGCACATATTTTGGCTGTTTCAGTGATATTTTTAGTCTCATCTGCCCCAGGGGGCAGAAAACCACTAGAAACCTGGGAGAGTTTGGGTGCGTGTGAACTGGAGTTTGGCTGACGGTCTGCGTGTACTGACCTATGGCTGGCATTTTGCTGACGGTGTGTGTGGACTTGTACTTGGCTAAATGTGTGTGTGGACTCGCCCTTAATGACGGTGTGTGTAGATTGGCGCTAGCCTGGTGGTGTGCGTGGAGTGGCGCTTGGCTGGCGGTGTATGTGGACTGGCGCTTGGCTGACAGTGTGCATGGATGGTGCTTTGCTAGCAGTGTGCGGGGATGGCGCTTGGCTGGCGGAGTGCGGGGATGGGGCTTGGCTGGCGGAGTGCATGGGTGGTGCTTGGCTGGTGGTGTGTGTGGATAGTGCTTGTCTGACTGTGTGCATGGATGGCACTTGGCTGGCGGTATACGTGGATGGCGCTTGGCTGGCAGTGTGCATGGATGGCGCTTGGCTGGTGGTGTGCGTGGATGGTGATGTGCGTGTACTGACTCTTGACTGGCAGTGTGGCTTGCATGGATCCCCCAGCGTTTTCTTACCCAGAATCCCCCACAAACCTTCAATTTACTTACAAAGTCACATTTTCCTCACATTTCTGTGTGGGTAAGTTGTAGGATCATCGCACAGGCACAAATTTCCTACCACCCAGCGTTCCCCTTGGTCTCCCGAGAAAAATTATACCTCACTTGTGTGGGTGCCCAAAGTAGCGTCAGCCTAAAAACGTATAAACAAACTGCCCTTTTGGACCCCCCTCAATCTCTACATGTTTTTGGCCCTTCCATGTCATAGGCACTTGGTCCATTCACACAAGTAAGGTATTATTTTTATTGGGAGACTGAGGGGAACGCTGAGTGGTAGGAAATGTGTGCCGTGCAGTGATCCCACAACTTTCCCACACAGATATTAGAGGAAAATGTAACTTTTTAACTAAATTTGAGGGTTGCAGCGGATTCTGGGAAGGAAAATGTTGAGGGATCAACACAAGCCACACCTCCCTGGACTCCCACGGGTGTCTAGTTTTCAGAAATGTCTGGGTTTTTTAGGTTCCCCTAGATGTCTGCAAGCCCGGGACCAAAAACACAGGTGACCACCTATCTATCACAAAACAACAGGTTTTTCAAGGGGGTCACCTGCGTTTTTGGTCCCGGGCTCATCGGCCATCTAGGGAAACCTATCAAACCCAAACATTTCTGAAAACTAGACACCTAGGGGAGTCCAGGGCTGTGCAGCTTGCGTGGATCTCCGAACATTTTCCCACCTAGAATCCCCTGCAAACCTCAAATTTAGCTAATAAAATCATATTTTCCTCACTTTTCTGTGTGGGAAAGTTGTGGGATCACCGGGCCACCACAAATGTCCAACCACCCAGCGTTCGCCCAGGTCTCCTGCTAAAAATATTTCCTCACTTGTGTGGGTAGGACAAGTGCCCGCGACAGGAAACACCCCAAAACGAACTGTGGAGACTTAAAAATTATAGATGTTATGTTATGTTAAAGGCACTTGTTAAGCGCACATACACCAAACGGTTTCCTGGCGCTAGAGTCAAAGGGGAGGCTGCAGCAACAAGAGAATTAACTAGTCATACGCCTGGGAGAACAGCCAGTTTCCTAAACTGTGCATAAGAAGTCACAGACCTCAGCTCTACAGAAAGCGAGTTCCAAAATTGCGGGGCCAAAACCGCAAATCTTAGTCCCCCGTACTTCTTGCGTTTGAATGGTGGAATAGCCAGCAAGTTCAAGTGGGAAGAGCGCAGGTCCCGAGAAGGAGTATAGCGCTGGATCCTAGAAGAGATGAATGCTGGACTATTACCAGAGAGGGCTTTGAAGATGGTACATCCCAGCTTGAAGGCGCAGCGTTTAGCCACAGGAAGCCAATGTAGACTCTTCATCAGTGGTCTGACATGGGACCATTTGGGCTGACGAAAAATCAGCCTGGCCGCTTGGTTCTGCACCAGCTGTAAGCGATGTAATTGATATGCTGGGATACCAACATACAGTGAATTGGCATAATCAACACAGGAGATTACCAGAGCTAGGATGACCAAGGTCAGGGCTTCAGTGGTCAAGAATCTACTGATCTTCCGAATTCTTCGTAATAGAAAGAAGCAAGCAGAGACCACTGAGCCAATCTGAGCTTTCATAGACAGATCATTACTGATCACAATGCCCAAACTCTTGGTAGAGCCTGCTGGGAGTGGGGGATTTCCCAGAAATGGAGGCCAAAAGTTGGAGTTCCATGGGTTTGCTGACCCACCCGTAAGGATTAGCTCGGTTTTATCAGGGTTCAATTTTAGTTGATTACTATTCATCCATTCGCTGATGAAATTCAGAGTGGATTGAAAATTAGACACAGCAACTGCAGATGAATTGATATCAAATACTAACTGAAGGCCGTCAGCGTAGTTAAAGGTTCCAACCTTTCTTTCTCTCAAAGAGAGAATCAAGGGTAGTAGGTACAGGTTGAATAAAAGGGGTGAAAGGGAGGAGCCCTGAGGTACCCCACAGTTCAATTTCATTTTATTGGAGGAGAAGTTGGCAAGGCGAACCGCTTGAAATCGATTGCTGAGAAAAGAAGAGACCGCAAAAATACCTGATTTTGTGAGGGAGTCACCTGCATTTTTGGTCCTGGGCTCAGCGGCCATCTAGGGAAACATAGCAAACCTGTACATTTCTGAAAACTAGACACCTAGGGGCGTCCAGGGAGGTGCGTGGATCTTCCTACATTTTCCTACCCAGTTTGAGGTTTGCAAGTGATTCTGGGTAACAGAACTTGGTGAGAGCCACACAAGTCACCCCATCTTGGATCCCTCGGGGTGTCTAGTTTTAAAAAATGTACAGGTTTGCTAGGTTTCCCTAGGTGCCGGCTGAGCGAGGATCCAAAATCCACAGCTCGGCACATTGCAAAAAAAAAAAAGGGTCTATTTTCACTAGAAAAATGTGATGTGCCCATGTTGCGTTTTGGGCCGTTTCCTGTCACGGGCACTAGGCCTACCCACACAGGTGAGGTACTATTTTTATCGAGAGACTTGGGGGAATGCTGGGTGTGTGGAAGTTTGTGGCTACCCGCAGATTCCAGAACTTTCCATCACTGAAAAGTGAGGAAAATGTTTTTTTGTTTTACAAAGTTTGAGGTTTGTGAGGGATTCTGGATGACAGAACCTGATGAGAGCCATACAAGACAGTCCAACCTGGATTCTCCAGGATGTCTGGTTTTCCAAAATGTACAGGTTTGCTAGGTTTCCCCATGTGCCTGCTGATCTAGGGTCCAAAATCCACAGCTAGGCACATTGCTAAAAATGGGTCAGTATTCACTAGAAAAATGTGATATGCCCATGTTGGGTTTAGGGCCGTTTACTGTTACAGGCACTAGGCCTACCCACACAAGTGAGGTGCCATTTTTATCGGCAGACTCAGGGGAACACAGAATTGTAGAACAAGTGTTATTACCTATTGACTTTCTATGCATTTCTGCCTTCCAAATGTAAGACAATGTGTAAAAAAAGAAGTCACTTTGAAAAATGTTCTCCAATTCACATACTAGTATGGGTGCCCACAATTTCGGAGATGTGCAAATAACTACTGCTTCTAAACTCTATATTTTGTTACCATTTTGGAAATACATAGGTGTCTTTGATACCTATTTTTCACTCTTTTAAATGAATTGCTATATACCCAGTACACAATGAAAACCCATTGCAAGGCGTAGCTCAGTTATTGGCACTGGATTCTTTGTGAACCTACAAGTCCTATATATTACCACAACCAGAAGGGTCCAGCGGACGTAACGGTATTTTGCTTTAAAAATTCTGCCATAATTAGAAAAAGTTACAGGTGAAAGCGTTGGCACAAAGGGCTGTTTTTTCAACTCAATTTCAATATTCTTTTATTTCAACTATTATTTTCTATAGGAAAACCTTGAAGGATCTACAAAATTACCCCTTGCTAAATTCAGAATTTTGTCTACTTTTCTAAAATGTATAGCTTTCCGGGATCCATTATTGCTTTCACAACCATTTCTACCACTAACTGGAAGGAGGTTGAAAGCACAAAAAAATAGTAAAAATAGGCTATGTCCCAGTAAAATGCCAAAACTGTGTAGAAAAGTTTGGTTTTCTGACGAAAGTCTACCTGTCCCTGAAAGCTGGGAAGATGGTGATTTCAGCACCACAAACCCTTTGTTGATACCATTTGCAGTGAAAAAAACAGATGTTTCTTCTGCAGCACTTTTCCCACATTTTTCCCCCAAAAACTAAAATGTTGCTGGATTTTGGCTGATTTCTGTGTCCCCTACAGGGGAATCCACAAACCCTGGGTACCTTTAAAATCCTCAGGATATTGGAAACAAAGGACGCAAATTTGGCTTGGATACCTTATGTGGACACAAAGTTACAGGGGCCTAAGCGCAAACTACTCCAAATAGCCAAAAAAAGGCTTAGCACGGGGGGAGGCCAAGCAGCGAAAGGGTTAAGCCTAATGTCCATAGAGCCAGAGACTATGGTTTGACTAGGGGCACTATGAGAGGGTGTAGTGCCAGAGGACCACGTGATGACCTTTGACTACCATTGCTTTAACTGATTTTAGGTGTTTTGATTTATACTAGCTTGAATGTACGACATCATTTTTCTTGCATGTTTATTTTTCCTTGAAGATTACTTTTGTGTGTCCTTGTAGCTTTAAAGTGGGAGTGTTTGCTTTTTGCAGCCTTGCCAGGAACAGAACGTGTGGGATGTGCATTCGAAAGCATGAGAGAGAGAAAGGTGTGGAATATACTTCTCTGTCTCGGAGTGTAGCGTTATGTGTAGTAGTGCTCAAATGTGCATTATGTTGTACATTGGGAGATGAAGTGTGTAGTGTTTTAGGCAGTGGTGCACAAATGTGCATTGTGTTGTACATTGGGAAGTATTATGAAGTTCTTACTATTGGCTTTCACATGCCATCATGAATTCTGACTGTCTAGCTTGAGCTTTGCGACACAAGCAGGCTCCCAGATCACTCAAGTTGTTTAGGCTATCCACGTTCAAGGTTGTTTTCTGTACTTTTAGAGACTTTTGTAAGCTTCACTAAGATAATGTGTGGGATGCGCGCTAGGTACCTTTCAGGGCAGAGATTGTTGTTGCCAGAGAAAATGTACAGCTCTGTCTCGGAGTCAAAATACAGTGGCCTGGTCACTTCTGTCTTGACCCTGACACAGACCAGTACCGTCAGCTCGGTTTTTGTAACAGAAGAAAGGGGGCAAGGTTTCCAGAAACTTCTCCTCAGGTTGAGTAAAAGGTATCAAAGGCAGGAAATCTTGGCACTCAGACAGGGAGCTCGCTGTGGAGCAGACGTGTTGCCACAGGGAACTTTGAGGGTCCCGATCGAGACTTCTGCCTGGCTGTCAAGGGCTCCTCCAGCCGAGTTGGCAAGAATGTTGAACACTCTTTCGGTGATGTATTCTTTTTGATTATTGGCATTGTGAGGTGTGAGGGTGTCTGTGTGCACATTCAAGTCTACAGTGTTTATAATCATCTGATGTATTTAGTATATATATCTTTCTGATTATTTGCATTTAACAGTGTTTCTTTCTTGCAGTGGACGTCCAGTATCATTATCTGCTTGCATTTTATTCCATCCATTTAACAGTTGCATTTGCTTACTTATAAGTGTGTTATTATTGCTTGCACACACACACACACACACACACACACACACATACACACACACACACACATTTGCATATTGTTTTCATTTGACATCTGAGAAAGCCTTTCTGTTAGAGTGTTGCACAAATAAAACCCCACGCTTTATTCTGAAAACTGTCTTTTGATGTGTCTCATTTTATGAGAGTGAAATCCATTTCTAGGTGTTTTTATTGCTTCGCTGTGTGTGTGTTTTCGTGTGGGAGTGCTGCATTTTCTACATTTGGGAGGACAAAGCAATACACAGGGCTGCCATGTGTGCAAGTGAGAGCGTGCTCTTTGGGGATGTATGAACATGTGTGCGTATGAATGGAATATATGTGTATTTGTGACTGAGAGCCTGTGTTTTATGTACTTGCAGCACAGGACATACCTTTTGCCATATGTGGCACTGTTACATGTATAACACAAATACAACCATTTTCTTTTTTAAATGGGAGAAATTTAAAGTGTGGAAAAATTCCGCAGAAATGCTAATAATAGGTAACATTTTTCTGCACTTCAAATTCTCCCACTCAAAATAATGGCTGCACTCTTCAGTTATAAGTATGGCATTATGTATACCAGAGACTGGAAACAAGATGTCTACTGAGCATAAAGGCAACACTTTGAAACTGGAGAACATTAAACTGCAGCGTTAACTTTATGTATATATGGATTCCACAAAACTCATCATTTACATTTTCTCCCATTTCCAAGTGTCACATTTACAAACAGCAGGCATCTTGCACCAAGTGGCCTGTAGACAGTGTGCCATATTTATAACAGAAAAATGTAGCCCTTTGTTTACATGGGAGGAATTTAAAGTGAAGAAACAAGCTTTATAAAACAGTAAGACTTAATTGGCTGAACTGAAAGTGGTGAACAACATTAAGACTAATTGTTTCATAGAATATTTTTCTTCACTTTAAATTTCTCCCATTAAAAAAAAAACCTGTTATAAATATGGCACAGTGTTTACTGGCCACTGGGAGCAAGAGGCCTGCTGTTTGTAAATGCAGTACTAGGGAGAAAATTAAAATGAAGAGTTAACTTAATCAGTAAGGTAACCTTTCATTTGATTTTTCTCCCATTAAAAATCATGCAGAAACATCATTTTGTTCTCGCACTCCAAAACTGAGTTGACAAGGACTTTTATTTAAGAGTTATACCTTAGTGCTTCAATCCTTCACCTCTGTGCCCCAGCCTGGGTCATACATCTGAGTATTGCTCATTATCAGGACCGGCTATCTACAGTTTGATGTTAATAATGTAAAACAAGCATTGGAAATGTAATAGGTCTCACAGTTGCTTCACTTAGAGCTATTGGCGTTGTAAATGACAATGTCTTTTACCAGTGTGTTATGGAGTGTATGTATGTGGTGTGTAGTGGAATTATGTGGATTGGATTGGAATTGTTAATTGTGTGGGGTGGAATTGTGTGGTGTGGAGTGTATTTGTGTAGTGGAATTATGCGGCATGGTGTGCAGTGGAAATATGTGGATAGTAATTATGTGGTATTGTATGTACTGGAATTATGTGGAGTGGGATTGTGTTATGGAGTGTAATTATGTGGAATAGTATTTTGTGCTGTGGAGTGGTACGTAGTGGAGTTTAATTATGTGGTGTGCTGTTGAATTTTGTGGAATGATGTGGAATTTTGCAGTGTGTATTGGATGTATGTGGTGTGTTGTGTAATTGTGTTATTGAGTTGAATTATGCGGTGCGGATTGGAAATGTTTAGAGTTGAATTATGTTGTGTGGGTCTGTGTGGATAGCTTTGGCTTTTTGGTGACCAAAAAAACATAATAGGTAGGAGCGAAGCTCCAGACCTGTGCCTTTAGGTGTAAAAAAGAAAGAAAAAAAAAGACAAGCATTGGCAAAGTCTATAGCACTCGCCTTTGCAACCTACTGCCTCTGCCAATGCCTTTAGTTCATGCTGTACAGCATACCAATGCTGTACAGCATGAATTAAATAATAAAAATGCGTTCACATAACATGGTTGTCCTTTTTTATTTGCTTTTTATTTTGTTTAGTTCGAAGTTTTTTTTAGTATTACATGAAAAACAAGAAATAAAATGCTTTGTATCTGACGTGGAGCAACATCGGCAAAAAAACAAACCTACAGTGGATGCAAGCATGCATTGTTATGCATGTGCATGAATGTATCATGTATCATGATGCCATTTATTTTTAATTTAATGTATTGTTCCAAGATAAAAGACATCCATTTTGGAGTGGTAACCAAGTGAAATGGGCAGCCAAGTAGCAACTCGCAGCTGCCGAGTCCTCCAAAAAAGAAAGCAAAATTAAACTAAACCAAAACCTTCAGGATTGCCATAATCATTGTTAATCGGTCCTATTATGATAATATTCACCGTCACCCAGCCAGCTGTTTTCACCAACAGCACTTTGGATTTTTGGGCTAGTAGTTTTGCTTTTCTAACTACAATGCTAAAGTGCATTGAATGGTGTCTGCTGTGGTAACGTGCAGCACAAAGCAGGACTATGTCAGTCCCTTGAAAGTCAATAAAACCAATAGATTGCATTGAGGTGCTGGAGGGGGGGCGGGTTGTTATTTTATCTGGCTTCAATCGCTTGACTGTTTACTTATCAGCATCTATGAACCTTGCAATGTGGGGAAGGGGACGCCACACTGCTTCGGGGAGAGTGGGAAAAAAATAACACCGGTCATATCGCACTTGCAATACTGAAATTGAAGGCAGTGTGAATGTTCATTCACAGCAACGACTTGTGATCAGAAGTGAGCGATGCGAGTAAAAAATGTACCAAAGTGATGCGCAAGATGCATTTAAAATAGTGCAATGAAATCCGAAGCCCACCCGCAAAAAAAGACTGCCCAACACGATTAGAAGGAGCAAGACAAACAATGACCTAGAGGCAAGACAGGGCTGAAATGAAATGCTGAGATTACGCGATACAGCAGTAGGGCTGGGGCACAGTGACTCAATCGAGTCCTCACTCAATGTCGGTCTCTGAAAGCTAAGGGTGCAGGAGGTCAAACACAATATTTGCCTTTCTGTAAAAATTGAAAAAAGAGGCAAGAAGGGGGTAAGCTGCAATGGGGGTGCTACGAGCATCAACAGTACAGAACCTTCCCAATGGGCTAATGGGGCAGGGGCGAGTGGGTGTGGATCACAGGACGTTTTTGAAAAGCACTATAAAGCGGCCAGCGCTGGCCAATTCATAGCGCTTATTAGTTTGAGATTGCAGAGACGTGGGAAGAGGAACGGGGAAGAATGGGAAATAGACTCATGGAGCAAAGGATTTGCATAATCCAGGGGTGGCACAGGAGACTTCAAATGCATAAAGATGGTTTCCAAGAAACAGGGACGGGTTGGTAAGGATAAGTTAAACTAGACACAGAAGGTGTACCCCTTTATAGCCTGTCACTGGAGAGTGGGAGGGAGGGCGAGAGAGTCACAATGGATGCGTGGAGGACAGCCCTTTGCCGCCGGCAGCTCGCTTTACGCAAGAAAAAACAAATTACAAAACTTGCAATCAAACATACTGACTGACACCTATGCCCAGCAAGAGAGAGGATGTGGCATAACCTCCAGAGCTGCCAACTTTTGAGCTGGGGAACGGGTCCGAGTCTCCTCGTCGGTAAAATTGTGCCTTCCAAGGAACAGATGAAGAACCGTAGCGTAATGAGACAGTACTTAGTTCCTGCTGTATGGGAGGAACAGAAGAGAAAAAGGATGGAAAAAGAGGCAGGACTGACCACTAGCAAGCAAGGATGTTTAAAGGACACCGACCTAGACAAATGAAAAGCAAAGGCAAACAATGGGTGGAGTTGGAACTCCACAAAGCAATTACAACACGTCACTAAGCGACTGCGCAAACGCTGCCTAGGCTCGACCTAAAAACACAGCCTTCCATTAACTTCCCTTAGAAGGAAAATGTGACCCTGTGCTTATTCAAAAATGAACTCAAGGCTGCAAGACACACTGAAGGTGTCTCCGAGCTACTGGTACCTCTTAACGTCTGGTTGGAGACACCGGAATTACAAATTCCACATCATGAGAACAGTTTTGCCCCCAGTTCAGGTATTTGGTGTTAACAGACCATGATCTATTTATGCTTACGAGGGCAGTACACCTTTCTCCAGTCCATTCCAGCTTCTTTGCTGACATGTTAACAACAAATTTATCAGCTCACTGGCAGCCCTCAACATTTGGAACATGTGAAACACAAGCTGGAATCGCAAGGCATCTGTGGCAAGACCATGCAAAACCTTTTCTAACAGGTTTGCACACATGGGCCTGACTTTAACATAGATATTTAAGAAGTGGTGGGCTGCTGCTTTCATCACTGACTTTTTAGGTTTGTGTGAGTGTGGGTGGGTGATAAGAGAAATGTGCAGACAGGGGTATCTTAGAGAGAGGGAGTTTCAGAAAAGACAAGTCTAAAAGATATGTAAAAGGTACATTGTGAGAAAGGCATGAGACGGTACATTGAAATGATGGAGTGTTTAAGTGCGGATGAGTGCTGGTGAGTGCGTGTGTAGTGACAGAAGGAATAAATGAGACAGCACAAGGTGTAAGATTATGGAAAGAGATGGGACTTGCAAATAAAAAGCATGAGTGTGTTATAGAAGGGTGAGAGAGAAAGGACCAGTACAAGTAGCAAATATGGCATGAGGGAAGTTGTACAGAAAAATGTGCCATCATTAGGATGGCTCCTAAAATCCCTGCACTGAACCTAGGTGGTGAAGAGGGACAGAAAAGTAGGAGGGGTTTTGGCTCCACCCACACCTTGGGAGCCAAGAGTACATGTTTTGATTAGGAAGAAGTTGTGTGCTTCCACAAAAAAAGTGCCCTCCACAAGCATCCTGAGAATGGTTGTTCAGGGGCAAACATGCCATTGAAGTGTACTAGATAATATACAGCTTTTTCACCGGCAGCAGCACAGATGGGAGGAGGGCAGTCATTAACATAGATGGATTTTTAATTTTAAGATTGACTTGATAGTGCATTCATAAGCCAAACCTATTGGCATTGTGAATGCTTGTTCAAGTTTGAAATGCAGCAGGCAGTGCATATGAAATTATTTATTTGTTACATATCTGTAGCTAAATAATGTGGATAATAATGATCTTTGAAGACGCACCTCTTACCATTCAATGCAGCATTGTTTTGGGTAATTTGAGCATTCAAAAACTATCTTGCTTTTAGGTAACAGGCTGGCTTGGCCAGTGCTTAAATTTGAACCGGTGGTTGCCAGAGGGGCCAGCCCACCTACACTCATTTTTGGGGCTGGTGGGGCCCACTGGCATTTATTTTTCCTCATCAGACATTCCCCGAGACCAGGAGAAGGGAAAACACACAAATGGGAAAGAAGAAGGAAGGCGGAAAAACCGTCAACGAGGTAGAAAACAGGAGCCTGCAAGAGTGAGATAAAGGGGCTGGCAGTGGATTAAAGAGACATGAGATGGATTCAGGACTACGCAGCCTTGGTATTCGGCGTGGGGACATTTATTAGCACCGGCCACTGTCTTTTGAGCAGTGCGTTGGGCACCAGCCCTCATTATGTTACAAATTAAGCACTGGCACGGCAAAGTTCATTAATCTGCTGGGCATATTTTAATGCTCTTCTGCATTCAACCTAACCTGCAAAAACGCAGAAGAAAATTAAAATGTCCTTGTAATTCAACCTTATATGTGAATGGATGCAGTTTTGCAGCAGCAACTGTATATTTATTTGTGCAAATAATTACGTTTTAACTTTATTATACACCAGAGAGCAAACATTTAACAAATGGGTGGTGCTCATTTCTGGTGTCGAGTGGCATTTAATGTGGCAGCGAGCGTGTGATCCTGCTGCACTCTCAACTCATAAAATAAGTTGCAAAAGACCCTCTGAAGGTCTTTGTACTGCTTGCCGTTTCTTAGCAATGGCTCGTTTCTCCGCCCATTCCTTTTTGCATGTCACCAGCCTAGAGAGATCACTGTGAGTGCTCCATCCCCCGCGTAAGCTGATGGAGTGGGGGGCCCTAAGAAGCCACTGGTTAGGGATGTGTGGTAAAAAATGAATGTGGGTAGCTATTGTTCTCCCTCATCCATTTTCTTCACCAAGTCATTTATTATGGTGGTAATTCTTACTCTAATTAGTTGTTGAATATCACTTTATACTTTTGATGTAAAATACCAATACTTGTGTTTGCGAGCGCCCCGATTTCACATTCAGGGTGAGACTCTCACCTGTAGATGTAGAATTTTTTGACAGGACGGTCTGATTTCTAATACCCTCACCCAAATAAGCGTAACTCAGCGCAGGCGTAAGTGACACCTGTCATTTTTCCTTTTCTACAAAAAAGGTTGCAGTTTCTTTTTGTGGTTTAGGAAATCCACTGGGTGTGACCCTAATATTTTTGAAAAGCATGATAAATAACCATAGAACAACAACAGGGTTGGAGAATTTCCTTTAAAATGTTACATGCTTTACAATTTCTGATCAATGCAACCTGCCCACGTGACTCCAAATCTTGCATGCATGCATTCCTCACTGCAAAGACCTGAAACTCCCTACCTCTGCACCTCAGGAAATCACAGTCATTGCCTCAATTGAGGAAGACCTGGCTCTTCGACTGAACTGCAGATCCCCCCTCCTCCCCAGTGCCTTGAGACCCTTATGGGTGAGTAGTTGCACTCTATAAGAACCCTGATTGATTGAAACAGCATAGACAACTTTATGTCAGTCTCATGTTTGTCTGCTAGTGGTAACAACTTATGTAAAATCACTTTGCAGCTAGTCACAAACCACTCCAAATTTGCAGAGTTTTAAAATCCCCACGTCAGTTTGCCCATATGATCATTAGATGTCAAACAGGTGATGGTACTTAAGAGTTATCTTAGAAAAGGACTTAAACTTTCCAAACTGCGTGACACAGCAAGAGGTTCATTTAGCAGCTGCGTATAAGCTGTGTTTACATTGCAAGAGTTATTACCATTATCCCACCTTGGGTATTGTGTCCAGTTCTGAAGATCACAATAGCAGAAAGGTAAAGGTACAATAGAGACCCCCCAACATTAGTCAATTTTTCCATCTCTGGGGGACTGATAGCAGAGACAGCGGCTTCTAAAGGGAGGGCACACCTTCAACTGGTAAGAAAACCAGGCTTGTCCCACTCAGAGCTTTTTGTCATGCTGATGTTGACATTGATAAAAACTACGCCAATGCTTATGATGATACTCTCGCATACACGAACAAAATCGCATCGCTATTATCAAATTCGCCCGCCATGAACTCTCCATCAACCGCTGCAACCTAGGCCGCGATAACTGATTGACAGGTCACAGGTGGGGTGGCACGTAGCCGGCAGACAAACGCGCAAACAGGAAACTCGGTTCCATTCCCCAGATAGGCGCAGCAACACCACAATGGTCCAGGGAAATTGGCCCTAATATAGCACACATGGCCAGAGGCGTGCGCCCATTCCCTAACACCATTAAGTCAGATGCCACATGGAGTTAGGAACATTCAGCCAATCAGGACACAACACACAAAGTACACGCAGTGATCACGTGATCCTAACGCCAGACATCTGGACACATTACCCAAATTGTGCCCACGCAATGTCGAGGCACACCTGCATTTGTTATCAGGGACCTTTTATTTACGACTCTACAGACAAGGGAGGCATTCTTTTACCAAACAAGGATCGCCAGATGTACCTTTAAGACACCCAAAACTGTATAAAAATCGCTCGGATTGATTGTACTTTGAGACAATCCTCAGACTTGTTTCTGTAAGCTGTACTCGTGGTCGAAATGTTTAATCAAACCAACTGTTTCTGTTTTGCCAAACGCCTCGTCTTTTGTTTTTTCAAGGTAAATTCATATTCGAGCAACACTGAAACCTGTGATGGAGCAAGGTTTCACAAATGAAACTTGCTTGTATTCAATCCTCCTCACAGTATTAATTTATTAAACTTGTATTGTTAATACTAACCTTTGCATTCACGACACAAAAGAAAAAGATGCTTGCCTATGTGTTTTACTAATGAATAACGCTTGTCTGTAATCCAAAATGGCCGCTATGCGCGGGAAAGCTCAATGCGCATGTCGCAACCATATCACATGGTGTGACGTCTTTCTTTGCTTGGTGGGAAACTTCTGCTTCTGCGCAGTGTGCATTAAAATGGCTGCTTGATGTTTTCACATGCTTCTGCTTGCTCTCATGTCATTATTAAATTGTCGTTTCCTAACGCTACTAACGCGGGATAGTATAATTGGGAATAGAATAGAAATAGTGGGTTATACAGTGAAACATTTTATTTGTGATTCGAATATTTTCTTCTTGCACTTTTATTAGTTCGTAAACTTGGGCCTGGGTTGGTGACCTGAAACTCGAGAGGCAAATGGTTCTGCGCATGTGTCTTGTGTGCCTGCCAAATGAAGTCAACCTGGACGAAGTCCAAGGCCGTAACCTGATGGCCGAAGATGTTGTACTAGTGCTTTCCTGTCACACATTGATACAATGTCTATGAAAATTGGTTTACATTTGTCATGAGACGGGTGGGAAATAAAGCAAATGTATTAATTTGAAGGGGTGGGAACGTAAAGACAATAGGCTTTACAATTTAGGCCAAATCAATATGGTACGAGAATCCACCCCTGTCCCTGTCCAATCAGAAGTAGTGGCCCCATATTTTAGTAACATTAAGGGGAGGTACATGGGCGTAGAAGGGTATAATAGATATAGAATTAGCTAATTAGTTAGCACAGGAGAGCGGAGATGCTGACAGGAAGAGCTCCAGACCGCTAAGCTGATCGATTGCAGACTGAATCCCTGTCCTGAAGAGGTCCTGAGGAGGGGGCGGCGGAGTCCATTAGAAGGAAGGCACGGGAGAATCGAGGAGAAGCCGAGTATCAGAGAGGGGAACGACGCAGGCGTCGTTGTAGAGAGGTCACCGGTCCTGTCCGGATCCTGGAGGAGGTCTTTGCTCTTCATCCTTCCTGGGTCCTATCCTTTCAACTCCTTGGCTAAGGGGTTTGGTTCTCGCACTTAGGTAATTATAATGCAACCTTTAGTTGCGCTGCTGTCTCTATCTTCTTCTCTTCTTTAAACACCGTCATTGATTAGCAATAATCATTTCTATGCTTAATCTTGGGTATTGCGAACAAGTACCATGTGGTTCTGTATTTTACTCTGCTAAATCTTTAGATAAACATTTTAAAACTTCCTGACTCAGTGGTTATTTCAGGATTATGTACTATAATGAATGTCACTCATTTTAAATTTCCCAATTAGCAAAGGATTCATTGGTAAGTCATTACTCTTCAATCAGAAGGTAATTGGTAGCAGGGATTTTGATAGAGAGTAACAACTGATAAAACCCAGCGTAAGTATTAGCGTAGTATGAATGTATGGGCCCAAATGAGTATCTGGTGTATGAATGCTGTTTGCTGATATCGCGCTGGATCAGTTTTCTGGTTATCAGAGGATGGTTACTCTTTGTTAATTGGGTAATGAGAATTTTTATTTGTATTTTTATGAACTAACATCCGCTTAAATTTTGAGTTTTGTTTTATGTTGTCCAGAATACCCCGGGGTAAAAGGAATAGCGGATGGTAAGTGGAAGCCATACTGCAGTGAGGTTATCTGTCAGGCAGAATTAGTACTGAAAAGTTATGCAGGACTTTCAGTACTCGTTAGGGATTCTATGCGTGTGAGTAATAGCAAAAGAGTATGCTGGTGAAAATTTGATGTTATATCACCTAGAAAAGGTAACATTGGAGAAGCAACAGGTACTTCTGGAGCTTGTGTGAAGAGTAGACGGAAGTGTTTTACTCGTAGTGTATGTTTAGTAAACGGAAAGGTTTTACTAAGTGTGAGAGAAAACTATCTTTTCTATTTTAGAGAAACTGGCACGATAGCGAATGTTTTATGTTGTTACTGAAATTTAATTAAGATTTATAGAGAAAATAAAGTTTGCGTAAGATTTTGTAAAGGGAGGGTCAGCTGCCAGAGAGGGAGCTGACGTCACAAAACGCCGCGCTGGGATTGGTTGAACCAGCAAGGACAGGAAAGAGCAGATTGTAAAGGAGGGGTTGACAGATAAACGTCACCAAAAGGCCGCGAAAGGATTGGTTCAGAAATAAAAGTTAGCAGAGACTTGATTGGTTGATATTATAGAAGCGAAATTCTTAGTGGATAAGGATTGCATGTTAAAACGCGACCCGACTTTAACAGGAACTCGTCCGGATAGGAGATTCCTAGGTTTTGCAGAATATAATTTTGTACACCGAAGATTAGATAGAATGTACGGAGAGAAGAGAAAAATGTCCTTTCTGCAAAGATTAAGAACTATTTTAAAAAGGATAAACCACTCAAAACGAGAGAAGGAATTATTATTCCACCAGCTAAAACGCCCGCTTCATTTATGATGATGAAGAGAGGTTATCATACTTGTGTATGGATGGAGAATTGGATAGAATATACCAAAAATGATGGAATACTAGCATTTCCCGAGAATGGCACGTTCAATGGGCGAATTCTTCAGAATTTGAGATTGAGGATGAATGACTTAGAACCCAGACCTAGATTAACTCAGTACGAAGCTCTAGAAGAATGGGAAACCGAGGCATTTGAGCTGGACCAATCTAGAAGTAATAGGAGTTATCCAGGATTTTTTCCCAGATATCTACGTGAGTCTAGGGATGGTCAGATGAAACAATGGAGAAGGGCAATGATTACAGAAGGATTATATCCATTGTTCTCAGCAGAGGAGAAATTAGGAAGTGCACAGAAAAAACAAAACATTTAATGAGAAATGAGGAGTCTGAAGACGAATTTATGGAGGAAATGTTAAGAAATCCCCCACCATATCAGGAAGGAACAAGTGGATGCACCCCAAGTGCACCACCAAAAACTCCATTAGTGCCACAAGTAATGCATGAATTCACCCCAAGTAGAATACTTCATGTCAAAGAAAAAGAAGCCCTAGAAAAGACCAGAACAGAATTAATACAGAAAATAACTCAGATAAAAGTACATCCTGATTCATTGACCATACCTGTAACAATTGGTCCAGTAGTTCCATTATATGGTACTCAGGGAAGCTGTCCTCCACCGATACTTACACCTACTGCTGTGAATAATCCAAAACCTGAAGCTCCAGTTATAATTGAGGATCAATTTAGTGACTGTGAATCCACAATATCACTTATGGACTTACCTATTCGAGGTTCTGTAAATAGTACTCCAAGAAAAGATATATCTGGATGTTCAAAAGATGTAAGTTTAGTAACTTCATCGGGAGCAAAAAGTGCTACCATAGTAACACCTGAAGATCTAGAAAGATGGGTGCAAGGGTCAGTTAAACAGTGCACACCTCCGAAAATAATGGACATTCATAAATTGAAAGTCGAATTAGAAGAAATAATAGCAGGAAATGTAGGACTAGAACGCTTAAATACCTATGATGAAGAAGAATTATTGTTTCTGTGCAGGAGTATCACCAGAAATGTAAGGTTATTTCATGAAAAATTATCCAATTTAGCACTACAGATGGGAATAGAAATAGGGAGATCAAAGGTACTACAGAAACCCTATAGAGCAGAATTTTCAGACAAAGATTTAGAAAATATGAATGCCTCTGGAAGAAGATTACAAATAAGAGAATTAATGTTAGTTTTGCAAAAATGGGGAGACCTAGATAAATGGAAAACTAGGTGGGCCAAGAAAAAGGAAGAAGCACGAACAAGTAGAACAGCAACAGAATATGTGATGAAAGAAACAGGGAAGGCAGACCAGATGTATCCCATGCGAGAAGTTGCGGGAGGAGGATATGTACATGTCCCATGGAGCAGACATGATATTTTATCATTTACGAATGATTTTCCAAAATTGAGAGAAAAACCAATTGAATGGTACAAGCAGGTTGACAGGTTTGTGAAGGTGTCAAAGGTATTGTTGAAGGACTTAGATGGTTTGTTTGACATAGTGGTACCTGCCGATTTGTGGACAGATTGTAAAATTACAGTTGATTGGCCTAGTGATGAATATCCTAGAGATCCGAAGACAGGTGCCCCGTCAAATGATGTGATGAAAAAGTATCAGCAAGTGATAACTTACCTGAAAGGGAAAATACCACCGAAAGAAACAGATTGGGTAAAAATAGATCGAACTACCCAAGTAGCTAATGAATCAGTACATTCCTACTATGAGCGTCTATTGCAGGTATTTAAACAGTATAGTGGATTTGAGGACATTGGAGACAAAAACATGAGTCAGTTTGTGTATCGATTTGTTTATGGTTTAAAGCCAGAAATTTGTCAGATGATTAAACAGCATATGCTGTGTTGGCAGGGAAAGCCCATAGATGAGATTCTGAAGTATGCAAAATATTGTGGAGACGATATTGAGGATAGACACAAGAAATTGCAGGAAAAAGTGATGTGGGCTCAGGTGAAAATGGCTGAGAAACAGGGAATTAATTTGGAAAATCCCAGTGAAAATCCAGGAAAAGATTCTGGAACGAATGGTGATGCTGGGAATGGTGGAAAGTTTAGAGGACGAATGAGTAGAGAAGAAGCTAAAAAGAAATTTCCTTGTCATGGATGCGGAAAATTGGGGCATTGGAAGGATGAATGTAAAAAGATCCGGAATAATAATGGCCCAAATCAAAATTTAAATCCACAGACGCAGAATGACTCACAGCAGGGTGCAAATCCTCAGAGTCAGTTGCCACCTGCACCTATTCAGGGTAATGTAAGCAGAGCAAAGCATGGTACAGACATCGGATATCCAGGAGGAAGTGGTAAGAATGATTATATGACATCACAATTTCTTTTGCAGGACGATTTCTGTCAATACAGTCCATGACGGTGCCTAGGAGAGGGGAAGAAGGAGTGCATACTTGGCGCATCCTTACAGGTAGATCAGTCAGGTCCATATGTTGAAGGGAATGTGAAAGGTAATAATATTACTTTCCTTTTGGACACTGAGTGCTACCCAGTCTACTGTGAGAACAGCAGACATTCCAGACCTTCCTCTCTCTGGTGAAAATATCCAAGTAGTGGGGGTAGCTAATCAGCGGATTAGAACACCTCTTACCGAACCAATGGAAGTTAAAATTGGAAACTTCAGAGAAATGCATCAATTTGTAGTGTGTGATTCTAGTCCAGTAAACTTATTAGGTAGGGATTTGTTGTGCAAGATGAATTGTACCATTTTCTGCACACCGGATGGTGTGGCAGCTCAGACACCAGATGAAGATCATGTATATAAAATTATGATTGCAAAACAAGGTACAAAAGTAGACGAGATGTTTTCGTTAATAACAAAAGATGAGTTGCCAGAAGAATTAAAAGGTACAGTAAACCCCATAGTATGGGATTTCACCGGAAAGGAAGTAGGACTTATGGCTAAAATAGATCCAGTTAAAATTACTGTAAAGGAAGGTGCAACTTTCCCGAATACCAGACAGTACAAAATGAGTGCAGAAGTAAAAGCAGGAGTCATTGAAGAAATAAATCGAATGGTAGAACAAAACATACTAAAGGAAGTAATGAGTAGCCCATGTAACTCACCAATAATGGGATTAAAGAAACCTAGTGGAAAATATAGGATTGTTCAGGACCTGAGGAAAATAAATAAGATTGTAGAACCATGTTGTCCCATAGTACCAAATCCTGCAGTAATTCTATACCAGATTCCGTGGAGTGCAGGATGGTTCACAGTAATTGATTTGTGTCAAGCGTTCTTTTCAATACCATTACATCCAGACAGCCAGTATCTTTTCTCATTTAAATTTGAGAACAAAGTTTATGTGTGGAATCGTGTTCCTCAGGGGTACACAGAAAATCCTTCTATTTTCAACCAGATACTGAAAAAGTGCCTTGAAAAACTAGTGATGCCAGGAAGCTCAGTCTTAGTCCAATATATCGACGACTTATTGGTGGCATTGAACACCAGAGAGGACTGTGTTGTTGATTCCATAGCATTGTTAAATCTTTTGGCAGAAGAAGGGCATAAAGTCTCACCTGAAAAATTGCAATTCTGTACAACAGCTGTTAAGTATCTGGGACACCAAATTGCGAGAGGGAAAAGAAGAGTAACAGCTGAAAGAGTAGCTTTAATAAAGAAAATGCAAATGCCTGTAACACAAAGACAAGTGAGAATGTTCCTAGGAATAGTAGGTTACTGTCGACAATGGATACCAGGATTTTCCATGTTAGCTAAGCCCTTAATTAACATGACGAAAAAGAAAGCAAAGGACCCTGTGGAGTGGGAGGATGAAAGTGTAGAAGCTTTTGTAAAATTGAGAAATGCACTATGTTCAGCACCTGCCTTAGGCATGCCTGATTATAAAAGAGAATTTGCATTGTTCTGTCATGAGAGAGAAAATTGTGCACTTTCTGTCCTAACTCAAAGACATGGACTAGAAAGACGTCCTATAGCATATTTTTCTGCTACATTGGACCCAGTAGCAGCCGCATTGCCAGGATGCTTAAAAGCAGTGGCGGCTACTTGTTTGAGCATTGAACAAAGTGAGTCAATTGTGATGGGACATCCTGTAAAACTGTATGTTCCACATGCAGTTGTCATTCTGTTGACAAGAACCCGAACTCAGCATCTTACTCCTAGTAGGCCGACTAAATATGAAAGAATAATAATGGGTGCTGAAAATGTGAATATGGTAAGGTGTACTATAATAAATCCAGCAACCTTACTACCAAACCCACGTCATGAGAGAATTAAAGATGATGAAGACGATGAACATGATTGTATACAAATCACAGAATTATGCACAAAACCACGCCCAGATATAGAGGAACAGCCTCTTAAAAAGCCAGACAGGGAGCTATTTGCTGATGGTTCATGTCAAAGACATGAAGATGGTAAACTAACTGCTGCCTATGCGGTATGTGAATTAACTGGAATAGTTGAAGCATCCTATTTACCAGGAGTCAAATCTGCACAAGTAGCTGAATTGATTGCGTTGATAAAAGCTTGCAAAATTGGGAGGAATCAGAGAGTGACCATATTTACAGATAGCCAATATGGTTACGGGGTTGTGCACGATTTTGGCCAACTATGGATGCAGAGGGATTTCATGACTTCTTCAGGATCCCCCATTAAAAATGGACAATTTGTAAGGGAATTGCTAGAAGCAATACAATCACCAAAAGAATTGGCTGTGGTGAAATGTGCCGCACACCAGTCAGGAGATGACTGGGTGGTAGTCGGCAACAGATATGCAGATCTGGTGGCTCAACATTGTGCCAAAACCAGAATGTCAGTCAATAAGAGGGTGGAAAGAATGGGAATCAGCTGCCAACTTATGCCACCTGAAACTTGGAATGAGGTGAAGAAATTGCAAGATGAGGTTGATGAAAGTGAGAAGAATTTGTGGATCAAAGTGGGTTGTTCCCAAAGAGGAGATGATGAAGTGTGGATCAGTGCTGATGGCAGACCAGTCATGCCAGACTGTTTACTTTCACAAATGGCTAGAATGCATCATGGAGACACACACATAGGAAGAGATGCAATGATTAGGCTGTTCAGACAAAATTGGTACAATCCCAAATTCAGGGCTGTTGCAGAGAGTCTTTGCCAGAGATGTCTAACTTGCCAGATGCATAATCCGGGGAGGAAGACAGTAATTGGATTTGGGAAAATTGGAAAGGCAGAGGGTCCATTTATGAGACTTCAGTTTGATTTCATACAGTTACCACCATGTAAAGGGCTGAAATATGTACTAGTCATAGTGTGTCTGTTTTCAAAGTGGGTGGAGGCTTACCCTACTAGGAGAAATGACAGCATTACAGTTGCAAAACTGTTGCTACGAGAGCTCATTCCTAGGTTTGGTTTTCCAGTAACTTTGGAATCAGATAGAGGAAAACATTTTAACAGTGAAGTGATCAAGCTAATTTGTGAAGCATTCCAAATCCAACAGAAACTGCACTGTGCATATCGTCCAGAAGCTTCTGGAGTGGTTGAACAATTGAATGGCACTATAAAGTCAAGACTGGGAAAAATGTGTGCATCAACATCATTAGAGTGGCCAGATGCATTACGACTCATTTTAATGGGACTCAGAAGTATACCTGACAGAAACACAGGATTGAGCCCCCACGAAATAATGATGGGAAGAGCAATGAGACAAACACATGTTCCCACAAACAAACTGGTGAATATATCTGATGATATGGTTCTGGACTATTGCAAAGGATTGGCTGACCTAGTGCGTTCTGTCTCTCATCAGGTTGGAGAAGACGCAGTTTCCAGGCACCCCGAACAAGAACATGATCTGAATCCTGGTGACTGGGTGGTAGTGAAGAATCACACCAGAGAAACGTGTCTATCACCTAGATGGGGCAGACCGTGTCAAGTCATACTGACAACGAATACAGCAGTGAAGTGTGCCGGATTTCCTAATTGGATCCATGTAAGTCACACCAAGAGAGTACCAGATCCCGAGGAAGAGAATCCTCAGACAACGCCAATCACTGAAGAGGCTGAAGGTTGCCCAGCTGTAGGATCTCAAGTTCGAGATTCCAGAGAAGCTGAAGAAGAACAACCGAGCACAAGTCAGGATTGGATACCAGTGGTAGAAGTTCCTGAAGTATACCACAGAACAAGAAGTCAAGCGAAATTGGAAGAAATTGAAGAAGATCAGATAGGTGAAGAAGAAGCAGTTCAGGAACAAGAAGAAAAGACATTAAGAAATCCTGAACAAGGTCAGATAGGGAAAGAAAACTGGACTCAAAACAGTGAAGACCTAATAGACTTTGATCAGGGACAGACAGGTCTAGAAGAATCCGGTCAGGCTGCAGAAGTTCACAGTGCAATAAGCCCTGATCAGAACAAGTTAGATCAAGAAGAGTACACAGAAGAAGAAAACCTTGAAAAACATGAACTTGAAGAAATAAATAAAGAACAAGGTCAGTTATTGGAAACTCACAGCGGAGCTGTTACAGGGAAAACAATTAGACCTGAAAAGGAGCAAACAAGAAACACAGTAATTGAAGAACACGAAACAGTGCTAAGCAGTGAAATTAATTAGATCTTTAAAGACGAAAACAAAGAAACAGTGCTAAGCAGTGAAATTAACGAGATCTTTAAAGACGAAAACAAAGAAACAGTGCCAACAAAGAAAACAAGAAAAGGAGATCATTGGCCAAGTGTCATTAAAAGAGTAAAGTACCACATAACAACCAGAAGTGAAGATCCAGATCAAGTACCTGAAGTATCAAGTCAAACCGAACAAGAAAATAAAACTGTGAAAAGAAGAAGCAAAAGACTGAAACTTGTGAATAACAAATTCAAGGGTCCTGACTGGACTTACATCATCCTTGAAGATTTTGAAAGCTCAGAATCAAGTGACAGTGGTGGCGAAGGAACAAGTGCAGAATTGACGTACGAAGAAGAAACAAGACCACCCTGACTAAGCAAAAGAATAAGCTAAAGAAAAGAAGAAGATAAGAAGAGCAATCTTCCTTGTCGAAAAATGCCTGACGATAGAGTTACTGGGAGACCAAAACAAAAAAGTTGTAGAAGATGCTGTGCAATATGCATATGTAGTCTAGTAATGGTGCTTATAGTATGGTTAGTCCTGATTGTAGCAGTTCCTTACCTTATGATAGTAGATAAAACGACTAATAATTAAACTAAAGGGAGGACAGCAAACATGAAGGGCAATAGAGTAGAACTAATGGCAGAAGATGAGGCAGAAATTCATCATGAAGTAGCTGACAACAACACTAGTTTAAACGTTTTCACAAAATTATTGTTTCAATATGTAGACACAATGGAAGTTAGTAATTGTTACGTCTGTATGAAGTTACCCGAATCAGTAGCAGAAGGATTAACATACCTTCACTTACCACTAACATATGGCATATCATGTAGTGTTTTGTCTAGTTTATTTTATAGAACAGGGAAACTTCAGTATTATTATTCAAACTTAGATGTGATATTTTCTGAGGTTCCGATTCACAAGAGTATGAACCCAGCGCTTAGTAGTCAAGACGCACAGTTTATGGGAGAATTTTTCTTAACAATGAAATCGATAGACATAACACATGCACATAGACACAATCTAACATGTTCTTTACTTGAAGAAGAAAAGATATTTTTGAATTTAGTAGAAGATAGAAGACAAGATTTTCAAAAGAAAGCTTCTGAGCATAAGGCTCATTTACCACCTTGGGCTGAGAAAGAAGGTAGTTACACACCTGGCAAGGCTCAAGCTGCTATGGCTCTGGATTTCGTAAAGACAGGGAAAATTTGTCTTCATAGGTTAAAGGCTGATTATAACAATGTTTTCATCGGTACCAGTGAATGTGAACACAATTTTTTAATTCTTGGAGGTTGGGGACTCAAAGGAGGAACAGATTCAGTTTTTCCTGGAATATATTATGTGTGTGGGAAAAAGGCTTACTTTAGGCTTCCTGCACGGTGGTATGGAAGTTGTTATTTTGGAATAGTATTTCCAAAAATATACCACGTAAAAAGAAACACAGAGCAATGAAAACAATAGCGAATTAATACGTAGTAAAAGAGCTAGTTTTTCAGAAATTGTAGGTGATATATTTGGTGCATTGATACCTTCAGTGGGAATAATTCTGAACTCAAGGAAAATATGTAAATTGTCTACAGTAGTTGATCGTTTATCAACGGATACTGCTGGAGGGTTTCTAATGATTAATGCAGAAATGGTTGCGATTAGATCTATGGTGATGCAAAATCGTCTTGCTCTTGATATTATATTGGCAAAAGAGGGCGGAGTCTGTAAATTATTGAAGACGAAACATTGTTGCACTTATATTCCTGATAAGAGTGCAGAAATTGGAACATATATACAGAATATAACTAAACTTGAGAAAGAACTTAAACCACTGGAAGTTGATAGTGTATGGGAAAGATTGACAAATAGTATCTCGTCAATTGGAACCTGGTTTGCTAATATAGGGAAAGGACTTATAGGTCAAATATTATTACCCTTAGCAGGGATAGCAATAATAATTTTGGCAATAACAATATGGTGCAAATGCTGTAAAAAGAATGGAACATATAGGGTGACAGAAATAGGAAAGAAACGAAAGGTAGATGAAATCGAACTTGAAGAATGGAGAAGTGAATTATACAAGAAATTAAAAGGAGATTGTAAAAATAGAAAGAGTAAAGATGAGAATGAAGTAATTTGCTAGAAGTTGGCATCTGATTGAGGGTAATGTTTTTGATGGCTCAGAAACGCCATCAGAGAGGGGATTGATGGAGCAAGGTTTCACAAATGAAACTTGCTTGTATTCAATCCTCCTCACAGTATTAATTTATTAAACTTGTATTGTTAATACTAACCTTTGCATTCACGACACAAAAGAAAAAGATGCTTGCCTATGTGTTTTACTAATGAATAACGCTTGTCTGTAATCCAAAATGGCCGGTATGCGCGGGAAAGCTCAATGCGCATGTCGCAACCATATCACATGGTGTGACGTCTTTCTTTGCTTGGTGGGAAACTTCTGCTTCTGCGCAGTGTGCATTAAAATGGCTGCTTGATGTTTTCACATGCTTCTGCTTGCTCTCATGTCATTATTAAATTGTCGTTTCCTAACGCTACTAACGCGGGATAGTATATATATATTTAATTGGGAATAGAATAGAAATAGTGGGTATACAGTGAAACATTTTATTTGTGATTCTAATATTTTCTTCTTGCACTTTTATTAGTTCGTAAACTTGGGCCTGGGTTGGTGACCTGAAACTCGAGAGGCAAATGGTTCTGCGCATGTGTCTTGTGTGCCTGCCAAATGAAGTCAACCTGGACGAAGTCCAAGGCCGTAACCTGATGGCCGAAGATGTTGTACTAGTGCTTTCCTGTCACACATTGATACAATGTCTATGAAAATTGGTTTACATTTGTCATGAGATGGGTGGGAAATAAAGCAAATGTATTAATTTGAAGGGGTGGGAACGTAAAGACAATAGGCTTTACAATTTAGGCCAAATCAATATGGTACGAGAATCCACCCCTGTCCCTGTCCAATCAGAAGTAGTGGCCCCATATTTTAGTAACATTAAGGGGAGGTACATGGGCGTCGAAGGGTATAATAGATATAGAATTAGCTAATTAGTTAGCACAGGAGAGTGGAGATGCTGACAGGAAGAGCTCCAGACCGCTAAGCTGATCGATTGCAGACTGAATCCCTGTCCTGAAGAGGTCCTGAGGAGGGGGCGGCGGAGTCCATTAGAAGGAAGGCACGGGAGAATCGAGGAGAAGCCGAGTATCAGAGAGGGGAACGACGCAGGCGTCGTTGTAGAGAGGTCACCGGTCCTGTCCTGATCCTGGAGGAGATCTTTGCTCTTCATCCTTCCTGGGTCCTATCCTTTCAACTCCTTGGCTAAGGGGTTTGGTTCTCGCACTTAGGTAATTATAATGCAACCTTTAGTTGCGCTGCTGTCTCTATCTTCTTCTCTTCTTTAAACACCGTCATTGATTAGCAATAATCATTTCTATGCTTAATCTTGGGTATTGCGATTAAGTACCATGTGGTTCTGTATTTTACTCTGCTAAATCTTTAGATAAACATTTTAAAACTTCCTGACTCAGTGGTTATTTCAGGATTATGTACTATAATGAATGTCACTCATTTTAAATTTCCCAATTAGCAAAGGATTCATTGGAGCGACCCCTGACCTTGACTGGTAGGTCGCTCCCCCACCACACAGCTCCGTCTGTGTGCCCTGCTGCTGCCCCTGATTGTGCTCGTTTTTCCTTTCTGTGCCCCCTTGCTGCCCCTGATTGTGCTAGTTTTTTCCTTTCTGTGCCCCCCTTGCTGCCCCTGATTGTGCTCGTTTTTTCCTTTCTGTGCCCCCTTGCTGCCCCTGATTGTGCTCGTTTTTCCTTTCTGTGCCCCCTTGCTGCCCCGATTGTGCTCGTTTTTTCCTTTCTGTGCCCCCCTTGCTGCCCCTGATTGTGCTCGTTTTTCCTTTCTGTGCCCCCTTGCTGCCCCTCATTGTGCTAGTTTTTTCCTTTCTGTGCCCCTTGCTGCCCCTGATTGTGCTCGTTTTTCCTTTCTGTGCCCCCTTGCTGCCCCCGATTGTGCTCGTTTTTTCCTTTCTGTGCCCCCCTTGCTGCCCCTGATTGTGCTCGTTTTTCCTTTTGTGCCCCCTTGCTGCCCCGGATTGTGCTCGCTTTTTCCTTTCTGTGCCCCCTTGCTGCCCCTGATTGTGCTCTGTTTTTCCTTTCTGTGCCCCCTTGCTGCCCCTCATTGTGCTAGTTTTTCCTTTCTGTGCCCCCTTGCTGCCCCTGATTGTGCTCGTTTTTT
Source organism: Calotriton arnoldi (assembly GCA_963921515.1). Taxonomy (NCBI): domain Eukaryota; kingdom Metazoa; phylum Chordata; class Amphibia; order Caudata; family Salamandridae; genus Calotriton; species Calotriton arnoldi. The sequence continues at coordinate 693,408 of CAWUFW010006663.1, forward strand.
CCCTTTCTGTGCCCCCTTGCTGACCCTGATTGTGCTCGCTTTTTCCTTTCTGTGCCCCCTTGCTGCCCCTGATTGTGCTCGTTTTTCCTTTCTGTGCCCCCTTGCTGCCCCTCATTGTGCTAGTTTTTTCCTTTCTGTGCCCCCTTGCTGCCCCTGATTGTGCTCGTTTTTTTCCCTTTCTGTGCCCCCTTGCTGCCCGATTGTGCTCGTTTTTTCCTTTCTGTGCCCCCTTGCTGCCCCTGATTGTGCTCGTTTTTCCTTTCTGTGCCCCCTTGCTGCCCCTCATTGTGCTAGTTTTTTCCTTTCTGTGCCCCTTGCTGCCCCTGATTGTGCTCTTGTTTTTTCTCTTTCTGTGCCCCCCTGCTGCCCCTGATTGTGCTCGTTTTTCCTTTCTGTGCCCCCTTGCTGCCCCTCATTGTGCTCGTTTTCCCTTCTGTGCCTGTTTCCCGCCGCTGCGCCCCTGCGGCCCCGCCCCCTCACTGCCCATTCGCTGCCCCATTCCCTGCTCCTCCCTCCCACCTCCCCATTTATGGCGGCCGCGCGCAGCGGGCGTGCCGCTGGCGCGCCGAAGGCGTGCCTAAGGCAAGCCCGTCTGCGCCCGTCCGCACCGTGACCGCGCCCAGCGCCAGACCCCTGGTCCGGGCATCCCCCGCGCCTGCCACATCAATAGACGCCGATACGACGCCAGCACCCTCCACGCACTCAACCCCGGAAAAGATCACGCCTGCTACCAGGCCACCCCGAAGCGCACCCAAGGGCCCTTCACCTGCCGGAACTGCAGCTTCGCCAGCACCCGCCCCGCCAAACCACCGCCCAGGAAAGAACCCAACTACCTCAGATGCATCCTCCTCAACACCCGCTCCGCCCGCAAACACGCCATCGAACTCTGGGACCTTCTCGACTCAACCTCCCCAGACGTCGCTTTCCTGACGGAGACCTGGCTGAATCCCGCTTCAGCCCCCGACATCGCCATTGCCATCCCGGACGGATACAAGATCACCCGCAGGGACCGCACCAACGGAGTCGGAGGAGGCATCGCCATCGTCCACAGGAACACCCTCAGAGTCTCAACCAACACCGACGACACCCTCAGCACCGCCGAACACATGCACTTCCAGATCCACACCGATCCCAACACCACCCTCAGAGGAACCCTCATCTACAGACCCCCCGGACTCCGACCACAGTTCAGCGATTCCATCGCTGACTTCGTCAGCACACACGCCATCGCCTCCACGGACTACATCCTCCTCGGGGACCTGAACTTCCACCTCGAGAACAACAAGGACACCAACTCCACCACCCTGATCGACAACCTCGCCACCCTCGGACTCAGACAGCTCGTGACTACACCCACCCACGCCGCCGGCCACACGCTCGACTCCATCTTTTCCGCAAGCCCACACGTCTCCTTCAACCACACCTCCGAACCCCACTGGACTGACCACCACTGCATCCACTTCACCTACAGGAAGCCCACCACGCACCACCGCACCGAACAAATGCCTCGCCGCTGCTGGAGCAGAGTCACGGAAGACCAGCTAACCACAACCCTCGCCCTGAGCCCACCCGCCAAACCCTCCGACCCCAACACCGCCGCCCGCAACCTCAGACAGTGGATCGACGACTGCGCCAACACCCTCGCCCCGCTCAAGAATCCGCCCAACAGCCACACCAGCAAGAAAGCCACCTTGTTCACCGAAGACCTCCAGGCCTCCAAACGAACATGCCGAAAACTGGAGAAGATCTGGCTCCACGAACGGACAGCGGACAGCTACGCCGCCCACAAGAGCGCCACCCGCAGTCACCATCACCTCATCAGATCCGCCAAAAGGGCCTCACTCAAAGACCGCCTAGACAACAACGCACACAACAGCAAAGAGCTCTTCAACATCGTGAAGGAACTCTCCAACCCAAGCTCCAACACCAACGACATCCAGCCGTCGCGAGACCTGTGCGACTCACTGGCCACCTTCTTCCACCGCAAAATCGCCGACATCCACGACAGCTTCAACACCACGACCGCCCCGGCAACCACCGAGACCACTGCCCCCACAACCACCAACCGCCTGCTCTCCTGGACCAACATCAACGACGAGGACACCAGCGAGATCATGAACACCATCCACTCCGGTTCACCGCTAGACCCGTGCCCTCACCACATCTTCAACAAAGCCAGTACAGCCATCGCGCCCCATCTCCGGAAAATAATCAACATCTCCTTCGAGACAGCAACCTTCCCGGAAAGCTGGAAGCACGCCGAGATCACCGCCTTACTCAAGAAACCCAAGGCAGACCCCAAGGACCTCAAGAACTTCCGACCCATCTCTCTGCTCCCGTTCCCGCGAAGGTCACCGAGAAAATCGTCAACCAACAACTGACCCGCTACCTCGAGGAGAACAACATCCTGGACCCTTCCCAGTCCGGCTTCCGCAGCAACCACAGCACCGAAACCGCCCTCATCGCCGCCACCGATGACATCAGGACCCTGCTAGACAACGGAGAAACAGCAGCCCTCATCCTCCTGGACCTATCAGCCGCCTCGACACGGTCTGCCACCACACACTACGAACACGCCTTCACGACGCCGGGAGATCCAAGAGAAGGCCCTGGACTGGACCACATCCTTCCTTTCCGGCAGAACACAAAGCGTCCGCCTCGCCCCCTTCCGATCCAAGGCCACCAAGATCATCTGCGGCGTACCCCAAGGCTCCTCCCTCAGCCCAACGCTGTTCAACATCTACATGGCACCCCTCGCCCACGTCGCCCGACAGCACAACCTCAACATCATCTCCTACGCCGACGACACCCAGCTGATCCTCTCCCTCACCAAAGACCCTCACACCGCCAAAGCCCACCTCCACGAAGGAATGAAGGCCGTCGCCGAATGGATGAGGACCAGCCGCCTGAAGCTGAACTCGGACAAGACGGAGGTCCTCATCCTTGGTTCCAACCCTTCAGCCTGGGACGACTCCTGGTGGCCAACATCACTGGGAACAGCCCCGCCACCCACCGACCACGTACGCAACCTAGGGGTCATCCTCGACCCCACCCTCTCCATGACTAAGCAGGTCAACGCCGTTTCCTCATCCTGCTTCAACATCCTCCGAATGCTCCGCAGGATCTTCAAGTGGATCCCCACCGAAACAAGAAAAACAGTCACCCAGGCCCTCGTCACCAGCAGGCTGGACTACGGAAACGCCCTCTACGCAGGAACGATGGCTAAGCTCCTGAGACGGCTGCAACGCATCCAGAACGCCTCTGCACGTCTTATCCTCGACATCCCCGACGCAGCCACATCACACCCCACCTGAGAGACCTGCACTGGCTCCCTGTCAACAAGAGGATAACCTTCAAGCTCCTCACCCACGCACACAAAGCACTCCACAACTCCGGACCAGCCTACCTCAACAGACGACTCAGCTTCTACACCCCCACCCGCCAGCTCCGCTCGACCAGCCTCGCCCTCGCCACAGTCCCCCGCATCCGGAAAACGACCGCCGGCGGCAGATCCTTCTCCCACCTCGCCGCCAAGACCTGGAACACCCTCCCCACCAACCTCCGACAGACCCAAGACCTACTGGCCTTCAGAAGACTCCTCAAGACCTGGCTCTTCGATCAGTAGCAGCACCACCCCGCTCTTCCCCCAGCGCCTTGAGACCCTCGCGGGTATGTAGTGCGCTTTATAAGTGACATGATTGATTGATTGATTGATTGATTGATTGGTAAGTCATTACTCTTCAATCAGAAGGTAATTGGTAGCAGGGATTTTGATAGAGAGTAACAACTGATAAAACCCAGCGTAAGTATTAGCGTAGTATGAATGTATGGGCCCAAATGAGTATCTGGTGTATGAATGCTGTTTGCTGATATCGCGCTGGATCACCTGGTTCAGCTGGATCTTGCAGTAAAGGTAAATGGTAGAGTTATCTGACCTTTTGTAGCCCTGCCCTGCCTGCTTATAGCATCCAGGCCTTCCTCAATGGGTGATTTTGAGACCGAAAAAAGTGAACCTTGGATCGGGTGAGGCTGTCAATCTATTCCAGTGACAAGGCAACCTTGGCGGCTTTGAAATACAGCTTTTTCCTGCTCTGAGCTCTTGGTGCAAAACCCAGCTGCTTCAGCATGAGCTTAACAATGAGATATCAGACTTCGAGGGACCCTCACCAGCTACAACCTTGGACCTTACTCCACTGAAACACTTTGAGCTTAAAAAAGTAAAGTAAGTCCTAAGGTAAAAACTTTGACTAGTGAGACTTTCTTGGTGTAGCCAACCTCTGCTCCATGGCAGTTGCTCTTTAGGTCCAGTCAACCGTGAATTGATAAATTACATTGGCGCTTTATTTTTTCTAGGCACTTTTTGCCTCAAAACTTCAAATACTCATTCTCCAGTTCTCCTTATGCAATTTTGATCATTTTGGTATATTTTTACCAATGAATTTATTCTCTATTTATCAGTTTGGGATTTTTTTTTTGACTTTTAAAATATTTGGTACTGCCTGTGCTTGCTTTTTATTTAGCTCGGTGACTCGGATGACTATTAAAAATAAATTACTGAATTGGTTCTTTTTGTCTTTCAAAAAGACCCTGGTAGTTCGATTTATGTAAAAAAATAAAACTTTCCAGAAGGAAAAAAGAAAAAAACCATACTTCTCTGGGGAATTGCATACTGCTTGTGCCAGAGCTACCAGTGGCAGTGGTTGATCAGAGAGATTTCTTTAAGAATTGTGGTTTAGCCTAATTAAAGCATGTTTATTAAGTTGGTGAGGTAGCCCCTTTCACAAATTATAGACGCTTTCTGACAAGCAGGCTCCAGATTAAAGCCAAGAGCTAAATGGTTTCAACAAATGTTACTATGCTGCAATAAGAGCAGCAGTGCCAACTCCCGAAAAGGACAATCTTAGAAAACACTGCACATTTAATGTGCCTTCACAAGTGTAGTGGGGTTGGGAAGCAGAAATAGGGTAAAACACCACATTCTACTTGGAGCCCCATTCACCGCTTTCCAGGCACAAAATGGGACTTAAAAGGGCAGGTACATAGCAGATCACAGACTAAGGCCTAGTTTTCTTTGGCAAATTCTGTGTGCCTGCTTTAGTTTAGCAACTCATGTTAATTGTGAATACCCGGTTTGTCAATATGTCAAGTTCAGGGAAAGAAAACCTTTATCTTTCAGTGCTACAGCAGCACTGCCAATAAATAAATAACAGTTATTCTTACATTTTGATCTTAAGATGCAATTCAATAACGTACAAAAGTTATTCAAGCTCACTAAGAACAATACCGTTTGAAAAAATGGTAACAAAACCCTTCATGGCAAACACTATTTCTTTACAATAGCTGCTACTATGTAAATAAATAATGAAAACCCAGCTTTTCTCACACATTTTGCAAGTATGCAGTATTTTCCTTGCACGAGAATTGCTGCAGGCTAAAGGATAGACCTTATTTTAAGAATGATACTTACTTTTAGACAAATAGTCAATCATAGGGATAAAACATTTGACCTGTATTCAAGAAGATCAGTGTACCATGCCCGCATCCACAGGCTCAAATCATTGTCTATTAAGTTTCAGAATATAAAGCATACCGTGAAGCTTATTCTACCTGTTTGCCACATACACCAAACCAATGCCAACGTGTAGGAATAGGGCACTAGAGGTGCAACAGAGTGGCAGGTACTTTGCAAACGTTTATCAGCTTTCTGCTGATGATTGATGTATTCAGGTTGACAAGCATTAGCAGTGTGGGCCATCGATTGTCGCACTAGTGTATAGTAGTGTTGTAATATGTCTTACCTATTCTCATCTTATCGTGACCCCACTGCTCTGTGATCACAGAAAATTCTAAATCAACAAAAATGAAAAGGAACATTCTTTCTCTCGATAGGAGACTGTGACTCGAACGAACAAGGGGTACTATATCACCTAGCAACTCATTATCTTGAACCATTACTGGACATGGTGCTTATTTGACAATTCTTCATTCGGTGCAACATTAGGATTTTATAAACATCCCAACCCTGATGAAGTCTGCAAGGACGAAACGCTTTGGCTGGGCTGAGGTGCTATTGCTACACTGAATAAACTTCAATAAAGTGAACTGAAACTCACGCACAAGACTCCTGAGGATTTTGATTGGATATTTAATCTTTAACATTTGAATTGCTAGGAACTTGTTGTACTGCTGTTAATTGAGCTAACTGGACTATATCATTATATGCTCCTTTTAATTTTTGTTGATTTTGATGTACTGAGGTGTTAAACTGGTACTAATGAAACTGTTGCTCAGACAGTATTAATGTCTCTAGTTAATGGACGGATGCTATTATTACAGTGTGCATGCTTTCGTCTGCAAAATTAAAAACATTTACATATTTAATTATAATTAAAACAGGATGCAATTAATTTCTTCTTGTAATGAAAATGTTTGGTTTCATTATTCATGCAAATTCAGGTTAAACTGAGACGTTGTTCTCAGAGCAGATTTATTGCAAGGGGATACTCAAAATGCAAAACTCCCGAAACATTTCACTTCTCTTTTTAAGGCCTGATGTCTTGAAACTTGCACTGCCTCCGAGAGAGACAACTGTTGTATGCATGTGTAATGTAAAATATTGTTCTTCAGGACTTTTTAGTCTTGGATAGGGGTGTTTCTAATAGTGGCTCTGGAGAAAACATATTCCCAAAAAGGAAGACCGTTTCTAAAAAGAAATTGTGATACATAGAAAAAAAGGAAAGCCTTTTATGGCATGAAATATGCACTTGCAGGCTTGTTATCTGTTGAGTGCAACAGTAATGTCTGCTAATGCACATACAATAGAAGAATATCTAGAGTTCACAAAGGATAAAACAGCAGAAGTCAGTAATGTCAAAAATACGGGAGCCCAGAATAGGAGTAAGGAAGATAAGTAGGATTAAAGCAGGGTATGACCAAGAAGTGGATTGGCAATAATTAAAGTACAAAACCACATTATTGTGATGGGAATGTCACTAGCCTGTGCCCGACTGCATGTATCTGACTTGATTTTTGGCCTTGAAGTCACGCCAATCCAGAGTGTGCACAAACTTGTCCCTGGCATTTGTAGGTGCTTTACTTGTCCTATGACTTGGAGGGCTGTGCCGAGTGTAACCTTATTTACCGAGAGTGGACTACTGTTTCTATCATGGGTTTAGCTCAGAGAGTGGTGGTGGCATCCCACCATTTTTATTTTTTTTAAATTATAGTCCGATCATGTTTCTATATCGGGGTCAGTGGGGTGGAGTCCTACTGGTCCACTTGTGTGTAACATTCTGCTTCTATGCGCTTATCCAGTTCCTAGCACTAACATCCCGAGTGCATGTGTTGCATGTGTATAACCTGCATGGTGTGTGAGTGAGCCAGATTAATGGAGGCCTGTGGGATCCATTTTGGATACTCCTAACCTGGCAGTGCAGAAGGTGAGGGCTGTTTTCCCAGACAGTGGAAGTGTATTACACATAACGTAATGTAACATAACATACATATGTATTTGTAAAGCGCACGTTCACCCAAGGGTATATTGGTGCTGAATAACAGATGTTTATTGTTACTCAACTCAATGGTACTCAGAAGGATGAAAGGCTGAGTGGACCCGCCGGGATTTGAACCTGTGACCATGAGGTCGAACACAGGCACCTACAGGGTACGCATTAGTTCACTAAGCCGCCAGACCCAGCTCATAGTCCTTAAGCTGGACAAAGGAGACCTAGACACCTTTTGCTTATCATAGCTCTATAGTTTGATTGCAATAGAAAGGAGAGACCACCTTGTGGAGAAATTTGAGATTGGTTCTGAAAACAAGCCTGCCTTTATAAACCTGTAGTTTGCTAATGCGTCTGAGGAAAGTAATGTCCACAGGAAAAGCTGCCTTTCAGGAAAGGAACTAGCAGGTCCATGGATTTAAAGGTTCAAAGGGCTGCCCCAGGTGTGTTGTGAAATATGTGAAGATTTCATATAGGGGAAGGGGGTACTCTAGGAGGTTTAATCCTTTTAAGACCCTCCACAAAAGTTTGTAGTAATAGAATCCTGAATAGAGAATATTCTCAGTTTTTCATATAACCTGAAACAACATCTAAGTGTGGACATATAGGTGTATAGGCAAGGGCTGACTCCTGCATATGTAGGAGATAGCAGATGATGTCCCGGACACTAGGCTTTAAGGAGTCGTGGTGATGCAGTAGTTGACAATCCAGTTCCACTTTGCAGCATTTAACAGCCCAGTGTTGTGGGCCTATGCGCTTCTCGTAGAATGGTCATACATTCCTGCAGAACGTTTTGGTAACCAAATTCTAAGACCTCAGGTGCCAGATCGCTAGGTTAAGCTGCCTGAGGCTTGGATGTCTGGTCTGTCCTTGGCTCTGTGCGAGAAGATCTGGCCTGAGTGGTAGTTTCTCCTGGGGGGCGATGGACATCTCCAAAAGCATGGGGTACCATGGCTGTCTGGGCTGAGCGTCAGGCACGTTTGCCTCATTTTCCTCATCACATATGGGAAGAGTGGTAGAGGCAGAAAAGCGTAGGCAAAGTTGTCAGATCAATTCATCCAGTGCACTGCCCATGGACTGTAGGCACCTGGAGGCAAAGTTTAGGCATTTTGCATTTTCAAGGGTGTTGGACAGGTCAAGTTGTGGGGTACCCTAGGGCTGGCAGTATGTTTGTAAGACTTGGGGGTGGAGTTTCCAATAGTTGACTTATTGATGCATACTGCTGATCAGGTTCACAAAGTCATTGTCCACCCCCAGAAGGTGTTCCCTAGAAGTTGCATGTTGTAGCAGATTGCCCAATGCCAAATCCCTTGAGCTAATGTTGAGAGAGGGGGTGAGTGTGCCCCGCCCTGTTTCTGTAGATACAACATAGCAGCAGGGTCCTCTGTCTTGATGAGGACTACCTTCCCTGAAAATGAGCTTATATACATGTTATGCATTCACTCTGTATAAATCGTTCACAGAAAAAATATGTGCATAGAGAAAAGCAGGAACACAAAGTACCGTTGGCCATAAAGTTTAAGGGTAGAAGAGGATTCAGTAATTAAGATGATAGTAAGCAAGCAAGTGGCATTTGGAGATCGTAGAAAAGAGAAGTTCTGGGGAGAGGGTTAAAGACACTTTGCTTCACCAGGAATTAGTTATGAAGAGAGATTGGTAATTAAGTAAGAGAGACAGGAAGAAGTAATTATCTTACTAAGAACATAAAGTGTTAAGCTAGAAGACAAGTGTTCCTCAAGAGCAGGGTTCTGAAGCTTTGAAAAGAGGGGCTATTTTAATGTGGAAAGGGAGGACATCCCACACTCTCAGGCTGTTGCTTGAAAATAATCTACTTTCCTGAAGTGAGGAGTTGAGAGAGATGAACAGTCTTTGGAGTGGAGACAGCAAGAGCCTCCAGAAAAAACAAAAGTTTGCGGGCGAAGGATCTTGGAGTTTGTAGATTCAGTGCCTTAAAGGCTAACCAGACATTTCTCATGATGCAGCATGCCTCGATAAGAAGGCATTCTTGACCACATATGTGACAAAGCTATAAAACTTTTTTTAAAACTATATTTTATTGGGCGTTGTGCTGTAATGCATAACACAACATAACAATGTCAAGAGTGAAGTCCAAGAAAAAGAACCAATATGCATATACCCATAATACTCCCTCATTTCCATCCCCGCCCCCACAAGTACTTTTCTCTCCCCCCTAAAGCAGAGTCCAGTCTGTACCGGTTTGCATGGAATTGCAGTCGTTTATCCCTTGTAGGTGCAGATTTCTGTTTCCAAGTTACTGCCCTGGTGTGATAATGCCCCGTTATTCTGCCCACCTCCTCCATATTTCCATGTGATTTGGGGGGCAAACCCATGCTTCATTCACCAATTTCGCCATGCCCATGCAGTGGTCTTACCCTTTCTGCCACTCTTCGAGGGAAAAGGGAGGGGTGGAGGAGGGGGAGGGGGGGGGGGGAAGTGTTCATTTTTCCAAAGGTGAGCGATATCACGTTTTGCCACGGTTAATATCAACTAAAGCAGTGTCAATTCGTGAGGCGTGCCGTCAAGATCTAGGTTAATGAATAAAAGGAAAAATTTAGGCTCCAACCGCATACTTCAGCCTAGGACCGCGCTCAAGCAGGAGATAACCCAACCCTAATATGGTTGTATCTTACGTAGCTCCACGTTGTGTGGAAAAGTCTACTTCCTGTGCTGAAAATCTGAGGCAAGTAGGGGACGTTATTAGCTATAAAACATTTTGACACTGCAGTTTCCCAACAAAATATAATACATGCCAGGATATCATTAGAGCACAGAGCATTTTCTAAACCCAGGTACATCCTTTGAACAGGACACACCTTGCTTTATAAAATCAATGTTATGAACCAGGACGTACCTCAAAGCGATGAGCTGTCCCATTGGTAAGCTTCAGCTGCATCAATATGGAAGGCTGCAAGGCACGGGCCAATGAGCTGAAATAAATCACACTGTTTTTAGTAAGAGAACAGCGCACCATGAGCAGCACATTTGGTAACAGAGCTTCATCCACTAGAATACTACCGTAAAACAGTGGACGTTACTGCATTACATTCTATTCAGATACCATGTTATAGCCAGTAATTGGGTGTACACTGCCAGCACTCGAAACGCTGGGATTGGTAGACTGAGACAATGCATTCTGGGAGTTGTGGTTGTAGTTAACCTCAGTTGAATCAACTGGCCTAAAGTTCAAAACGACATCGCTTTTTTCAAGGATCATCTAGACAAGAGGCGTGTTCCTTGTGACACTGAATCATCTGATAACACTACGGACCAGGGGTGCACTAATTATGTACTTCAGAGTGATCCATCCCTTGGTCTACACCTCCACCGAAGAGAAGCAATGAGTTATGGGCATCCAGGGAGCAGTAGGTATTGCATAGGATGGGAGCAATATATGATGTACACATCAGGAGCACGGGACTGTGTGTATGGTGGAGTCCCAGGCTGATGTGAAGCACTGTGCATCACAGTACAATGGGGCCATATTGTGGTGTGTACAAGAAAGAAACATATCAATGTCCTGCAACAAAGATATTGGACAGCAGTATTTTGCATGATGGGATTTGCAGGCTTATCGAACAATTGCTAATATCAATACCATAAGCACTAGAGTGCAACGTTGAATTGGTTAAAATGCCAGGGCTGATGGAAGGTGTCATGCATCACATGGTCTACAAGAAAAATATGTTCCTGGAGGATTTATTTCCACACATCTTAATCTTTCTGCTGGTCAAACAAATGATCCAATTACATCAGCGCAACATCCATGTATAAAGACAACAATGACGTAATGGTGTAGACGTAAATACATACTTTTTTTTTATATGAAATGCATCAATGAAACAGCATATCCATTATTCATGATTACAGTCCAAATAACATTTTCTGATTCAGCAGTACATCAACAAAACCACATATGCAGATCACATGGGGCACTTAGCAGCCACACGTGTCCAGATGAATGGATAACGAAATGAAAAAACAAACTATTCGTTTTATGACAATTTGTCGTTATTCTGTCGCCCTTTTCAAATAAATAAACACATACACTCTCAGTGGCAACATTGTCTTTAGTGGATTCTCACGTTAAGTTTTCTTTCTTTTAATAAACTTTATTTAAAGTTTTACATAATAACATAACACAGGTGTGCATTCAGAAGCCAGCAGAAGAATCATACATCACAGTGGTTACAGTTCAAGACATCGGCCCATCCCCGCTCCAAAATCTATAGCCAGGTATTAAAAGCATTTAATCCCCCTTCCTATCAGCACTCGCATGATTACCCCCTGCTGATGCGCTCTGGAAACCTGTCTGGAGGCCGTCGGCCAGTAGGTCATGACAGAGCTCCCTCCAGAGCCTTAAATCATCCTCTAGTTTCTCATCCCTGCGACACCTCTTCATGTGTACCTCCTCAGCTAGTGTCCATTCACGCACAACCCGAACCCATGCCGAGAACTCTGGCGGTTAAGTTTCTTTCTTAAAACGTTAACCTGAGCTCCAACTACAAGAAATCTCACTCCTGGGGACTACTACACCCACCCCTGTCCACAAAGAGGGAGTATATTGTGTGTTTAGAGGTCTGGCAGTATGACCCATGATCTGTGTGCATGCTTCTCCGGAACAGAGATCGTCCCTTTTGAAAACACTTAAAATTACACATTAAGCGACAAAGATTAAATAAATTCCCGTGAAAAATATGCCTTATATCTGCAACATTTGCAAATCACACAGCTTTTCGCATGATGTTCCATTACTTTAACATAACTCTTAAGCTTGGTAAACTGATTGTGTTAAATGGATGGTTTAAACTAGCAGCGTTTTAGATGTGTGGACAGATTCTGCAATGCTCGACTTACAGGTGGATGGGTTGAGGAGCTAGACTGACTGAGGGGCTGCTGCAGTGTCCTGCGGTCATGCGCAGTGTCTTGGGGCTGGCCAATGATTGACAGGGGCGCGGTCTACTATGCTTTACACAAGGGGGCTGCTCAAGATTGTCGGCCTCCCTCCCCAGTTCATCGGAAGCGCATGGCCTTTCTCTGGCTTTCAAGCACGAGTGGTACATACGCGGCTCTGCAGAGCGCTCAATCAACAGGATGGCTGTGGGAAGAGACAATATATAACAGACTACCATAGCGTCTGACATATCCACAAGAAATGTCAATCATCAACTGGAGGGATAAAAGAGGGGAAAAAGGTTTGCATTTATATAGCGCTTGCTACCCTTGAAGGGGTGTTGAAGCGGAACCCATACAGTGTTAGTGGTGAAATAGTACAGTGAAATGTGAAAGTAATTTGAGTGGTGGATATGTTAGTCAGTTATTTGGATTGAGAAGGATAGCGAAGGGTTAGAAGAGGTGAAAATGTTTGCATTTATAGCGCTTGCTACCCCTGATGAGGTGCTGAAGTGCTTTTTCAGCAAGTAGCACGCTACTCCGGAACCCATAAAGGAATAGTGGTGAATTTGTATAGTAAAATATGAAATTAATTTGAGTGGTGGACATGTTAGTCTGTTATTTGGATTGAAAAGGATAGTGGAGGGATAGAAGGGAAGGAGTTAGATTTTGTTTTGGAGCTCATAGCAGTAGGAGGAGGCTTGGGATGAGTAAAAGGGAGGTGGAAGGGGGATGAGTAAAAGGGAGGTGGAAGGGGGGAAGAGTCAGAGGGAGGGCTTAGAAAGGCTTGTTTTGGGGGATCGAAATAGTAAAAAGAGGTATGAGTAGATGCAAGGAGGGGTGGAGTAGGTAAGAGTCTCGAAAGGGTTATTTTATTTTGATGCCAACAGCAAAAGCATGGCATAACTCAAATGGATTTTGTTACGATTAGATTTCTTTCCCAAAACTGTCAAACCAAGCAAAATAACAAATGCACTTAAGAGAGTACAGTGAAGGAGGATGTATGGAAATATCTCTTATTGCATGATCAACCCCATAGGTTTAGACTCATGCTGCTGGTTTTTCAATTATAAGTGTGTACAGAGTCCTGCTAACCAGACCTCAGTGCCAGTGTTCTGACCCTAGAAGGTATACAACTGATTGGCGTATACTGAATTGGTATAATTTACTTACTTATACGTCCCTAGTATATGGTACAAGGGGTACCCTGGGCCTGTAAGTTAAAGTGCCCACCAAGGCTCCAGCCCTTTTTGTGCCACCCTGGATGTGACATGAAAACATGTCCCGAGCCTGCCACTGCAGACTAGCAGAGCAGCTTTAGACTGCTAGCTCAACTTTGCCATTTAAACTAATAGCAAATACGAAACCTCCCCTTTTAATATATATAGGTCACCCTACAGCAGGCCTATCGAGTCCCAAAGCAGGGTGCTGAATATTAAAAAGTCGGACTTGTATTTTTATGTCTCCTAACAGTAAATACCCCAACTTGTCGTTTTTATTGTGGAAAATTTAGTAGCCCCATTGGCAAGTACAGGATTATTTGCTGACAACTCAGATGTGCTAACTTCTGAATGGGACTTCTCAAGTTGATAGTTCAAAGTAACAAAATAATTGTTACGTTAAACCCAACTTGATGCCCAAGTCGAATTTAATGTAACTTTTTAAGAAATGCAACTTTAGGAAAATTGCCACTATGCTGCCCAAGTCTTCCTGTGGTTGCTCACAGATGCTGGCCACGAGACAGCCTGGAGAAGTATGAACGACTCCCAGAAGCACGAACAATAGAGGCCTGCTATTGGAAGAGATGTCACCTCTGCCCGGAAGGAAGCCACACATTGTGCGAGCCCAAAAGGCAAGCTTCAAAAGGGTAAGCTGCCTTTGAAGGGCAAATGGTGGACACACACAAGAGGGGCTGCTCTTTTGTTGAGATAGACAGGTTGGAGTCTGTGACAAAAAGGAGAGACCAGTTGCCAAACTGGTTTTCCGTGGGTGTGTAGCCCTCAGGTAGCCACACCTCTAGGGAGTGCTACCAAGCTCCACACACCTAGAGGGTTTCTGCCATCTTGGGAGTGGGCAAACAGTACACTCTAGGATAGCTAGATGCCACACATTGCAACAAGTTGTCATCAGGTGGGGAGGGTCCTAGAACCCTATTGGCTAGTAACTGTTGCATCCGCCAAGGGCACCTTCTGGGCATAAATATGGCACCCCTGGCAAAATGACCTCGGATCACATCTGGACTGGAGAAAGGACTGAAGGACTGCCCTGCTGTTCCCTGGACCTGGCAAGAGCAGGTGTACCAACTGTTAGACTGCACCTGCTGGTCCTTGGGCCAGCAAAGAGAGGACTGTGCCTGTGGTGCCTGTCTCATGGGCAAGTAACTCCTGAGCCCCAGACAGAAGAGATGAACTCCAGGGGTCAGTTGGCTGACTTCCTGTTACAGCACCAGGGTCACAAAAGCTGAAGAAGCCCGTTCTGGCCACTCAATAGCCACAATTGCTTGATCACCTCCGACTGCCAACGTGCAGCTCAGACAATCAAGTCATGATCCTCAACACTTGCACCCACGTCTGCAGGATCTTAGAGAGTCTTCGGAGTGCAGTTTGGTCACCCGAGATGGACACTAGCTTTCACCGAAGGGAACGGCTGGATTCACTGGGCCTGGAGACCAATAGTCCAGTTGCAACTGAGCTTTTGCTGGATCAAATAGGAAGGCAAGGGACATTGACCCATATGGCCAAAAGTGTTCCACCTCGACGTGGTTTGAAGAGTAGACCCAAGAAGACCACCGTAGGCAGTATAGCATCCTCAGCATCATACAGTATCTTCAGCATCCTGTATCCCTCGAATCACCAGCTCTCCATTAAAGTCTATGACAGACAGAGCCTGGAACTGGACTTGAGACTGCCTTGGTGACAAGGTTACTGTCCTACTACTCCTCAATGCCCCCCCTGACCTTCCCCCTGTTGGAATTGGTCGCCCATAGAGGGCTGGAATAGCTGAACATAACTCTTTATAAGTTTTACAAAGTTTCCAAACTTTGCTGTTACCAATGCTTGTTCACGTTTTTGAGTGAAAAGCTGTGGTTTACAATTTACTTAAAAGTGTGTATGTACGGAATCCTCCAGGGGATTTTCTTTGTTTTGGTGTCTAAAAAAATCATAAAAATATTATCTATTTTCTTTATAAATTGGTATCGGTATTTCTTTCATGTTGCGTGATGACTATTTATTTTGATACTTCAAAATGCTTTACACTTGTTCCTTTGTTTAAGTGCGACAGCTCGCAGCCACCACAATCCAGGGTTAAGCCAAGGTTGAACAAATGAGCCTGATTGGACCCAAGTCGATAATGTAAGTGTATTCCACGATGAGGTCGCACAACCACACAATATAATACACCACTTTCTTCACAGAGGAATACTGCATTCCTGTACCATGACTGTGGTAGTTCAACCAACTGCAAAGGTAGAAATTCCACATCTTGCCTCACAGTTAAAATTAGATATAGAAGTAAATTAAGCTAATTAAGTACTTAATCAAGTAAATTAAGCGTTGGCATATTTTTAAAAGTAAAAAACACAAATAACTAGGTAATGAAGAAAGATGGTGTAATACATATTAGAACATTGGAATGTTGGGAGCTCCATTGAAGACAATGGAGTAGCTCTGGGCTTGTAATGGCTGGTATAAGCCCAGCACTCCAACATTCCAATGTTTGTCTTTTGTTTCTCCATTTTTAATTTAGAACATTCTACCCTTAGTGGGTGGAATGTTCTAATAGCCTGATAGCCCTTCTGCCTCAGGCTATACCAGTTGTTAAAGGCCCTCTCCCTCGTTATAGGCCTTTGCCTGCGGCTCAGGCCTATAACTCGGGATTAGGGCCTTTAACAACTGGTATAGCCCTCGGCAGCGGGCTATAAGGCTATATTAGAACATTGGAATGTTGGGAGCTCCATTGAAAACAATGGAGTAGCTCCGGGCTTATAATGGCTGGTATAAGCCCGGAGCGCCAACATTCCAATGTTTCTTTGTTCACAGCTGTGGCTGTGAACAAAGGCTTCAGGGAGCCTGAGGGGATTTCAATTCCCTCGCGCTCCCTGAAGCCTTTGTTTTATTTGTTAGAACATTCTGCCCTCTAGTGGCAGAATGTTCAAATAGCCTTATAGCCCTTCGTAGCTGGGCTATACCGGCTATTAAAGTCCCGCTCCCTTGTTAAAGGCCCGAGCCGAACTGGAGTGGGCCTTTAATAGCGGGTATAGCCCGCTACGGCGGGCTATAAGGCTATATTGTGCAATGAACCGGCATCATAGAGCTGCTTGCAAACTGCTGAACATAGGTTTAGAACCTTATTGTTTTTCTATACCTTTTGTTATTCTAAGCTTGCTAAAAAGGGTTCCTTTGATAGTAAGTATATAAGCCTTATTAAATACAGACACTGCCAACCACTGTTATGTTCTAAATCCTGACTTTGTGTTTCTCAAGACCAGTCATTCTTAACACAGAATGCTACCAGTATGTGACATGTGACTCCTTGCAACCCTTGTAGTCTTACTTAATAATTATCTGTACGTTGATTTACACACTTGTATGATTCATTGTCTCTGTATAATGTACGTGTGGTATAAAACACTTGGATACCCTACATTGGATTGAGGTGTGCTATTCAAGAAATTAAAGTGCTTTCTAAATTGTTATTAGTGTAATTACTCGCACAAACAGATGCATCTGACATTTGTACAGTGCATACATGTCTCTTAAATACAGAGGTTGAACAAAATCAAAAACTTGGCTCCAAATCACAGTTTCTCTTAACCGCTTATGAAGTTGACAACTATCTGGGTGCCTTTGTTTCCCTCTGCGGCACAGGCATCTAGGCGTTGGGCTCCAGATATCTACCAGCTTGGATGAGACTCCAATATAAAGAGGGCTGATGGCCTTTAAATGAAGCCCTTGTGTTGGGCCTAGCTGGAAAGTGAAAATAAGAAACATCTCCCACATCCCATGCAGTTTGCTTCTTTGAACGGAAGGCAGACAAGGTGCTGGTGCCGTTGAATGCGCTGCGGTGTCTACAGATTAAACAGGGACACATACGGCGTATGCCACTGGGGCCTGCTCAATAATTGCTGCTGTATTTCCCCCATTTCCTTCACTTGCTTGGACTCTAGAGGTGGCATTCCTTAACGCATTTGCTCTTGGCAGAAATGGCCTTTGCTCAGCTTGCACCGGGAGCGGAACAAATTTAGCACCAGGGGATGTACAAATTAAGTAACCTCACGGCTGCTGGTTAGTAAAATGAGGGAATCCCTTTTGTGTTCACAGTTCAGTCTCTGGCTGATTCCATCAGAGCAGTGACTGACCTCTGAACACAAACATCCTCAATTCTCCTAAATCACCCACATCATCTCACGTCAGGCAGGTACCAAGTTATATGTCGGGGGCCTCCAGAAATGGGAGGAGTTTTAACGGCGTGTGCATTGCCAAATGGCAGGGTGTAAGAGGTAGATGAGGGAAATGGTTGATTTGGTTTTAACACAAGGGCCTGCAACACTAGAAAAAAAAATATTAAAAACAGTTGAAGCACAGAACAGGAGCCGGGTAAGTGGGAGGCTGCTGCAGGCATGACTTTAATGCTAACTGTTTTGTGCGCCCCTCTGAAAGTTGGCACCCTGGACTTGGGTCCAGCTTGCCCATGGGTTGGATCTTTGTCCTTCCTTCAGAGTCACCTAGGATTTAATGCCTTTTTATTGAAACTTAATTTTGTTGGTTGTAGAACTCTGTGCACTTTACCACTGCTAACCAGTGGTATAGTCTTTGTACTTTCCCCGTTAACCATATTAACATTGGTATACACCTGGTAGGCGCATTTTATTTACTTGCAAGTCCCTAGTATATGGTACCACCTTACCCAGGGCCTGTAAATTAAATGCTACTAGTGGAACTGCAGCACTCGTTATGCCACACACTACAGTATCACTGCAGAACATGTCTCCAGGCCTGCCGCTGCAGCCTGTGTTAAGTTTTAAACTGCCATTTTGACTTGGCAAAATAAACCCGTTTCCTGTCCTAAACCTACCTATTTTAATACTTACAAGTCACTCCCTAAGGTAGGCCTTAAAGACCATAGGACAGGATGCACTGTGTTGTAAAGGTAGGCCGTGTGTTTAAGTTTTACGTTAACCTGACAGCTCTCCCATAGGTTAACTCTGGTTTACACAATTTAGTAAGTGCTAAATTCAGTTTGGGAGCAGCTAGAAATTGGTTTGAAGGATCATTCTGAGTAAATGTATTGTCCATTTGTTTTTTTATTAAAGTAATAGTTTTATTATAACAAGTAAACGTGCAATAGCTGAAATGCATCAAGCTATGTAAGGAATTCTGAGTAAATCCAATAATCCTACTTTGTTGGTAAGCTGAGAGAGTGGAATCATAGCTACAGTTATCCAAACTTTACCTTGAATTAACCAACGACTCTTCCTTGTTTTCCACTTGTGCATTAGTGTGGGCGTGTGCCTTTTTTTAATAGTATCTGTAGTCTCTTGTGGTAGTTCAGAAGCTCTATAGGCGTTTAAGGTCTCTGGTGTTTGGCCTACCACTGAGTGAGGAGAGGCTGCCGGTGCCAAGGTAGCACTCAGTCTTTGAGCAGTAGACAGTGGGCCAGAGTGGGGTCAGCTCTGCCAGAGGCAGTGCAAGCATGCATGTGTACCAAAATAGCTGTGCCAGGTTTGCAGGCGTCGATGATGCCTGCGTTGTGAATGGTTGCAGTTGATTGGTGGAATATTTGGTGTTCTTTCAGGTTGGCAGTTATCAGTCAAAGGGTGCCAGCTCACGTGTATAGCCTAGAGCCAAATTCCAGTGGGTCCATAAGTTTGTTGGGACACCATCTGGGATTCGACTTCAAATAAACCTACAACTGTCTCAGAAATGCTAGCGGACCTATACCCAGAAGGCAGGTTTATAACCTATCAAGAGGCAGTCTAATCGTTTGAGCTGGGCAATGGACAATTCTTGCAATACGCTAAGATAGCAGCCACGGCTAGAGATCTCTGGCCAAATTTTCCGGAAGCTCCGGGACACTCGCAGATACTGGTCACCATGATAGCCATGGCGGGAGGGCGTAAGTTTGTAACCCACCTGTACCGAGCTTTACGAAATGATAGGCAGGGCAGGCCCCTGAAAATAGAAGAAAGATGGCAGGAGGTGGTGGAACATCCGGTAACACCTACTGAATGGAAAAAAATAAACGAGGGGGTGCGTAAAGTGTCTGTGTGTGCCAGATTTAAAGTAATACATATGACGTACCTTTCTTCCAGGCGGCTACACATGATCAATGCAACGCGAAGCCCACAGTGCCCAAGATGTGGTCACTCACAAGCCGACTTTTTGCACATTGTTCTCCATCTTCTTCAGGACCTATTATTTTATAATTTATAATGGGTGAAGGAGGGGGGAATCTAATGATGGAAAAGTGGAAACAATGGTAGGGGTTGTATGGTGCATGTTCTAATTTTCTGATGATATCACCAGTATCGCTGATATAGGACTGGTACTTTGTCGTAAGTGGGCACAAAAATGTGTCAATATACTTAGACAAAGATTCTGTGGAAGAATTTATGGAGGATACTATGGGACGCAATGGTGGATCGGTTGTATTTTTGTATGCGTTTTCGGTACTTTTCTCCCCTACACTATTTACGCCCTACACTTAAGGGGCATTAGCTAACATAGATTCTCTGCATGGTGAGTAACAGAGAATCGTTGAGTATTTCCTCCTTTTAAATTTCTTCTAAGCATGAATGTGATCATAATGCCTTTAAACCCTCTGCACAAGAGTGGAAGACTTTATGACGCGTTTTTTGAAGAGGCACATTCGCTTGTTCTTGTAGTAGATAATTGGAGAAATGTAAGATATCTCCAGGGGTGAATGTAGAAAATGAAGACTAATATTTTCTTCTACCATTGTTTCCACTTTTCCATCATTAGATTCCCTCCTCCTTCACCCATTATAAATGATAAAATAATAGGTCCTGAAGAAGATGGAGAACAATTATCCATTCCATTGAAACGTACGTCGGCCAGAGAGTGTGACACCCCAATCACCAGCACAGCAACCGAGGGCTGATTTTATCACCCCGTTATTTCCATCTGTGCATGCAGTGTTGTCCTGGGGTGTGGAGTGAGAGTGTATAGTGTGTAAGGGACATGTTTGTAGAGATGAGAGGTGTGAGTGTGTGTGGGGGTGTGCTTTTATTGACTTTACCGCATTTTGTCAGCTGTTATCATAAAGGTGCTGAGATTAAATGCAACATTTGTATTGTATTACTATCTAAATAATGATAATAGTTATAGCTATGTACATATAGAATGTTGAAAAAATAAATGAAATGATGTTATTTAAAATGTGAAATATAATTTATAAAAAAAAGGAAAAAAATATAATAAAATATGAAACAATAGTTAATAATCTTGTGTGGAGAAGAACATTTTTTATGCCCCATAATTGAGCTCAGTAGAGCCAATATCAAAGAAATATAGGTCTAGAGGGAATGTGTCTTTGTATTTTTGTTTTCTTTTCCCCCTTTTTCCCCTGACCTCTCAAGTAATCTCTTTTAGGCGGTCGCTTTGCCATTCCCAAGCCCACAGGGTGAATACAAAATGTCTTGAAGAGACAGTGAATGTGCTGCCTAGGCTCGACCTAAAAACTGGCCTGCATTTGATTACCATACGCTCCATATGGTACTTGGTGAGCAGCTATAAATAGAGCATCAAGAAATGCATTTTGTGTAGCATGCCCAACTTTATGGTCATGGTAAAAAGAAGACCATCCTCTAGGTGAGGGAGATGAGGCGTGGACACCATACTTGCACCATTCTTTCTTTTTTCTCTCCCCACGAATCAAGATAGTTTTTTTGAGTGAAAGTTGCCCTAAGCTCGTCAATGAAGTTCTCAGGAAGCTCAGAATTGAACAGCGAGTTGTAGTGGGTGGTAGCGCTTATTGCGGAACGCATAAGACTTAGAGCATATATATCAAACATACTTGTACCAGAAAGCATGGGAAAAAGACATATAGCTACCACCTTCTCTCAGAATCGGAATCACTTGCCCCGTCTGACCCTGCCACAATGTCACCAGACTGTAGTTAATTCAGGATTGAAAACTGAGGCAGAGACACTGGGCATTCATGACCCCAAAAGAATGGTATGTACATTCCAGCAGACAAATTACTTAGTCCCATTTTGCGGCTACAACTATAACCTTCTTTTGGGCCCGATTTGCAACCAATGCCACATATGTACATTCAGTATTAGGAAAATTACACGTTCATAAATTACTTTTTTTTCCATACCATACTTTCCCATGGTTGTCACAACTTCACAGTTTGCACCACTTACACCAGCGGCATTGGTAACAATTTAGGAGATCAGCTAAGTGGAGGGAATATTTGAGCTTCTGTGAAGTGTGTATTCACATACTTTTAAATACATATCCCGACCTACCTCTACTTGTCATTTTGTAATATACAACTGAATAAACACAGTTTTTTCACAAATCTAGAACAAAGGTCCACATTGTAAATCCAGAAGGTTCAGATCACTGCCAGATTTTCCCTATGATCACCAAGTAGTTAAATTCTACATAGCTATAAAGTATGTAAATGTAACCTATGTAGAGATCCTGGTAATATGTCTTGGTTTCGACCTTCATGGCCTTATGTTGAACTTATCAGGTTGGTTTGGTGCTGTTTATGTAAAGTCGGAGTACAAATGCCTATTCGTGTTGCTTTATTAACTGTATAATACTCAGCTCCAATAATGCACATTAAAAATATGAAATGTTAAACACTAGCTTTTTTTCATCTTCGCATATGGTGAAGAATCATCAATTTAGCATTAAAAATGTTTGAAGATTGCTCAGCTAAGAAAGTTGTCTCTGATGCACTTTACCTTGTCGAAATCGCCACATCAACTCTCCACCTTAAATCTTCAATGCTAGGTAACCGGGTTTCTTGGAATAATGCAGCATCTTCAAGAACTTGGCGTCTTCAGCACATAGAAATAGAAGATGACATGGCTATTGGTAAGCGATCAGCAGAATTGAAAATAAGAGGTGTACATATTACCGCTGCAGAGCACCTGGCTAATGAGGAAAGACCTCCTACTGGCTAGTGTTTTCTTCAGTTAGGAACCCAATCATCAAGGAAGCTGCAAATTGGTGGTCTCTCTATTTTTGTTACTTTGGAATATAACTTGACCTTGAACAATACAATCAATTTCCAAATTCGTACCTTGAATTCTTTATTTAGCTTTACAAACACATATATAACCACAAACACATTATATACCCTCAGTTAGCATGCATCGTTAGTCAGTGACTCATCCAGTGAACATACACTAGTCAATATACGTATAGTCAAACATTTCTGACAATTTGGGGGCAGACAGCAGGGTTTATACTTAATTGGCAAGAGATCCCACTGGACACACTGGCCCTTCAGACACACTAAGGGTTATAAATTGAGTTTTTGGCAACCTAGTGCTAAGGAAATGATGCAGTAGGTGGTTATAGTCCATTAATGCAAGATCTGCTTGTGCAGTATATGGCACAAACAGACAGATGAGGAAGATTTAACATTAGTGGCAGGTTGCAAGTATGCCAAAAGGTGATGTGGAGTTTAGCTAAATAGTGGAATGTAAGGAAGGACACAAGGGATTATGATAATAGTGTGGATGTTACCTAGAGGATTTTCTGCTTGGATATTTCATACAGCAAGTCAGTTAACACTTTCTTTTCATACTCGGATCAGTGATTTGTACCGTTTGGTCACTAACTTCCCGTAGGGGGCGAACATTAGCAGTTGAGTTAAATGACCCCATCTATCCAACCCAATATAGATTATACAAAGAACACCAACCTGTTTCCAAAGATTACGCTGGTTAGATCCACAATGAATTCTTCAGGTATCCTTCAAAATAGGAATAAAAAAGTAAAATTAAGCTTGCAAATATCTTTCATATTATACCTCAAACAAAGTATCCTGTGTAGTTTCCAAAACCATTATTTCCAAATGTCTAATAGTGGACATCTTTGGAAGTACGTGCTCCTTCTAATCAACAAACAAGACCCATTCCTGCAGAATGGTCGTATAAAAGGTTTTGTAGAGAAAGTAATTCCAGATGGATCACATTGGAGCCATGTCAACTGTCTAGCAAGATGATCCATTGGTGCACGGCATGGAAAGAATACAAATGTGAGCATCGTTTCAAATCCGCACGGTAGGATCTCAAGCATACAATCGAACGTGGCCTGCAGTTAAACTATATCCCAGACGGCGTGTCAGAGGATGGGCTGGCAAACAATTGACATTGCCAATAATTCATGCCACTTACCGGGAGTATTATTGATTAATATTAACGTCTGAAGACCCCATCCTTTACATACCCGTTTACCTACCTGCTCTGCAGACTAGAGGTCAGCAGAATTTCTCTCCTAGCTCTTATGGATCTCCGTGCTGCTTTCAACTCCACTGGTAATGAAATAGTGTTCAATTTGCTTTGCTCTGGCTCAGGACTGGAGTACAGTAGGTCAATGGTGCTCTGCTTTCTAAATACTAAGCCATCCAAATCTGTCCTTTTCTTTTAGATTTCTTAGTGGTTGTTCATATGATCCATGCTATTCCGTCTTCTTTTGGAATCGCTTGGGGAGCTACTGCAGAAGTTTAACTATAACCCCAAAATCTCTGCTTTCTAGATATGCAGCATGTAAAGTCCTGCCTAACACTAGGGCCGAGAGTGGCAGCCGACCACATGCAACTCAACCTGTCACAAGTAGAATTCATAGCGATTGCCATTATAAAGTAACCTTCTCCTTCATTCCTGGCAACATTTTAGGAATAACGTGTTCAGAGATTAAAACCACAAACCCATTACCTGTACTGAGAATCACCCTTCAAGCCCCTATATTCTTCACATACTTAACTTTAGAAATGTCCCTGTAACCCCAGCCTACACGCATAACCCGCTACAGCGCACCATTGGCCTACATGACATAACTCGCGTCAACACTGGAGAGACATTTAACGACCTCATTCCATCCAATCACAATCCACTAGTCTGCTCAAGATGCAATGCCTTCCCAGGAAACAACAGGGAAACAGTGCTGAACAGAAGCAAGGCCCAGCTACACCTTCCTTCCACCAAAGCTGTCAAAATGACCCAAAATGACCCACTGAAACTACCCTGAGAGTCTGGAGTACCCTTCCCACAAAATCCATTCTAGGGTACCCATGGGTAGTCACTGCTATGCCATGCACGGCCTCCGCTACCCCTCATGCGGTCCTTGCTACCCCTATTCCTAGAAGTCATGAGGAAATGGCAGCAACAGAAAGTACTGGTGCTTTAAGAGCCATGTTTACTTTCTACAATTTACACTGCCTGCCCTTCCTATAACCCCCTCAGCCACAAATAGGCTGTCGAGGAGCTAAGGGTCAAACAAGGGGTCAACTCTGGCATGTCACTGCGGACAAACTGTGCTTGATGTCACGAAGACTACCCCAGGTGCTTTGGTGAAAAAAGTCCATGATTCCAGCTCAGGCTGCCCACAGTCAAAGGCTCACAGCTGGCAAAGGTGGGAAGTAAGCCACCCACGGCAATCCCAGATTCGTGCACAGTGCTGCTATATGCGCTTCCTCCATGTCCTATGCTTCACCATAGGGAATGTAATTGTTCCCCTTGTATCCTCACAGAACAAGAAGCTATGGTTTTCATTAAGCTGATTTTTGGGAAGCATCACAAATACCCCACGATAAGCACTGAGGTTAACGAAAATCATACATTTCAGACGTTTGCTAAACGCTTGACCAGATGACTGCCCACTGGGGCAGTGGTCAGCCGACTCGCAGGAAGTTCTTTTTCGCCCCTCGGGGAAATGGGTCTCCATGTAGAAGAATTCCTTGCCCTGAAAATATGGGATATTTAGATCTTTTTATACACAATTTGCACATATGCTCAGTTTGGCAACTAAGGCAAGGTGGGCACAACGAGAGGCTAGGCCCTCCCATTTGCAATATCTATCCCCATTCCCCTGGTAACACTTTCAGGTTTTCATCCACCTAAAATTTGTACAGTTGCGTCTGATTTCCATTGTCAAACGTGAGCTTTACGTCTATAACTCCTTCAATTCCCATCCTAGGAGCGGGTTTTCTGGAATTCCGACACAGAAAGCCAAAGTTTTGCTGCCAATCTTAAATGAGGCTCGTAATAAGAAATGCAAAAAGTCCGGGACTTTCTAACAAGGAGAGGAAAACGTATACACGATAACAAAAGAGCGTAACAAAATTGCGCGGATACCACAATTAAATATTAGAATGGAGCACCACCTAGAGGCCAAAAAATAATTCACTCATTACATTAGCCTTTTGCTTTCTAGGGCAGCATTTGCGTAGATTTAATTTGCCACTTTAAATAAATCCGATATTTTACTACTTGGTTGTCATTAAGAGTTGGCCGATAAAAATCTGATATGGTCGGGAAGTCTTAATACAGTACATACAAATTTCGGAAGGCCAACCAGCCGATATGGATTGGGAAAAATGGACTGGTAAAAACCGGGGCAAGTGGAGGATGTTGATGCGGGTCCAAATCTGCCTATTATGCGCCATTTTAGAGGATAAACTTGTAACTGATGCTATTTATGTCTATGCTATTTATAACTTAACCAACATTGTCCTTAATATTCAGGTGCAATAAATATGGCACCAAAATCGGTCCGCTCATGGAGGGCCGTGCACGGAGGGCCGCTCACGGAGGTCCGCTCATTGAGGGCCGTACACGGAGGGCCGCTCATTGAGGGCCGTGCACGGAGGCCCGCGCACGGAGGGCCGCTCACGGAGGCCCGCGCACGTAGGGCCGCTCATTGAGGGCCGCGCACGGAGGCAATTTCATGTGTGTAATCCAGATTTCGGAAACGTAATTTTCTCCCCAAGTGAAACTATTTTTAGGTTTGACTTTCATTATACCATTGTGCTAAATTAAGCGCCACTGAGGAAAGAAAATTACAAGGAAATGTCAGAAAAGTGAACGGAACGCATTGTTCGCCGAGTTCTCCATCATTCGTACTTTGCACTGTGGCTGCCAAGAGGCGGGATTACATTGGCACCCTTTGTGTATGCATTTTACAAAAGCACCCAATAACCTCTGTGCCACTGTTGGGTCGGAAAAGTCCTCTGCATGGTAATGGATGTGCACCCCTGCCCTGAGTGCCCAACTGTACTGAGATCTGGATCCCGAATGCTGATTTTTGTTGTCATAGGCAAGCAGGGATCGATTGTGCGTGTGCGGCATGACATAGGCCTTTCTCAAGGATTGTGGTCTTTTTGGACCAAGTAGATCGACCAAAGCGCTACCCGCATGGTGGTAAAAAGGCTACTGCCTTCACCAGGAGTTAAGCAGCACATGCGTTGTGGTGGCGGGCAGCATACTGTGTAGTGCTCTTAGTAGTAAACAAGTCCTTTTTAACCTGCATCACTGGAGTGACGCATACGGGCTCACTCAGGTAAAGTTCAGCTGCTGCTGTGTGCTTAACTTATTCTTGGCATACATCGGTTTGGTGTGTAGTGCTGTGCAGCGCTTGAGTGGAGTATCTGTGCTGGGTGTATGTGTGCCTAGGAAGGGTACAATACAGGAATAATGCAGTCCGGTGCAGAATGTGCATGCTGAATGAATGTGCTGGGTGTATATGTGCCTATGGGTGCAACAGTACATGAAGGATACAGTGCAGTGTAGTGCGTGCATGTTAAACATATGTGCTGGGTGTGTGTGTGCCTATGAGTAGTACAGTTCAGGAAGGATATAGTGCTATGCAGTGGGTGTACACTGTATACGCACACTGGGTGTATGTGTGCCTGTGATGGTACAATACATGGTGGACTTTGGGTTCCATTTTTGGAAACCTAGGCCTGTATAATGAAACATGGAGAGGAGGTATAGAATCCCCTCCCCCGATAGACTTGAGTGTTGTTGCATTCCTTTAAGCTGGGTGGGGTGCATACAGGAGAGGGGAAAGCCAGGCTTCCCTAGGGCGCTCTCTGATTCAATGAGAGGTCACAAGGGAGGGGCCTGGACACATCTCAGGAAGGAGATGGGGCTATTATAGAATCAAAGAGTAGGGTTGGGGCCCCGGACTAACCTTTTGATACACATATCACTGCGGCTGACATCCAGGTGTGAACTCTAGTCACTCCCATGGACTGTGTTGTGGGGCTGTCAGCTTTGGGATGCTCCTGCTATGACAGACCGCTTTCAAAAGAAAGAGGGGGCAGAGAAGTGGGAACTTCAAAAGAAACAAATATTTCTAAGACTCAGATTCTAAAAAACATTTGGTGTCTGGAAATGGACTAAAGTCAGGAGCTTGAGACCCCAAAAATGGTCATCTGTCAAGCAGCCAGACAGGCTGGTGAGGAGGGGAAGCCCAGCAAGACTTCTGCCTGTGACCAGGACAAAGGAGCAAAGGATGATAGTTTCCCTGCTGGGTGAGGGGACTTCACCCAGGGAATGCAAGACCGCCTGTACTGGAGCCTGGAGCACCAGTGCCTGTTTGCCAAGACCAGTGAGCTCTGTGAGGAAGAGGAGAGCATTGGAGTGAGCAAGGTCCAGCGGGGAGCCCTGTCCAGTGGACTCCCTTTACGAGGTGTGACGAGACAGCTGCTGCACTGATCGGGTCATTGCCCATATACAGGATGAAGTAAGAGAATCTCGTATGCCAGGGAAGGGGTGCTGTAAATTGAGCTGTGTGCGTTGCTGAGCCAAGCGGACTAGTGAGGAGCCGGCGAACCCGTATGCCAGGATGGGCCGCTACAAGAAGACTACAGCATTGTAAGGGCTGTAGTCCTTGTGCTGTGGTGAGCCTTGACCCTGTTTGCCAGGAGGAGCTGCCGCTGAAAACGTCGCTGTGCCGAACAGACTGGAGCCCAGGTACAGACAGGATACGGTGACCCTGTATGCAAGAGGGGGTCACCAGGAGCAACAAGATGTGCAACCTTATCTGCAAGAAAAGTGAGGCTGCTGTGGGAGCACCTGTGCACCGTCATGAAGGCGAGGGACCAGCTTCAGGATCATCGCATCAACCCCCCTTACCTGGGAGTAGATCAGACACTTACCCTTCAAGGAGGAGCAGCAGAGAACTTCCGGTCGCTTTGGTGGCACAACCGCATGGGTTGGCAGCCTGCCTGTGCTGCGTGCAGAGAAACTCATCGGAGTCAGCTGCTGGGGCTCCAAGCACATGCGGATGGGACAAGCTCAGGAAGCCCGGACGCTCAAAGACTGCAGGTGCCGTAAGACTGATTTAGGCCAGTCGGTCCCGGGGGGACTTGCTTGATAGTCAGCGCTACAGAGCTGAAACACTATTGACTTTAAAATAGAATCAGAGTGGACTAGAGACTAAGACTACTAGTGGGGCTTGCCCTGGATGTTGCCTATATTGAATGGGGAATAACCACTATCGCAAGGAAGGAGTGGGACTCAGGGGATTGCCTAAAAAACACTGGTGCTCTAAACTCAGGGCGACTGCGCGGTTGTTTGTGAATGTCATATATTTCCTTTGTGTTAGTAGCAGTGGAAATAAAAGACTTCTCTTTTTTCATAAAAGTGAGTATTTGGCTGGACAATGATTTATTGCTGCTGCTTCATGCATTTTGAGTTGTGACCGTGTGTTCATTCCCCTGTATCCACCTCCCCCGAGGGAGCCTTGAAATGCTCGGACCAAGCTATTCCTGAGAGTCAAGAACTGAAGGGGTACTTGGCCCGGATGCTCAGAATCCATAGTAGGTTGGGCCCCGGGACATCTGGAGTAGAAGCCTCAAACCCCACAGTTGGGCCCAGTAACCCCTGCTTACGCTGTGGCCCTCTGATAGGGGTTCTGGCAGCCACCATATGGTAAGGTGTGCCGTGCCATGCCATGCTAAGAGTCTATTGAAGTGAGAGTATTAAGCAAAATGAATCATAATAAATTGTATATATGTATGCTGTCCTTTTAGTCATTTATATTTTAGAATATAGCATTCAGTATTATTCCCAGACTTGCCCTTTGTTTCTGTACAGTCTTCTGAAAGTATGGTGGCTTCATAAAATTATTTTACTGCTGGAAAGAGAAAACTACCACACGAAAGGCACTTAATAACTGTATTGCACCTCTATTTACACTTCTCTAGCATTTGATCAATGTCTCTTCACATTCAACCCCTGTCCTTTACTAATGCTCCCAACAGAGTTTAAGTTTCAATAAAAGCATCAACAGATCAACACACATACTCTCCTTCATCTAGAATCATTGTTTGCATATACTAGAGGTAAGGTAATAATTTGGTACTGATTGTTAAGTCAAAATGACAGGTGATTTGTATGCAACATTTATGCTATATACAACTAACAACCTGGCCATTTGACTTTGGATGTGATACAGATATTCTGTGTTCAGTTCAATAATTAACGAAACCTTCTTCCAAATTAAAGCTCACAAATTGCAGCCCATTGTCCTCTACTAATTTCTCTGGAACAGTTTATTCCAAAATATATCAGTAAAGAACTCTATAATTACAAATGCTCCTGAACCTGGCCTTAAAACTCAAAATGTGTTGCACTGGATTAAGACATTAGTATTGACACATCGAGCAGCAGTATTCTTAGCGTCCAAGGAGCAACTGATGGCGGCATTTGAAATGGTTCTACCCTCTGCCACTAACACCCCCCCTGCTTAAATTCATCAGGTAGGTGTTTTATGAGATAAATCACCTCATTCCAGTGTGCTCTATCGTACCTGGAGAGTAGGATGACAGATTTGGCGATTCTTCAGTGGGAGGATGCTCTGACTTTCACCCTTTTCCCTGCAGCATCCTGTTTTTACTCTTTTTCTTGGAGGGGGGGGGGGGGGGAGCATCACCCGTGCCTTGAGAGCTTCCATGCTTATGCGCAGTACAGACCACTTGAGAATCTGTGACGACCTGACCTCTGATGTATGGATGGGTTTTGGGGGGAGGGCTTATATTTTTTATTTAGCCTAGGTATCACCACCCTGGCCTTGACTGGTTACTTGAATGCGTCTCAGGCAGACTTCAATATCCCCTTGAACATAGGCAGAAATTGCACTGTCCACTGTGATTTGGAAAAGGTTTCCCCAAGTAGTTTGTTGCACTCATGGAGAAAGTGCATATGTACCTTGTGGAAAGCGGCAGCCCTTAGGATAACCACATGGTAGGTGGTTGTCTCATCTGGAAGTGACAACTAAGCTGGATCAGTGAGCACGGGAATTGTGTCCGGGCATACGGTCACACGTAGGGCATCAAAAACAGGGTGATGGATAGGATGCTTGAATAAATCTCGGTCACTGGCAATCACTCAGGCCGCATCTCAATTCCTTGTTTGTCTCACAACAAGGCACCCCGGTTTGTCCCTAGTCATATGCAAAGCAGTCTTGATCCTGCTCCAATGGGAACAGTCCAGCCTGAACTGCCAGGCCAGGTCCTCCTTGAACCAGGACACAAGAAATCCAGGACCGGTTTTGCCATATTAGCAAGGTACAGCTTGGTTCTAGTGCCACAGTGAGCACGGTACTCATGTCTGGGCATCCCCTTCACACTCAGGGCATCAAAAACAAGATGGATGGGATGCTTGAATTAATCTCAGCCACTGGCAATGGCTGGGGGCTGCAGTTGGGGAAGCTGACCCCTCTTCATTTGTTTTTAATTTTTTTATTAATAAATTCTGTCACAGTGTCATGGCAAAAAGCAATATAGATAATACAGCCACATTTCGGTTCTTCTTCACACAATGTTCATAAAAATACAAGAAGAAAGGAATAAAGAAGAGAGGCCCCGACAATGCATGCTACACTACCAAAACTGGCCACAGCAAGAAAAAAAAAGAAAAAGAAAAGAAAAAGTTAAGAAGGCCCCTAGACAGCAACACCCCGAAGACCCCAGAGAAAAGAAAAGCAAACCCTTGCAACCAAAGCCAGAACTGCAACTTAATTTGATTCTAACCATCGGGTGATGGGAGCCCAGATTTTCCTCCCCAATTCTCGTCTCCTGCGCCCGCTCACCCTATTCACAGCAAATTCCATATTGTATATGGCTAGTAGCCTACCCGCCAATTAACAAACGTAGGAGAATCAGAGCTTATCCATAGGGAAGTTATGCATAGTCTTATACTAGCCATTGCCATAAATACAAATCCGGTCTCCGAGCTAGAGCGAGCATTACCCTGCAAATTGCCTTCTACACGCAAAATGATTAGATGGGGAGTTAGTGTTACAGGACTGTCAAGAATCAGGTTCAAAAAGGATTCGGCATCCTGTAAGAATTTAATTAAACTGGGGCAATTAAAAAACATGTGTAGGGTGTCTGCTGCCCATGCCCCGCACCTACTACACTCACTGCCCCGTGAGCCCCCCCATTTGGAAACCTTGACAGGAGTGTAGTATAAGTCGAAGACAGACATGAAATGTTGGGTCCTCAAGCTACCAGTTATTATAATCTGATTGGCTAGGTCCAATGATCCCTATAGATCCACACAGTCTAAACCAAGCTTTCTCTCCCATCTAGTATTTTGAATACTCAAGTCATCAGGGAGACCTTCCAGAAATATTTGATACATTTTCCCTATCCGAGATCTGTTCTCAATTGCATCCACTAAAGCTATTTTCCCCACATTTGCACGCGACTGATGCATAGCCTTGCACAAAAAACTACGAATCTGCAAGAACTTAAAAAAATCTCTTTTGGAAAGTCCAAACCTCTCCTGTAAATTAGAAAAAGGGGCAATTTGGCCTTCGCAGCACATATCCCCGAGAGCATTAATGCCTAAATTCCCCCACCTAGAAGTAGTTTGATCTTGAAATATCGGTGGTAAAAGACTGGGTGAGGAGAAGGGAGTATATGCATTGATATTAGGGATCCTAAACCTGCGTCGTATCTTTCTCCAGGTCGAGAAGGCTGCCAGAATTATTTTGAATTTGGTCTTTTTATAGTAGCTTGGCTCTAAGATTTTGACTAAACATTGCCTAGCATCCACCCCGACTGCTATTTCGTAAATGGTTGGGCTGACTGCAGCCGGCACTTTTGCCTTCGCCCCTACCAGCAATATCCCCATATGTTGTAAAAGTGCTGACCAATGGTACAGAAGAAAGCTGGGCACACCCCACCCGCCCCTTGATCTTGGTAAGGTCATCCATTTACTAGCCCTTCTGCATCTCCGGTATCCCCATAGAAATCTAAAGCATGCCCTTTCTGCTTTTGCTATACAGAACGCCGGGAATTCCAGAGGTATAGTCCGAAACAAATATAAAAACCTCAGAAAGATCGACATTCTAATGACATTATAGCGACCATACATTGATAAATGTAAATGGTCCAGTGCCAGTCTCTCCAATGTCTTGTTAACCTCTCCAATTACTGGCAAAATATTTAGCTCCGGTATACATGCCACTTCTGCCGAAATCTTCACCCCCAGATAAGTGACTACTGAGACAGTGGGGACATCTACCGAGGGCACACTACCCGTGTGTAGAACCTGAGTTTTATCAATGTTTAGTTTATACCGCGAAACCAAGCCAAATTGTTGAGCCACAAGCTTCACTGCCGGAAGAGCGGAATTTATATTGGTCGTAAATATCGCAATGTCATCAGCATATGCTAATGTTTTATACTCGCAGTTATTTACTGTTACTGCTCTAATATCCGTATTAGCGTCCAGTTTATTAAGGAAGGGATCAATATATAGCGAAAATAGCAACGGAGAGCAAGGGCATCCCTGCCTGGTACCTCTACTGATACTAAATACATTAGATACTTGTCCAGATATACGTATTCGTGCTTTAGGGGACGAGTAGAGTGCCTGTATTGATTGAATAAAATCGGTGGGGAATCCCTTCCATTGAAGGGCGGCCCAGAGAAACCTCCAGGAGACCCTGTCGAACGCTTTCTCAGCGTCCAACAGGATCATCCCAAGAGGTGACCCCGTGGCCTGAGCCCAATCAAATAAGGAGATGGCTCGCCTAACATGGTCAGTGGTATCCCGACCGGGGATAAACCCATGTTGCCGCAAAGAAACCAATGGGGTGATAATCGCGCCCAGCCGTAAAGCAATAATTTTTGAAAAAATCTTGCTGTCAGCATTAATAAGAGAGATAGGCCTGTAAGATGATGGGCTTAATGCGGGTTTATCTTTTTTTTAAAAAAACAACTATGGTAGTTTCCCGCCAAGAATTGGGCGTCTGGCCCTTTTGAGCCAGTTGTAATATTGACACAAAGTCAGTTCGAAGTGCTTGGCGAAATGTCCGATAAAATTCTAAGGGTAATGCATCCGGACCCACCGCCTTGCCAGCAGCTAATGAGGTTATTGCAAGCTCGGCCTCTTCCCAGGTGATCGGGGCTAAAAGAGTCTTGTTCTGTTCCGGCGTGACTTTAACTGTTTCATGATCCCTAAAGTAATCTTCCACCAAATCTGCTGCCACCTCCCCCTCCTCTGAATATAGTTGTTGATAAAATCCCTGAAATACCTTCAAGACTGCGTCCGGGGAGTCCTGAACCTGATCCGCGTGATCTTTAATCCTACAGATTCTATTAGAGACTCCCCTCTGTTGTATTCGTTTTGCCAGAAGTCTCCCCATGCTTTCCCCATATTCATATATCTCCGCCCGGTACTGTACGTATTTGCTAGCAAGTTCCTCCCCAAAATATTGATGTATCCTGGCTTTTATTACCGCAATAAGCTGCAGGCAGTCATCGGTGTTTTGAGCATCCCTTATTTCCCTCATAAGCTCTGCCTCAGCCAACCTGAGCTGTTCCACCCAGCCTTTAATCTTTTCCTGTACCGCCCTCTGTCTATACAGCGAGAAACTAAGGGTCTCGCCCCTCACGGCAGCTTTAAAAGCGTCCC
The DNA here is from genome assembly GCA_963921515.1 of Calotriton arnoldi. NCBI lineage: Eukaryota > Metazoa > Chordata > Amphibia > Caudata > Salamandridae > Calotriton > Calotriton arnoldi. The sequence continues at coordinate 727,746 of CAWUFW010006663.1, forward strand.
ATACTATGATTTCAGAGGAGGTGCCTCTATTTATGTTAAAAAATTCCATTATCCATTTGGCCATGTGCACGCAGTATTCCTGGTCTAGTAGGAGCTTCCGTTCAAACGACCATGTCATCTGGGGTCGGGGATAACCAATTACTGGAAATTCCACAATTAATGGATTATGATCCGATATAATCTTCGGATGCAGCTCTATACTAACCTGTTCAGCCGTTTGGCTAGAGATAAAAAAGTAGTCCAGACGGACGAGTTTATTATGAGGAGCAGAAAAAACATGTACCCTAAATCCCCCTGCCTATGCCTAAACCAAACATTGGTTAATCCATGCTCCCTGATAAGCCCCTGTAATGCCTTAAAAGTCCTACCCTTTCTTCCCTGATACGGGAGGTGACTAAAAAGATTAAAACTGCTATCAAGATGAATATTGAAGTCACCGCACAGAACTAGCGGGGAGGGCCAGAGGGCCAATTCTATACCTAGAAAATTCAAAACTTCAGGATCGGCCAAATTCGAGCCATACAGTGAGCAGATTGAAAACAGGGAGCCTGTAGTTACCCCGGTAATTGCTCCCTCCACAATCACCCACCGCCCTAGTTTATCCTCCTTGATTCGATTACAAGTTATCATACCATGCTTAGCTGAAATAGCTACACCCCGTGTGGTAGTACCATGTCGTGTACTAGCCAATAGTTCCAGTCCCAGATCCTTTAACCACCCCCGATTGTTCCAAGTGATGTGGGTTTCTTGCAGACAAAGCACATCTATCTTCATGTATCTATTAAGCTTGGCTAGCAAGACTCTTTTCTTCCTGTCATTGAGACCACAAACATTTAAGGAACAAATTCGAATTTTGCCCTTTCTATCCATGATCTTTATGATTTACCAGCACTTTATCGCTGTTCACAAAATCATGCAGACGGTTCAGAAAAACATCCCACAAAAAACAGTTAAGAGTGTTCCGCAAGACACTGTTAAATACCTTCATTCCGCCAAAAAGTGACTGCCATGACCCAACAGATGAAACACAAATAGTGACTCCCATCCCCACTGAGACCCCCCCTTCCACCCTGCCCCCCCCCCCCAACAACCCACCACGTAAGGCAAAGGGACCAGGGTCCCTGGTGATGGAGAGCTAGACCATACCCCCTTCCTCCCAGCTAACCCTCCCTTCAATGAACTATCCAGAACAAAGAATGCTACACACCCCCGACTGAAATCCTAAAACCTACAATCACCACACCTTTTCCTTCAACTACAGCTACAATGATAACATAAATTCTTTAGCTAGCACTTCAGACTGAAAAAAGTGCGCTTGCCCCTGAGATACCACCTTCAATTTAGCAGGGTTGAGCAGAAAAACCTGAACCCCTTTTGCTTGGAACTGAGGTATTAATTGGCGCAATTGCCACCTTTTCTCGACAGTCGCCTGACAGAAATCCGGCCGGACAAAAAAGTCGAAGCCCTTGCCCACCCTTTTTCGGTCAGGTCTAGCCAAGTCATATAATGCCTCACGAGCCAAAAAATTGTTAAGACAAATCAAGAAAGCCCGTGGCCGATTGTCAGCTTTCCCCCCTTTTTTCCATGGGTTGAAAGGAAAATCGGTGGGCCCTCTGCAATTCAGTTTTCCAGTCCCAATGTTTGAGCTCTGGGTAAGCCTCTTCAAAAAGTTCTATAACAAACTGACGGGCATCCGTGCCCTCCTTCCCCTCGGGTATACCCAAGACTCGTAGATTATTTCTCCTTGACCGATTTTCCAGGTCGGTCAATTTCCACACTGTGTCATCTCTCAAGGCTTTCATCGACTCGGCCTGAGTTTTTGTGCCGTCAACTCATCTTCTAACAAGGAAATTCTGGTTTCGACTTCGCCCATTCTCACTGCAAAATCAGAGCAGGTCTTTGCAATTCTACGTATGGAATTTTGACGTTTACGACACGCACCTTGGGTACGTGAGCTTTCAGCTCTAGTCTCCTCACGATGGGCCATAATACTCTGATATACCGTAGTGAGTGTAATTTCTTCAGGTCCACTGGGGTTTACGTGAGCCATTCCAGAGAGTATACCCCCATCCGGCGCTTTCTTTCCATCCAGATCTGGTGAGAAAGAATAATCCCATGTCATTGAGCCGCCGGCAACCGGAATCCGCTCAGGGATAGTGATTTGATCTTTTAATTTACGGACAGTCCCAAGATTATACGCTGTCTTTTCACTATCCTCTTCCCAATGCAATCTGCTGATGTCGCTCTCTTCCTCGGCCCAGTCTTTACCACAGCTGTCATCACCTGAGGAGTTAGAATGATCCGACATTGAGTAGAATTTGTCCATCAATTCCTCCTCTTTAGTTAATCCTGAGGCGGCGTAGACATCATGAGGTGTGTGCATGTTAATTTCCAAGCAGCCATCCCCTGAATCAGCATTATTCTGGCCAATACTGGTAAGTACTCCATCTCCCATAATGCATTGGTCTTGCTGTTGAAACGCTGTACCGTCAGTTGCCACCGGAGGGCTATCCTTAGACAGTGGAGTTTCTTGTCCGTCGGTCTGTCCGCTGCCACCAGACAGGCTGTCTTCCCTCCCGGGCTCACAAGCATCTCCCGACTCTACAGTCACGCTGGTTTCAGCGACAAGAGCATCTACATTCCGTGTGGCATCCACCAGAGACGTGGGGGGGTCTACAATACCAGGTAATGGCGGACCAGTTGTTGCAACGGGCCCCCTTCCTCCAACCGCCGGGTCCCGCAGCGACCTGCTCTTCCCGCTTTGAGCTTTAAAGAGAGCAGGGACCGTCTGCCGCCCTCGAACAGAAACACTATTTTTCCTGCTTTGAGCCCCTGCCCCCGATACTCCGGCCGGTGTTCCCACGGCAGATCAGGATGCTGCAGTCTCTTCCATCCTTCCATCGCCGTCCACGGTGGGCTTCCCTGGACTTCCTGAGCTTATTGGGGGCCCGCGAGCCTTGCTGCCCCTGGTAGACGCTTTCGGCGGCATCGGGAGGAGCGAAAAGGTGAGTGGAGCAGGAGGAGGAATCCGAATAGATGTGCTTCCCGACGCCAGTCTAGAGGGCAATGGAATCCCCCACAGCCAAAGCCACGAGCGCCAAATCATTTAGTGGCGCTAGAAAATGTCAACTTGACTGCCGTGCAGCATAATTCTTAATCAGCAGCCAGAAGGGAAGATTAGCGGTGAAGAGGTTGCCTGGTCAGCTCACTCGGCCATCAATGCGGCCGCCATCTTGCCTCCGAATCCGAAATTGTGAATGTCAAAAAAGAAATAGAAAAATATTTGTTGGAGAGCATGGAGAGTCCAAATTGCCAACTATCAAACAAACTTTTTTTTTTTAAACTATTCTTTTTAAACTGAGCCATGTTTCCGGTTAGGAAAGCAGATCACATTCAAACAAAACAAAAAAAAAAAAGTTTACTTTATTGAATGCCAATCACAGACATGGTACATGGTAGTCTCACACCTGATAAGTCACGATCTCTGTGATGTCCACCAGTCAGAGTTAGTCACAATTTGTGACATATCTCGTTAATATAAAATAAGGTAGGTCACATTTTGACCCACTCCTAATCAGAATTTTGTGAATCGACCTATTAATACATAGTTTTTTCCATTAAATTCTATACTGGATGCAAAAATGATGGTTACAAATTGCGACCAGATTTTTGCAACCAGATTTTTGCAACAGGAATTACTACATCGGAGCCTTACTTTCTGACACTCACAATTCTCTTGCCAAGTACAGTGAAATAGAATTTCATATGCCACTCCTCGCATCCGCTCTAGGTTGTAAATAAAAAATTTAGAGTAGCTAAGTTAAAAATATAAAAACTCCAATAGTACCACCAATTATGCTATTAAACGTGTCAGTATATTGTGTGCTACAGGGTAGTGACATGACTAGAAGTTGTTTATATAAAAACCTAAATCCACAAAATAAGCAATTGATCTGAATTTGGACAGTAGCAGCAAATGAGGAATAAAGAAAAAGATGCTGGTTCTAACCTGTGCGGTTATTAAATATCTTTCTACAGGAGAACACACTACTTAAGAGCACAAAAGTAGCCACAGACAGTAGGTGCTTTCTGATCTTGTGTGAGAGCCACAAAGTTATAAAACATACATCGGTTACCATCACAGACAAGGCCCAAGTTCTGAGGAAGGCCTTGTGGTAATGTTGGCCTACAGTAAGACAAAAACATATCCAACTTATTCTGATAGCCATACAGTTTTAACAATACTCTAAATATGGCCCCATGTAAATAATAAGGACATTACTCAGATCATTTCCTCTAGGGAGCACAAATTAATTGCTTACAACAGGCCCATAATGGGCTTGCGTCATTGAAGTGGAGCTACCTGGTGATGAAGTAGATCAGCTTGTCTGAGTGGTGGTTTTCCTAATATGGTGGAATGTCAGTCGCTTAGTGCAAGGTAGAAGAGGCAAAATGGTTGCATGAACAAACTTTCTTGAAACTTGACCATCTCAAAATAACAACTGAAAATGACACGCTCTGGCAGATAAACTACTTATCAATGACTACACAATGTGACAAGTAACAACTGGTACAAGACCGAACAATGCCAGTTTCTGCACTGAATAAAGGGTACTGGCATTGAAGCCAAAATGAAGAAACAAAAAAAATGCAACAATAATATTAGGCGTATTAGATTACCTCAGCTCCTTCAGATCTTCTTTGAATACCTAAAAAGGAAACCCAGAGTATGATCCAAAAAAGTAGTACATGCATAAATACAGTTCAATGGAAAACAAACATCCATCAACAGAATAACAAACAGGGGTTTGGGGAAAATACTACAGTTCAAATTTCAATTTTCTGAAGACTGTTATAAATAAACCTATAATAGAGAAACATCCATTAGTCTATAAGGAAGGTACCAATAATTGCAACTGTCACATATAAAAAAAACCACAATAAAAACATTTTTAAATAAGTGGGCAACTTACCAACAGTACGTGGTAGTGTATTTGGATCCGTAGAACATGAATGTGCATGAAGACTTTATAGTGCTACGTATCGAGGTCTAGCATAGTTCTACAAACCTATCCTCAGGATCTTCCTGGAGGCAAGATCATTTCCCAGAGAATGCAGCACGGGGGGAACAGAGTACCAGAGATGGAGCCAAAAATCAAGAAACTGCAGCGGTCATTTCTTTTCAGCGTTAACCAGGGAAATCAACCTACCGGGCGATAAGCCACGCTTTACAAATCCACATAACAAAAGTGATAGTAAAGCGACTTAAGGATTTCCACATTTAAAGGGCATAACTCGATGGGAAAATAAATCATTGATACACTTTGATTGTCACAGTACGAAGGGCCAGTACGGTGTCTTGAATGTTTTACTTCAACAGACGATCAAGTAGTATTGAAAGCTTTACTGTATTATACCCTGATGGCATGTCTAACAACGTGTCTAACAAAAGAATGACACCGTCGAGAACAGTTTTATGGCATAGCTTGTTGCACAAATACACTATCACCAACTATATCCATCTAGATCATCAGACAGGTGTAAAGTGGTTTGGGTTCAGTTTTTGTCCGGCAACCGGAGACACATTAACATCCTAAAAATGGTGAAGCATGAAGGAAAATAGGCTAGTAGCAGAAGTCAGACTATTAGAGCTAAGCCAGTTCAAGAAAGAGGCCAATATATTGACAATTTTCTGGGCTTAAAGAGAAAGAGGGTTTTTAATAAAGAATCTGCTCATAACATAGAAATGTTTTTTCTGATAATTATAACCATGAGAGATTTGAGTGGAGTACCAACGCCATTATTTCACGATTTACTTTTTGATTTTTCGTAATGATTTCTATGAAGTGTGGTCTGGTGGGGGGGAAGACCGGGGCGGGGGTAACATCTCCATTTTCATACCCAAGACTGTGACATCGTAAAGCCTTGGCCAAGTATGTTTCTTTGCCCATAATGAAGGGTCCAGAAAAAGCAAGCTGACATGACCCGAGAAGCAGCATAGAAGAGCAAGGAACCTGCTCCTTTCGAGGGGTCTTTCTGGAACAGGTTTATGCTGCTTGGACCTTGATCATTAACTAACAATCCCCTTGTCCTGGAAATGGTGGGAGAAAGAGTAGAAGCCAAATGTTTTACAACCGCTTTTTCCTGGCAACTTTCTGTTTGAGGTGGGGTGTAAGGAAGGTTCAGGACATAGAGGGTTGGTAGGTACCAGCCCCTCCACTAAAGTGAATTGGGACTAACTTATTCCAGTCGCCCGAAGTCGGAAGATTTGGAGAATATTAGTGCATTTCATTTTTACATTTTTTAAATGAAATTCACCAAACAGGATGTGATGGTTTACGAATTTTCCATCCTTAGACAAACAATTATGGATAGCTAGAGGCAGTTTCCAACACACTGAATGTGCCCTGTCCCCATTCAGTTATGGAAGGCTCATCTTGACTTACATGGCCCCTGCACTATTTTTTCAACAAGAAGGTTCACAAACTGGTGGGCTGATTTCTTGCCCAAATAAAGGCTGCCAGAGAAAAAATAGCAGGGCTTCTTGGAAAAAAAAAAGCAGTGTAATTAACAAGAGTCAAAAGTCATGATTTGCGATTGAAAACAACAGACATATGCAAAAGTCTTTACCCCTTCAAGCCTACTCGGAAACCTTTTTAAAAGCAAATTTATCATCATCATCTGCTTTATTTCGATAACTGGTATCATAAAAGCATCAAGCAGCATTTTAAAAACAAGTAAAAAGATACAAAAAGACAAACGATACAAAAATAAACCAAGGATTATGCACAGCCGAAACATAAGAGTACATTAATGTACCACGAACGATAAAAACAGTTATCGATAGCAACACGATGAAAGACGTTAAAAATGTAATGGTAATAACAATTAAAAAGTTCAGTCATAACTATCCTACCCAGTAGGGACGTCACAGTAGAAAAGAGAAAAACAAAGTATGGAACCCTTCGTGCGTACCCAATGGATGGGCGGGTTTGGGCCTTCTATCGGGAAGCAGGTGAACTAGTGTAAAGTGCTAGTGCGTATAGTGAAGCTTTAATGGTAGATTGGACATTCATCTTGGGCTGGAGTAAGTCCTCCACAGCTCCTAGGATAGGATGTGATGTCAAGCCACCACCCCGAAAAGCTTTTGCCTGACTATCCAGGCATGGCCAAGAAACTTGGCCACACCACATGCAAAAGGCGCTCTTGCATCGGACTTCAGTATGCGCAGAGCAACCCGGTGGTCCGGCGTGCCCAATTGTCTGCAAATAGGTTTTAGCCATTTAGACCTTGCTGCTTTATACGACGGGCAGGCAAACATTACATGGGCAACGCACTCCATCGGGGCTTTGCAGCAAGGACAGTCCTCAGATGTCTGCTTGGGAGAGTGCCATTTTGCAGTTAGTGCACGAACGGGAAGTGTACCAAACCTAAAATGGATGTACACCATCCTGTCTCGGGGTACCTGGATTATATCTAGATATGGCTCCAGGGCTCTGCTCTGCTTGTGGTGATAGAATTCTTCCGTTAGTCTGCCCAAGTTTGGCTTACTAAACTCCTGGCTATCTACCCAATCCCAATACAATCGTTTCAACTCCACTTTACTGGGGGGATTTTGCCTATCCCAGGATTCTTTAAGACCCAGAGCTGTCAGTGTTTTCCTAACTCTTGAAGTCCAACTAATTTTGTGGTCAACGTCTAGGCTCATCACCTCAGTTAATGCTTTGGCATAGTTGGAGAGGTCAGGGGTCCGCCTTATACAGGCCCAAAAAAGCAGTGGGCGCAACTTAGCGATGTCTCTGAACGACCGCCTGCCCATATCGAGCATTAGGGGTGTTAATGGGACATTTCGGGGGAACATCACCAAATCTCTCAAGAACTTATGCTCAGATCTACATATGTCCTCCACATTATCGAACCCTCATAACTCAGCTCCATAGAGGGCTGAGCTAACTGCTTTAGCATCGTAGACCGTGAGGACCGGGGCGATTGGCCTGCTTTGTGAAGAGCGATGTTCTTTGCCTAATGCCCCGACCACACATTTATGGCTCATAAGAATCTTGGCTAGATGGGGCCTCCAAGACATTTTATCGGAGAGTCGGATACCAAGATAGTCAAAGGTACGGACTCTCTCCAAGTGGGTCCCATCCAGCATGAGGTTGTTTCTAAATGGTTTATGGGGGTTGTATGCCATGAACTTAGTCTTTGAGGTGTTGATGACCAGCCCCCGGGAAACACAGAAAGATTGGAATCTATTCAATAGTCTTTGTAGCCCTGCTGGGGTCTTGGACACCAGCAGGGTGTCGTCAGCAAACAGGAGGGTGGGTATCTTGTCACCCGCCAGGGTTGGGGCATCAGCTGGTTCTTCTTGTAAGAAGCGGACCACCCCGTTCACATATAGAGAGAACAGGGTGGGAGCCATTACACAGCCCTGGCGGACTCCCCTATTAACTGGGATCTGCTCCGACAGCTGACCTTGTGTCCCCCATCTCACCTGTGCATAATTGCCCTCATGGAGCCTAACCAGCAAGTTAAGGATTAAAAGGAGGGATGCCCAGGTCTCCAAGTATCTGCCAAAACGTATTCCTGGGTACCAGGTCAAAGGCAGTCTTTAAATCGATAACTGCGAGATATAAGACTGCCCTTGCCGATCACCACGATCTTCCAATATATGAGAAGCAGCCTAAATATCTGGTCGACCGTTCCAGTGTTGGCCCTAAAACCCGCCTGATATTGGGAGAGGACATCTTCCTCCTCTACCCAGGATCGGATCCTCTGTAGCAAGACTCTACCAAAAACCTTCTGCATTGTATCAGTCAGACTAATTTGTCTGTAATTTGAGGGGTCTTCTCTGGCGCCCTTTTTGTAAATCGGGACCACCTCTGCGCCCTTCCAAGACTCCGGTACTGGGCAGCCACTGGCAATGGCATTAATAAGTATGAGAATGTAGCGTGCCCAATTTGTAATGTCTGCGAGAAATAAGTCTCCCGGGAGACCATCCGGTCCAGCTGCTTTGGCAGGTACTATTCTCCTTAGCGCGGTTTCAATTTCAGGCAGAGAAAAGGGCTCAATGATATTGCCAACATCAATGAGGTCTAAGGGGGTCGCATGACCTCTCCAGAAGTGTGGCCTCTGGAGCGGAGTAAAGCTTCCCAAAATGGTCGTACCAATCCTGACTTGGAATGTGATTGGGGAGTGGACATGAATCCTTCTTGTTACCCCGGCTAACTAGGGACCAGAATAGATTAGTGTCCTTAGCTAGACTAGCATCCTTCAATTCCTGCCCTTGCGATTCATCCCACTTAATCATTGCTTGGTGCAGAACTGCTCTATAATCCTTCCTAGCGGACTTAATCAGAACGCAGTTCTTATTTCTAACTGCTGTAGCTAAAAGCTGTCTTTTATGCCTGCATTCTTTCTTGTACCACGAATGAGACCCTTTAGGAGGCACGCTTGGCTTACTACTCGTACCAGGTGTTAGGAAATATGCACTCAGTTGTTCTATTGTACGTGAGTGAATGATAGGGACGTCTGCCAACCCCCCTAGGTCTGTGGCCGCAGCCTGAAGCTCCGATGTATTAAGGGTCAGGACTTGCCGAATACCAGCTACTTTTAATTCTTGCAATGAAACCTTATGCCATTTAAAAAATCTTTTACAATTTGAGGGGACCTCTTTTGTAGAGGTTCACATTCGATCGCTCGCGGGATAGCAAGGGACAGCCCACGGTGACTTCATGTTAGCACAAAGAGGGTTGTGATCGCTATCGATGGTAGTGATAGTGCTAGATTTCTCAAATTAAGCATTGCTTTATTTTTATGTTTCAGACAGACTGCATTTAAAATGGCACACAAATGTTGGTGCAAGTGAAAACACATGGCACATGCCTAGTCCAAAGTTTTTTTTTTAAAGTGGCACTTTTGGTGCATGCAGTGAAAAATATAAAATGAGGTTTGGTCATAAATGCTTTCAGTCTGAAATGCTTGTGCTGAATTAACATGTGTTTTTGCAGTGTAGAGAAAACTCGTGCTTTCAGTGGCCTCTTTAGCTTTGAATCATGGAATGTGTTCTCTCTTCCCAGTTTCCTTTCCCTTATAATCTACACTCCCTGTTCCTGTCTCAAGAGACTTTGGCTTTGTTGCATATTTAGACAATATATATTCAGTTCATAACACATCTTTTTATAATGTGTATTAATTAACCATGCACCATCACTACACGGGGGCAAAGCATTTGCATGAAAAGCTATCTAAAACATTAGAGCATGTTGCTATGAGTATGTATTAACTGTGTGCGCTTTCAAAATTTACACTAGTGCATGTTTTATGCTATGTTGTACATTGCACATATTTTTGCATGTTGTGCACAAATAATAAGAAAAGCTGCTTTACATTAATAGCTTTTGCAAGGTATCATTTATACAGGGTATTAGTATGGGTGAGGAAAAACATAATGGAATTTATTTCATAAATTAATACTATTTTTGTGTTTGTTTTGATTATGGGGCCCACCATTAAATGGCTGCCTAAGAATCCAGCATGGCTGAGAATCGTGCTGAGAGACGCATGCGCAGATTATACCAGCTACATACTGCCAAGTGCCTCAAGTGAAGACCTGGTTCAAGGCCACCATGAACTGTACATTCTTGTTACCCTGCCAATGTACCAGTGTTTGTGGAATGGGTCCTTCCTGCGTGCGATATGACAGGAAGGAGAAAATAGACAAACATTTTTCCTAGTAAATGTTGCTAAAACATATAATTGTATTAATCATTAAGGTTTTTTTTAGTTAAAACTGGTGTGGGTTGGATTTGCCAATGAGAACAGGATGGTGAGACCCTCGTCATCTAAGCTATCCAATCAGGATGCAAGCTTTACTGAAAATTGCAACCTTATTAGTATAGTCAGCCAAGATTTAGAGTATAAATAATGACCTCTTAGGGGGCGTGGGGGCTCACTTTTTAAGCCTTAAGCTTTAGGGCCTTAGTCTGAGAGGGAGGAGAGGAGAAGAAGCAGATGAGATCAGACATATGGGTTAGGTACGTGAACGTCGCGGGTGCAGTCTGAGAGCAGATTGCGTCGGATGAGAGATAGAGGGAGGTGGGGGGCATAGGCTAGCCTTGCACGTCATATTTTTGGCAAGGTAGATTACATTCCTCTGTGGTCTGTGAAGGAGGGGCCTTTTCAGGAGCAGCGTCTCTCTGAACACAGAGAGGACAGATTGAGCAGACCAGGGCAGAGAGTGGAGCTGGATAGAACAGGATTAGATTTTGATGCTAAAACTTTTAAGTTCATGCTTTGACTAATTAATTAGTTTTTGAAAAGATTTGTCTTATGAATTTATTTCTCTTTATGGGAGATTTTTGCCAATTATTAATTATTGATTAGCCTTGCATAATTCACTCTTGAATTATATTTCCTGAACTCTTTAAAGAACTCTGATTGACATTTGATTCCTCATTCTCTTCCTTTATGGAATGTTTTTGTATGCAACCTATAATATGTTTTGTATTAATTCTATTTTTCCTATTTTCAATTCTGTAACCTGATTGATATTTGACTAATGAATAAAGGGTCAGAGAACTATAACTTTTAACTAGAAAATAAAACCCTTTAAAATACTCACAACTCTCTTTATTGGCTTAAATATTAATTGCATTTTTGATTTTTCATGTTTATGTAAATCTCCTGATGGTAATATACAGTGGCAAGGGTCCAGTACCTTTGCAGCGGTAAATTAGAAGGTAAATGAGGTTTTGCATTGAGAAATTACCGTGAAATTACCGCTGCATCAGTAGTGCCCACGAACATATCCATCGTGTCTCCCCGGAGCCTTACATCCAACAAGATGTAGTCAATTTGTGACGGGCAACTAAGTCTATTATAGGCGTTTGCCCCCTGTGTATCTGACAGGGTTCTACCATTAGTTGACCTCAAGCCAAACTCTATAGTGAGTGCGTTGAGTTGGATAGCTAGCTGTGTCTATCTTTTAACGGGCGGTACATTCAGTGGGGGGACAGCCCATTTCCTGTCATCTTCCTCCACCCCCAGCATGTCCTCTGTGCCCAGGGGCTCGAAAGTGCAATTAAAGTCTCCTGCAACCACGACTCTAGAATGGGGCGAACAGCTAGCTAGGATTTCTTCTAGAGTTGTAACAATGGGAGAAGATCTACCCCCTTTGGTCCCCCTTATGTAGACATTAAACAAGTCAAGTGTAGACCCCCCTCTGGGACCCCCTGATAGTAAGCCTCAAGATATCCGGACTCGAGGTTGGTTGTTGGATGGTTCGACAGCCCAAGGCAATATTTACCCAGATGATCAACCCCCCCCGACGGACGCCCTCGCCCCATTGTGGTAGCGGGCAAGCAGAAACAAGTGTAACCTGATTTATACAATGGAACCAAACTCCAGGTTTCCTGGAAGATGCAAATATCAAAGCTCTCAATCAGTTCATTCCAATGGGGGATTGACAGTTTACTAGTTAACCCTGCCACATTCCAAGAAATTAACTTTAGCTGGTGATCTGAAGCTGAGACAGATGCATTATTTCTGCTTAAGGTGTGTTGGCTAAGCAAAGCTGGGGTACGGGGCAATATCGGGGAGTCTAAGGATATAGGGAGTTCCGCTTCCTGGGCCCTCTGGGTATCGATACAGGGACTACTTACACCCTTCTTCCCTCCCAGGCTGTCTGCCAGTGACTCAGGGTCAACGCAAGAGGCCAAGATGTTATGAGGGCCGTACTTTAAATTTAGGGGGATAAGGTGTGATCCCTGGTGCGGTCGGCACACGCACTGTAGTCAATCTGTGTCTTCCAAAGAGGTCCCTTCCACCGAGGTGGTGGATGACTGCATGGTGGTTTGCCTACACCCAGTGACGGGCGGAAACCGCCTAAACTGTATGGATGAAGAGTCAGGGGGGCAGGTACGGTACTCCAGAGCGAGGAGGTTTTCAGCCAAATCAGCCCTAGTCATAGTAAGCTCGATGCAGTCCATGGGCTGAGTATGGGACGTACATCTCCGGGCCCTGGTGATATCATCTCGTATCACTGAGCGACAATCCCTGACATGACAAATCCAGTGAATGGCTTTATTAGTTAGGGAGTTTTCATTTTCTGGGACACTCTTTGGGCCGAGCCTAGGGACGTTGACCATAAAGATTTTTAGGGCGTGGGCCAAGGGGGGGGGGGGGCCAAGTTGCTCTGCTGTTGTTGGGCTTTCCCAAAGGGGCACTTCACCAATGGTGGAATAAAAGGTCTAGCATGTTTTGTAGGGACATGAGGGGTGTCTGAACTACAGGGATCTTTATGAGTACTGGTTTTGGAAGTGTTTGGATAGTTGATCTTAAGGTTTGATAGGGTGTGCTTATGATTTGGTGTATCAGAAGGGGGCGAAAGAGGTCCACAGCCTACTATGCCCCTGTCCTTTATGGTCGGCACGTATGCCATGTGGGGTTGTAGACAACGTTCTAACAAAGGATTTACACGCTGCTGACTAGATAGTTCCTTCTGAAATATGGATTTGACCAGAGCAGTGAGTTCTTCAATCATCTGCCTCATGGTTCCTATCTCAGACCTGAGCAAAGTAACAAGCTGGGATGTATCCTGGGATGTATCCTGTGATACTAGGTTGGGCTCTTCATTAGGTCCTGTGGTGGGCGTGCAGGGTGACTGAGGCATGTCTTCTCTATAGCGATCGGGCAAATCCGCCAATGGAGAAAACCTGTTTACACAGGGAATAGGAGGACCGGACTGGCGCTCTACAGTGCAAGTAGGGGGGTTTATAGAATGGAAGTCCCTCTCCTGTGCTACCAATGGCTCTAATGATATAACTTTACTAGATATAGAGGCATCCTTTCGGAGGGGCTTATGAAACATGGCTGGAATGGTGGTTGGGCGGGGTGGACTGATGACTTTAGGAGGGGATTGGCCTTTGAGATGGGGAGTTGTTTCGGCTTCTAGAATGCCTTCACAATCACTAATGAGGGTATCTATTCTATCCATCACGCAGTTGCTACCTGCGTGTTTGTGTGATTTCCTTGCCTTTTTCCCCTTGCCAACCCGACTATTAGCACCGTTTACCCCTCCTGTTCCCTGCATAGTTTTCCTTTTGCCCATAATTTAGCCTAAAAACGATATTTATAGTAAAAGGCTAGCAGTGACCCACAAAGTATCCAAAGCCTGGGGCGCTGTCAGTTATTAAGACCGCACTCCGAATTACAATAATGAGTTAATAAGTCATATGCCCATACTGAAAGTTCCAGTTCTTAAATTTTGATATCTTAATTCTACACAGCGCCTCCAGATATGTCACTAATATCTCAAATAGTTTTGCACAGTACCTCAGTGGGAAAATATCGATCAGCAACACGGTCCAGAAGTCCAAATGAAAGAGGGTTGGCCCTGCCCTGCCTCTTCCTGACACTGACGGGCAAGGACGGGGCCGCCCTTGGTCCGGGCATGGCCCACGCGCGTCCCGCACCGCGGGAAGAGTTCAGCGCTAAAGAGCGCGTTGGTAGCTCCTCCCTCCCTCCTGGGAGTCCGGTGTCTTCTGGGGATTAGAGTCCCCCGAGCGTGATGGCAGGCAAGCGGCACAAAGCGGCACAGCAAATTCATCATAAACTAATGAATGGATTTACACCCATCCAAGGAAAGCATGCTTTCTGAGTAAAGGTCTCCGCTCATGCATAAATCCCTTCATCGGTTCAGGTTGTAGGTGTCAGTAAAAATTCCAATGGAAGCTAAAAATGAAACAACACTTTTTAAAACCCACCTTAACCTGTTTCGCCCTGTAACGATCTACATGAAAACTGGCATGCCTCATCTTAGCTGGCTGACTTACTGAGCTTTGTGCAAATCTGTCCACTGGGTCAAAAGTTATAGGCAAATAAAAAATACCTTTTCAATGGAAAGTGTGTCTAAACAGTAGCTAAACACCATCCTATTCTCATCTTTTGCACCTATTGACCATACACAACACATACTATTCACCCCTCCACCTCCACTGCAGTGACAGAATGAAAAAGATGCCTACCCTGCATTAGTGGAGCCTTCCATATCTCACAGATATTCATTGATCTTGGGCTAAATAAGGGGCCTCCTGAAGGTTTGAGGACCCCCCGAAGAGTTAGGGGCCCCTGTGTAATGCCCCTGCCCCACGTGTGTTCTACTAATTATATCCATGAAAGAGGACCCTCCACTTTTCCCCACTCTATGCCACTCCGCACCACTTCACTCCACAAAACTTTACTCCACTTCTTTATACGCCACTCTATGCCACACTACTCTACGCCACTCCACTCTATGATACTCTATGCTAATCCACGCCACCCCACGCTACTGTATGCCATTCCACTCTATACCACTCCACAACAATCTACACCACTCCACAAAAGTATTCCACTCTAAGACACTCTACACCACTCCACTCCATGATATTTCACTCCATGCCACTCCAATCTATGACACTCTACTCCATACCAGTCTACGACACTCCACGCTTCACAGCTCCACTTCATGACACTCTACGATACTCCACTTCATGACACTCTACGACACTCCACTTCATGACACTCCACTTCATGACACTCCACTTCATGACACTTTACGACACTCCACTTCATGACACTCTACGACACTCCACTTCATGACACTCCACTTCATGACACTCCACTTCATGACACTCTACGACACTCCACTTCATGACACTCCACTTCATGACACTCCACTTCATGACACTCCACTTCATGACACTCCACTTCATGACACTCTACGACACTCCACTTCATGACACTCTAATGCACTCCACTTCATGACACTCTAATGCACTCCACTTCATGACACTCTAATGCACTCCACTTCATGACACTCTAATGCACTCCACTTCATGACACTCTAATGCACTCCACTTCATGACACACTACGATACTCCACTTCATGACACTCTACGATACTCCACTTCACTCCACGCTACGACACTCCACGCTACGTCACTCCACGCTACGAAACTCCACGAAACTCCACGAAACTCCACTCCACGAAACTCCACTCCACGAAACTCCACTCCACGAAACTCCACTCCACTCCTCTCTACTCGCTTCTACGCCAGTGACTTTTAGTCTTGCTGATCAACAGCCACACTGGCGTACAACATGGTTAAAACACATTGGCACACCCAGTAGCTCTCGCATATGTGAGACCTATTGATTTTGCCAATGCTTGTTTATAATTGGCGCAAACTGCTGGTGAAACAAATAGTTGAAGAATTTGGGCTGGGCTCGTCCCATAACTTTGATGCTTAGAAGATACCAATGTACATGCATTCTGATATTTAACAAATATTTCGATGTATCTATATAGTATTAAAATATGGAGGCTCACGGTCACAGTTTGTCATTTTATAGGTTGTGAGGTACAACAGACTGTGGTGTACCAGATTCACTGTCCACCTACCACGTCTCTGCTAGCAAAACAAGGAGACGCGCCTTCTCCACAAAAACAGTCTTTTGGACTTCAAATGCGATTAGTTGTTCAGTGGGCACTAAATGTTCTTTGCCTTTACTTAATGGCTAACTCTTTGCAAGTACCAACGTTTCACATCATTGTATGCTATTTATTTAACACAGAGAAGGACTTTAAAAATTGAGTCTGTTAAAATGACCTCCTTCACAAAAAAAAAATATCACTCTCATAGGGGTTTCAGCCCAAATCCTTTTGTCTACAAACATGTCCTTTGACAACTTCCCTGCTGAAAGCTAGTTTTGCTCATTATTTCTCTGAACGCATTTACTCGAATGGGCATTGGACTGGCACATGCCTTTAGTAGACTCAAAGACAGCTTTATGTTTGGAAGACCTAATCTCATGAACTGTTCTAAGAAATGCAAAATGAAGTACACAGAGGGGGAGGGCTTTCGATTTGTCCCTACAGCCACTGGCTTTCATGTGTTTTCATAGTTTAATGTCTTGGATAGACTGTCCATGGCACTTCGTGGGTTGCTACAATGTCCCATTTATGCTCCATTACATTTTGGTGATAGGACATCAAGTAGTCTTTTGCAAGACTGCAGTCGCAACATGACAAGAAGGTGGTAAAGTATAGCTACTATGAGTACTTTGATGAATTCACTTTTCTGATACGTTTTAATAGCGGAATTCTGGCTATCTTGTTTAGGAAGTGCTGCTATTGGATACCTTAACCAGCCATAAAGACACAGTGCTATTCACTAATCACTTTTGCATGTTTCTTTTTAGGTCTGGCGTTCGTGAAGATCTTACTTTTTCCCCAAAAATCTTATTTAAAAAAATAAAAATTAAAAAAAAAAACAACCCCAAATATATATAGATATGGATAAAACATACTGGTGCTCAAAGTCAGTCCTATTCATCCATTGGTCTGGTTTAATGTAATTCACATTTTGCTTTCGCCCACCATAGTATACAACACACAGCAATTCAGTGGCAGGGCTCCCCGGGCAAATTTTTATTTTTTAATATTTAATGCTGTTGCAGAATCCGTTCAAACTGTTTATTTTTAGTATCTTAAAAACATGTAAGTGCAGTAAGATAAAGACCTTTGAATGATCTTTTTAACTATGCTTCACGTATGATTTAAAAATCAAACTCGTTACCAAATAATACAAACGATAATTAACAGTTAAAAACTAAATGCTATAGCAGTCTCTGAGATGAATTGATTTGTTCAAATTTTCAACTATTACAGTCAACAGTTTAACAAAGCCAATTCGGTATCAGCTAGCTTTCAGTACAATTAAAGCAGTTTAATTTCGTGTCCTGTAAAGTGCAAACATCTAGCCTTCTTAAGTGTGGGAGTAGTAACTTTTTACGATCTTAGTTTAAAAAAAATGAGGCATGTGCACGTGATTCACATTTATACTTCCAAAAGGGGCAGCTGCGGTCTTTTCTCTTATGGATTTCCCTTTTGGAAAATGTAGCAAAGATCAAACATGCCAAAACATAATCTTAGGTAATTGATTGAGTAGCCAGGAAACAAGAAGTTTTCAAAAAGTGACTACTTGAATACTGGTGTAGTTTTAAGAGCAGAAAAGTTATGATCTCTTGAACTAAAGAGCGCATTAACTTTAGATTTTGAGACCAACTTGCAGTTTTTTTCATTAGATTCTTTTAAGCCAAGCATAAGGTAGGCCTTGCTCCCAAATCTTGCACATATTTGACTCTTGAAGTGCTGAGGCTGTGCTCTTAAGGTGATGACAGATTCCTTGAGTCCAAGTCTTTTTTCAGGTGATATTGCTATGATCCAGACAACTTTGAGATATACCAATATAGAAGGCTTGCTTTCAAGGCCAAGTTTGGCTCAGTAGTTCATACTCCAGTCGGATTTGATCTTGTGAGGCAAAGATGGGAAGATGAAACAGTTTCCTAAATAAGGTACATTGTGCTGTGTGCAATCAATTACCAAATTTTAAAGGGTAGGCTTCTAGACTATATAAGTGTGCCAGTAGAAATTTAGCTCGTCACCTCTAACAGGAGCGTTAAGGGTGGACTTGACATATTTCCACCCAGTTTTTTAAATGCATACAAAACTGCTTAAAACTCTTAAATATGAGTAGGAATTTGCCTCTTGGATGCTTTCTCCATTCAATCTACAAACAAACTTGTCAAAAGAAGTTACTAACACAATGATTTTGGACTTTGAAAGACTGATTTCCAGCATGTTGTTTGTTCAATAGACCTCAAAAGCATTCAATGTATGTTGAAGACGGATTTATATCTCAAAATAGCAGCCGCACCAGAAGCCTAAGCAGCAGAAGCAGCCAAACTGACTGTTTTCTCAACAGGGTGGATAGTCTGTGCGAGTGTCGGAGCTTCTGAAATGTCGGAGTCCTCTTGGCAGGTAAATTCTTCGTAGAGTAGCCTAGAAGCACAGACCATACTGTGGCCGGCTACCAACATCTTTAATTGTAAGTATATTCCCTAGTGTGTACCCCGAGGGTACGGATTTCCTACATGAATTCTAGGTTAGTCCTTTCTTCTTTACTCAATCCTGCCCATCTGTTATTCCTCTGTGTCACTGTAGCGTCGGATGTTTCTGTTCATTCATTCTGATCTTCAGATAGGGCAGCCCTTCAACCCTGTGTTATGTACTTTACTTTATCATTTGTGTTCTTTATAATTATTGTACGGACTTTAACTCAAGTAGCATTTTACATGATGCTTTTTAGTTTGCGCACAACAAAGTAATCTTGATTTGCTAATTCTCTATTGTGGCTGGCACACTCGCGCTACACTGGAAATCCTTCCCAGTACCTACCCCAGATGTTATGTTATGTATGTTATGTTTAATGAATTTATACAGCGCAACGAATACCCGAGGGTGTCTTGGCGCTGATAGCTAGGCATAGTATGGGAGCATGGTGTAAAAGACAGATTACAAGTTAAAAAGCCAGGTTTTGAGAAGCTTTCTAAAAGACAGCAGTGAAGATGCGGATCTGATATGGGGAGGA
Organism: Calotriton arnoldi; assembly: GCA_963921515.1. Classification (NCBI taxonomy): domain Eukaryota; kingdom Metazoa; phylum Chordata; class Amphibia; order Caudata; family Salamandridae; genus Calotriton; species Calotriton arnoldi. The sequence continues at coordinate 747,221 of CAWUFW010006663.1, forward strand.
AGAGTGTTCCAAAGTCTGGTGGCTCCTGTGTGGAAGCTGCTGCCGCCCCATCAAGTTTCCTTAAATCTAGATGGTGTGACTGAATAGGTACCCTGAGATCTATGGTTCCTGTTAGAAGTGTACCATGAGATGCTATTTAAAAAAAAATCTGGACCTATGCCGTTGTTATATTCCATATAGGTATCTCAATATAGGCTCAGGAAACATCTCAACTTTCACCTATATTCTCCCCGACATTACATACATAACGGTTCTTGGGGGATTGACCTTTTACCTAGATACAACACTGCACACAGAACACGGGATTTCCCTAGTAGCAGCCTCATTCATTATGCATGAGGATTCTTGGAAACTCGGCAGGACTCTCATCTCCTGCATAATAACTATGTATAAAGTTCATTCCCGACGTCATCCTAAGTCTGACACTGGCACAGCAAGGTAGAACCCCCGGGGAGACCTTAGGGTATAAAAACATCACATCTTGCTGAGACAAACGGAGGAGATCAGGACTTTCATGCCGACACACTGAGGCGAGAAGCTGAAGCCCCTGCATGCAGATACTCCAGCTCCCAGTGGTCTGACATCCCTTGTGGGGTGTCCAACCCAAGACCAATACGGGGTCCCACAGTCTCTCACTTCAGGTACTGGGAGTTGACTTTATCCTAAGGGATTCTTGGCTTAACACCTACATACATGCTAGGTACACTTCGGTACATCTAGTTAGGGTAGCATCGTAGGAGTACGCATTTTATTGTCATGTATTTTATATACTTGCCTATATTCATGATTATAGTAGGATGGTAAAAATCTACCATCCTTTTACTTTCTTAGTGCTTTTAGTCATTTATATCTGTTACTGTCTAATGATTGTTACAGCACATCTATTTTACACTAGAATAACGACTGCTCAATAAATACTTATTGAAAACGTCCCTATCGTTTATTCTATGTATCTCTCTGAGACTAAGTGAGCACGAGTGACTGAGCGAAAAGTGGTACACTGTTTCCACGGTCCTGAGGGATCAGGGTTGTCATGTCCGATAGTTGCCAAGAACTATTCTCTCCTTGGTAAGAGGAGTTTCTAGTGGCACTGTGAGCTAGCTGGTACACAGGCCAACATACCCGGTGGGGGTGTCTAGAATCAGTCTGACACCAACCCTACAGTGTATGTTGTCTAAACGCGCAGATCCTGTATAGGTTTTATAGGAACTACACAACACCATGGAGGGCCTTGAAAGTAAGACAGAGTTTTAAATTTGAAGCGATTACTGACAGTCAGTCAGTGTAATTCTTTAATGGCCAGGGAGACAGACTGATGTTTTCGAGCAGTACCCTGGCGGCTGAGTTCTGCAAAGCCTGCAATTTATTGAGGTATTGTTTCTGCTGATTGATGTATAGGTCATTACAGTAGTCTATTTTCGATAAAATGAGGGAGGAGATCACGGTTTTTCTGGCACTGACTGGAATATAAGGAAGAATCATTCTGATGATTCTTAGTGTATTATAGGAAGTGGATATGATGGAATTAACTTGTTTACTGAAATTAAGTTTGTCGTCCAGAATCACTCCCAGGCTTTTAAACTTGGGAGATTGAGTAGGAAGTGGGCCCATCTGTGGTGGCCAACAGTCGGGAGTCCAAAAGCAAGGATTGTTTCTAAAGAACATCACTTCTGTCTTCTCTGAATTTAGCTTAAGGCAATGCCTGTCGATCCAGGTGCAGATTTCTTTCATGCAAATGTGAAGCTGAAAACTCGTATTATTGGCCTTATTTGCCGCCGAGACCACAATCTGTGTGTCATCTGCGTAGGTGAGAGATAAATCAAAAGATTGAATCAGCGGGGCAAGCTCTGCCACATATCGGTTGAATAAGGAAGGGCTTACCGAGGACCCCTGTGGCACTCCACACGAAAGTGAGAAAGCTTTTGATCATAACTTATCTAGCGTCACAGTGTTTTCCCTATTGTTTAGGAATGATCTTTGTAGGTCTAAGGCTGCTCCGCTAATACCCATAGTCTCAAGGCAATGGCATAGTGTTGAATGATCCACCGTATCAAAGGCAGCGAGATAGGTCTCACGGGATCAATGCTGCATTTCCTCCGTCATCAAGAATAGTTTTAAGTTAGTCTGTGGCTTTGATCAGCGCTGTCTCAGTGCTGTGTTCTGATCTAAAGCCAAATTGAGTTGGATCAAACAAATTATGTTCCTTCGTGAATTGTTAGAGTTGGGAAATCATGATTTTTTCAATGATTTCGGCCGGGAAAGGAAGTCTGGAGATAGGTCGGCAGTTAGACAGAATGTCGGGGTCAAGGTTAGACATTTTTAGAAGAGGAAGAATGCATGCCTTCTTCCATGCTGTAGGAAAGATGCCTGATAGAAACATGGAGTTGAAGATGCCGACTAAGCACTTTGCTATAGGCTCATGAATTTGTTTGAGCACCGAGGGAGGGCATGGATCGCTCAGGGATCCTGTTTTAGTAGACAGAATAAAATGTTCTACTTGGGTTGTAGAGACTGAACTAAAATTGGTCATGTCAGAGTGGGAGGCCTTATTCAGTAAAGTTTGTTGCGACATAGGTTAATGATTCCCCGTGCACTGAACATATTATAAATATGCTCCACCTTGTTCCTAAAATAATGGGCGTTGTCGTCGCAGAAGGGTTTGACTACTGTTACATCCTTTGGGTACCGACAATTTAGTGAGTTTGTTAATAACTTTATAGAGTTCCCTGGTTGAATTATTAGACATTGCTATTTGAGCTGCAAAATAGCTTGTTTTTTCTTTGATCAATGGGCTTTTATATTTGGCCAGAGAGCGTTTATACATTTCCTTTTATTGAGTTTCATAGTTAAGCCTCCATCTTCTCTCCCATTTTCTGCATTTTTGTTTTTCTAGTCGAAGCGCCTCCGAGTACCAGGGCTCCGAGGGCTTAGTTCTCTTATGTTTGTTAAGTTTCCAAGGGGCAAATTGTGAGAGAGCATGGTTAAGCCAGCTCGAATAGTCCTGAGTACCTGTTTCGGGATCAGGTGAAGGCGAGGGTAAGTCCTCCGAGAGTTGAGCTTGGAGTTGACTGAAGTTTATGCTCTTCCATGCTCGATAGGGGTAGGACCGTCTAGCAAGCTGGTAGCTGGGATTTTCTTGGTGTCTCTAAGCTCGAAGACAATGGCAGAGTGGTCGAACCAAGGGAGAGGCAAAACGTCTGGACTTGCGACCAGGTCATGGTTGCTAAAGATGGCATCCAGTGTGTGGCCAGCAATATGTATAGGGGTCTGTTTCAACTGGGTAAGCCCAAAGTTATTCATAGTCCCCAAAAGGTCTCTAGAGTCTTTTTCTTCAGTTTGGTCAAAATGGAAGTTTAGGTCTCCCAAAATAGTCAATTAAGAGTTACAATTCAACCTTGAAGTAGTTCATTAATGGAATTGAGAAACCTATTTCTCGGGCCAGGTGGGCGATAAATAAGTAGACCTCTACAGGATTTATTTTTGGTTACTTCAAACCAGTAAGATAGGGTTTCGCAGTCTTAATTTGATGAGGCGACGAATCTGGCTTTGATCTGGTCCCTGAAAATAAGTCTAAGTCCCCCTCCTCTTTTAAATGGTCGGTCAAGTCTAAAGATGATGAAGCCAGGAGGGACAACGGTTATAAGATCAGGCGTGGATGAGCAGTTAGCCCAGGTTTCAGTAATAAACAAAATGTCAAGCTTCTGAGAATCGATAAGAATGTCCATTTCTGTGGCATGTTTGACCAAGGATCGGACATTCACTGGTGCACAATGGTATAGCGGAGGAGAAAGGCAAGTAGAATATTTAGACTGAGGTGTGTGGGAGTCTAATGGTGGGCCGGGTGTTAATGGGGAATAGCCACATACTTCACAACTAGCCCTATTACCCATCCAGAGAGGACATATCAAGACAAGAGCACCCTTTAGGGCAATCCTTAAGGTAATTTAACTCCTTACTTGTATATCTGATGTTCATCTGCTGTTCTGAGCTAAAACTGCCAGGGGTCCCGGCGCTGGGCGCAGACCAGGTGCGGACGAGCTCAGACGGGCTTGCCTTTGGCGCGACGGCGGTGCACCCAGTGCGTGCGTCCACTGTGCGTCCGGCCCAGCCTGCTAACTTTATAGCCAGTGTCAAAAGAAACACTGGACTGCAACCCAACCGGAAGAGTCATGTAGGTCAAGTGGGAGGAGCTGCTGCCATCCGCACAATCTGCAGGAACTGCCGCGGTGGACCGGGAAAGCAGTAAGGCAGAATACAGGTAAAAGGGAAAATGTAGAAGTTACCCTAAACGTATTAAAAAAATATAAAAATGCAAATTTAAAAAAACAAATTAGCAACACGTCTCAATGCTCGACTCATCGCAGTCAAATTGGCTGAATAAAATCACACAACATGCCGCTTACCAGCCGGCTTTCTGTAGATGTATCTGTTAGAAAAGAAAGCTGACATCAAACTGTTTAAATAAATATTAGAGCAGACCTCACAGGCCACTGTCCTGCACTTATGACCTTGTGGGTTTTTTGGAACTTTTCTCTTGTGCAACAATCCTGGCTGCTTTGTAGTTTTTCTGTAGCTGTAAGGAGAAAACTGCCTCTTTAACGATGTTTTATTGCTGATTACCCAAATGTACTTTTGAGATGTGTCCAGTGCTACCCTTCCTGACAGTGTGTGATGTACAGCAAGCTTCCTTTCCCCCGTAAAGTACTACTGGTGTTAATAGTGCCTTGTGCGGTAGAGATAGAAAACGTCTCCTCGGAATCTTTACTGTATTGAAAGTTTCAGAAGTTACTTCGAAAACTACTCCTCATAACACTCATTGTAGTGATTTAAGGAAATAATAAATTAAGCCAAATGAGCAGTCTGAAAGTTGGGTTAGCATTGTTATTTGGGGCTTGTTTTATTTTGACCTTATATTTGAAACTTTACGTAGCGCAAACTGAGTCAAGCAAATGTCTGAGCCCATTTTCAAACTTAGATTCCAATAGTTTACAGGAAAGAGTTTCAGTTCTAGTCTAAAGAAACCTGGGCATTTGGAAAAGTTAGCATCCGCACTTTGCGCTTATGGGACAATGCACAGTTAGTTGAAGGGACGGTTATATTAATTAGTAATAATTTCTTCATTAATCTCTTATGATGGGACAGTCTCAGACACGAAGGGATATTGTTCCGTGTTCTAGGCTTATATTGTCAGATCAGCAATCCGAATAGTTCCATGTGTCACTATCAAATACAAATAAAAATAACTTTAATGTACAAAAAAAGAAAATAGCAAGGTATACATTATTCAACAACATTGTCATTCTTCTAATCCTATCACTGATATGGCCTAGCTTAGAAACAACTTTAGTTGTATCACCATCTTCATGTTTTCCAAAACATTCATAGTAAAAATACATACATAAACACATATATACTGGTCGTCTAGTCAGCCCTCCTCTTCATTTGCTCTATTCAAGTATCATTTGTATTCTGCTTTCCCCACACCACAGTATATAGCATGGGCCAGAACACATCTGACATTGGCTCTCTTGCACTGCAAGTTACAGAAGTGCATTTGGGGACGTCAATGCTGGGCCCTTTCTTTGGAAAAGAAAAAAGAGACTACTGAAACACCATTTAGTCAAAGGAATATGTGTTTATGTCCGCAAATCATTTGTCTATATTTACAATGGTGGAAAAAAACACATTACAAAAGGTTGAGGAAACTGCTCAGTGTAATTAGTGGACAAGCAAACAGTAAAACGTCAGAGTCAACTTCAAATATTCCACAACATTCCAGTAATGACCCTTGGATTAATAAAGATAATTAATATTGCTCGGATGGGTGTCAATCATCAATCCAATGTACGTTATATTCGTTTTTGGTTCATAGTGGCTGGGTTAGTTGATGGCGTATCGACTCACACACTAATCAAGGGTCATCACCAGGACAAAAAAAACAAGCATTTGCAATGCAACAGGTCTCGCATTAGTTAGCGTTAGAGTTATTGGTGTTGTAATTACAATGTTGCTTAATGGTGTTGTTTTGAGTGTAGTGTATGTATTTTACATGTAAGTACTGGTATGTATGTGTGTAGAAAGTATGTGGATGTATAACTTATGTTGCAGGTTGTTATGGTGGCAAGAGCAGTAAGTAGCTTTAGTGTGTAGTGTTTGAGTACTGCAATACTAGTTGCTGTGTTTGTTAAAGCATGTGTAGCATTAGCAGGTATAGTAATAATGTGAATTACATTTGTGTTAGAGTATTAGGTGTAGTATTGTGTAGTTGTGTAATAAGTAGTTATGTGTTTGTGTATAGCAGTATATAGTGTAGTGTATGTTTTTGTGTGTTGTAGGTATGAGGTATGTATATTAACATATGCAGTACAATTGTTGGTGTTTTAATACTGGTTTATTAGACATTTTTTATGTGGCACATAAACAATTCCAGAAGTAAGCAATATTTACAGAACAAATGCTGATTAGTACGTGGGACATGAAAATGAGGGGAAACGGCAATGAGCAAAATTGCTGAAGACCCGTTTTTGAACACCAACGATTGTATTTCATATTTTGGCGCTAGTAGAAGAGAGAGCATGCAGGGGGGCGCAGCTGTAAATTAGATAGGCGTACGGGAGTGTCTACAGGGAGTATATACGGACGGTGGGAGCATAGAAGGAGCAGAGGGTGAAGGGGACAAATATAAATAGTAGCAGGCGGGGGAGGAGGGGGAAGGGGAGAAAAGGAAGCACTGAGCGCTAGAAATATTGTGTGACTAGCACCAGCACACAATGTAGAGAGGAAGGGCCCGGCCAGGGAAGGGAGGAAAGGAGCAAAGGGGCGAACGGGAATACGTGTGGTAAGGCGCTACAAATTAGCCTGCGACACAATAAAAAAAGCATTGGCATAGCCAATAGGTCTCGCCTTTGGGACCTTATAAGTGTTTAGTTATCCAGGACACTATCCTTGGTGCAACAACATCAAGTGTTGCATGGCTAAACACTTATAAGGTCCCAAAGGCGAGACCTATTGGCTATGCCAATGCATGTTTTTTGTTAGGCACGGGGAGATTAAGTGATTTGCCCAGAATCACAGGATGTTCAGCGTCATTGCCGAGACTCTACCCCAATTCCCTAGATTCGAGGTCGACCGCCCTAGCCATTAGGCCAACTCCTCTCCCCCGTTAAAGTTTTTATAGTCATCATCTTTTAGCAAGTGCAGTTGGGCACTGTAACTCTCTCCAGAATTATGATTAGCTAAACAGAGCATAAACCTTCGTGGTGGTTTTAAGCTGCCCGTGTGGCTACACACATTACTGGCTCAGTGTGTGTGGTGTCTGAAGTTGGTTTGATTGAATCAGATGTGCACTAGACACCACCAAAATTAGCCAGCTCCGTTTGTTTTGCCTAAGCGTGCAATCTAAAATAAACTTAGTATCTGACATTGCATTACCCACAGAAAGCACATCAGCAGTGCGCAAGTCCTAAATATGTATGTTGATAAAAGGCTGTCACTGGAACTTTTCAGTGCCATAAAATGTACGCATTTCACATGCTCCTCTTGTTTAAACACTGTGGTTAAAGCTGCCACATAGGAGAGTATGAATGGGGGTCTTTGATGCAATTGTCCTTTTCTCCTAGAACTAAATTCCGCGGTACGGGGAAAGTAACTGCAGAGTCGCCCTGAAGAGACCGACGATGCTTTGATCCATTCTGCCTATTGTATTAGAGCGTGGCAGCAGCACCGTTTACATGCTGAATCGTTTCTTTGCTAACGGCCCGAACCCATATTTCGAAAGTCTTCAGCTCGGGTCACGAATGCAGCAAGTGTTCAGTAACTTCACTGTCAGATTTTTTCCTTTCTTACACTCAAGCGATGCTACACCGGATTAATGTTGTAAAATGTGGTTCCACAAGAAAATACGTTGGGTTCACCCAACACAAATAATATGCAGCTACTGTAAATAAAGTATTACAAGAGAGGATGGGTCCATAATAGTGCTGTAAATAGTGCTAAAGATTGTCACCTTTCATGCTGAAATAAATAACGCTTACCGTTAACAAGTTTACAATTTTTTCCGATAGGTTAGCTCTGGATATTAGCACGGTCTCTGCATAGATGCAGGTGAAACTGGAAGGACTCAACACCAGTGTTACATGTAAACAGCCTCGAGTAAGAGCGGGGGAGGGCGGGAAGAGGATTTCGAGGGACGATGACGAGGGAAAATTTAATAAATAATTTTCCTTTGTCATCGGCCGTCGAAATCCACCCCCCCCCCCCCCCCCAGCGCTCTTACCTGCACAGGCCGCGGCTGCATATAAATGCGGTTATGTTTTTTAATGTTTTTTAAGCACTGCTTCGGTAAGTGACCTTGTGTTCCTGCTCCACTGGTGCCACAAGCACAAGACAGGAACACACATGGAGAGACTAAGTGGGGAGTCTTAATTCCATGACTGCAGATCCCTACTGCAGGTTTGGGAATTCGAATGAAATGGGTTAATCTAACTTGCAATGGCTGGCAATTTAACTGCCTGATGGTGAATTTTAAATTGCCCTTTGCTACCTGTGTGTGTGGCGTGCTGCAGCAGTCAGTTTGACCCCTGGCCCCATGTGTGTACTTCTATTTATTCTTTAAGCTGGTCTGTAGCATATGAGACGCTTACCGAGAGATCCACTGTAAGCAGGGTATAAATCTCGTTCTTATCTGGTCACAATTGTACCCCCACCCCTTTATCCCACAAAAACTCGCACCTCACTTACCCACCCTATTGTGTAAGCCAATAACAATAGCTCGTTTTTCTTCGGCGAAGGGCAGGCTTGTAGTTTCAAAACTGTATCATTCATACATTTGTAGATTACACTGTATTTTCAAACAAAGAAATAAATACAGGCATAGGTCTACGAGATAGGTATGTTGTAGAAAAATAAAATGAACACGTAGTGCCCATGTCAATGGGCGTGGCTTTAATTTTCACTTGTTTTGCTTTTGCCATTATGTGCTATATGAAGATTGATCGCAAAAGAAAATAGGAAAATCGGAAAACATCTGGAAACAGGCAGGAAAAGCGCATAGAAAAATATCAAACGACACTTTAGAAGCTCTAAACTACTCAAGTACATGCCCTGCTTAGCAGTGACAGACGTGAAGTTCGGAAACAGATAAAGGAATGAAATGATTATTAAGTACCATCTCTAAACGCAAATGTTTGACTACGGCGTAGATGGGAAAAGAAATGTAGCGCTGCGCAAGAGGTCTAAGCTGGCGGGCGCTTGCTTACCTGTGGGAGAGTTCACCAAAACACGTCCTTTCTGCTTGCAGCGGCTGTGAAATAGAAAACTCCGCGCGGAGAACCAAGCAGGCGACCTCTGACCTTCCGCCGCTTCCCAGGAATGGAAGTGAAAAGAAAAAACGAGCCAGAAAAGGCACAGTCATCGGTTGGGATAGGTCGGTGAAGGTGGTAAACTCAATATGGGGCAAAGGAGCACATCACATAGCCCCACAGCAACATTTCAGCTGCCAGAAGACGGCAATTGCGAAGAAATTCCAGAGCCAAGAGGTTGAATGAGGGAGCTTTGCTGGGATCACAGCCAGTGGTGATCCTCAACAAGCCAGGCAGCTCCTTCTGTCTGAAATCCCACTACCGAGTTCACAGAGCATGTGGAATGTAAAGACATTCTAATGGGGCTTTTAGTGAGATGAAAAACAAGCGGCACTGAAAGCGATCGCTATTTTAAAAAAAAATTAAAAAAAACACGCCCGCGAGTGGTGCGCGCGCGCCACAGCGAGCCATATGTTTTCAATTATCGCGCCCGCGTCTGGGCACGATAATTGAAACCACATGGGCTTTGGTGTGCGTAACAGACACCAATAGGCCATGGGCGGAGCAATGTGCCCGCCTTTGGCCTATTGCGTGCAGTCTTTTATACAAAGACGCACGAAAAGGCCAATGGGGTAGCACAAAAGGAATCGCACACGCACGAGCGTGTGCGATTCCTAGGTCAGTGCTGAATCCCCGTTTTTCACCTACTAAATGTCTCGCGCTGCGCGAGCACTCCTGCGCAGTGCAACGCTAGGCGTGAGACCTAAAAAAAAGATAAACAGGAGCATAAGGAGGAGGACTGAAGGAAAGTAATTTAATGAGTCAGGCAATCCTGGTTATAGAAGAAATTGGCAAGCCTTGGAAATTCATGAAGCGAGTTTAAATAGAAATGGCAGCAGCAAATGTTGCAAACAAGCCTTTGATAGAAGAGTACCTGTATACCTTTAAATAACTTCTTGTAATACAACCGCAGCACAGGCTCTTCGTTGAAAAAGCCCAAAGATTAAGTGTTGTGCCAGTTAAACAGTCTTTACAGGCTTGCGGAAGCTTCAGAGGTTTACAAAAATCAAGTCAGATGCGAGGACGACTTCAGATGCACACCAAAAGATGTTAGAGACAAAATCTGGTGGCACAACAATTGTTAGTGTCTTTTTCTGTAAGAGTAAAACAGTCAGAACGCTTTTCTTATTAAAGAGTAATTCTGCTACTGCAGCCTCTTCAGTAAAGTGCTGGGACTCACAGATTCCATATTGCTGTACACCAAGGTTTATGCAATTGTTCTTCATAGAGCAGATGGGGGTAACACTCAGCCACAGACTATTACCAAACACTTCCCCTTACAAAAGGCAAGGCATATTGGCTTTCCAAGGATTGTTTAACTTTGTTCAAAAAATGTCAAACCAAATTAAAAAAAAAAAAAAAAGTGCTGCTTCTTGAAGCAAATGCAAAAATTATAACTAAATAAAAATGCTGTCCCCTCTTCACTATTTTTAGCAAACAAAACAAAAAATCCACAGCTTAGTTATTTACTTTGCGTTGCCTCACTAAGACACTGTGAAAAATAAACTCTGACAGTTGATGTGTCCAATGACAATTTCCAACTACTCTAATATTTTGATTAAAACATAGACTAATTATTGGTTGTGGCCTTGTATTGTAATCAAAACAGTTTTAGGATGTTAACAAAATGAAGCATATTAAGTAGCGTACATATCATAACGTTTTATTAAGATAATGTTTAACTATATTCTGTTAAAAGTATGAATATTTCTTAATTCATCAAAAATTACTAATGAATATAAGTATATAAAATGCTTACATCTTGTTTAAGAGTAGACACTGGAAGACGAAGGGCCTCCTTTATAAGAGTGTATAAGCCTGCAATGATGAAACTGAGCTGCTCCTCTGACAAAGTTTCATTTTCAGAAATATTCTTCACAGATTCCTTACAGTCCTTCCCTTCAAGTGCACCCACAACAGCTGCCAGAAATGTAAAAGTGTTAGTCAGCCTTATTTAACAACAGCCATAATCTCATTAGTTAATGCCAAATCATACCACCCTGGAACTGCAAAACCTTCGAGTCCCAGCAAGAAAAAGAGGAAAAATCAACAACCAATAACAGTCAGTGTCGAGATATATAAACCCCCGAAAAGAAATAGCACAGCCTTTCTCTATGAAACTATCGCTCGTCTGACATTCCATTCGTCCCATTACTCCTGCTTCGGACCAGGTAGCAACAGAAAATGAAAAGAAATAAACAGTCGTAAAATCCGATCTAACATAGACAACATACGACCTCATAAAGGCAAATATTTTAGATAAAGTACAAAACAATACATTCAAGTGAAAATCACAAGTTTCTAGTCCCAACTATACCCTACTTACACTTATGTAGATACTTTTTGCTCCGGGGGTGGAGAGTCGCCTCCGTATGTGACAGGCAGGATAATCCTCACATCTGTGTCCTTAATAAAATTGAAACTTTCCTTCATGCTCACTAGGATATTTTAATTTTATATCAGAACCAGAGACGAGGATTTTGCATGTTCAAATGATACTTACCACCAGTGAAGCTAAATTCTGTACTGATTTAAAGAAACAAACTCTTAAAGGCAGTCTCTGAAAACCAATCAGTTGTTTTCATGATCTCTTCCAGATGTCCACCTAAAGAAAACGTTTTTGAGGCCATGGACCTCTAGGCAGAGTAAGCCACAAATTCAGAACTGTCCACCCTAGCTTTCTGCATAACCCATTGCACCCGTTACACAATGGATAAAGAGGAAATCACTCAAAGTTCTCCGAATCAAGATCAGTAATTGGGAAACACCTGCAGGCCTACCTTCCACTGCCATGTTTTTGTAAGCCTTGATGCACTACACTACGAATAACTTTGGCCCGTCTGGAAAAGTAGTAGTTGCTACAGTAACTGATCCTGTAATGGATTTCGCTCTGCTGAAAATGGAAGACCTTATTCCTTCTGAAGTGAACATCCTGCCTGTGATATCAGTACCTAACGGTCTGAAATTCTGCTACAAGAAACCAAAAAGAGAAGCATGACAAGCCTTGCTGAAAGCTCTTTCCTATGTAACAGCTCGTTCCTGGGAAATAACTAAGAGAGATTCAAGATCCAATTTAAATACCACAGAGCTCGGAATATTTCATTACTAAGGGAAGGGAAAGTCGAATGCCCCGAGAAGCAATGTACACAAAATTAGGTGTTCCCCAGCCAGAGTCATTGATTAGCAAATGTCATGCTGGAAAGAAGGAATTACCTGTTGCATATGCCCCATTCCATTCCCAGCCAGCTCCTGGTGAAAGTTCAGGATATGAACAACCTCAATCCCCTAAGGATCCATATTCCATACCACTCACCAACGTGACCAACTGTACCATGCTGGCCAGTACTGCTTAACCATACCCTCAGATCATGCCCGCTGGATGAGTGAGGCAGCCGACCCAGAAATACCCTGGATTGACCAATGTACCCTGTAGCTCTACACACCATAAGCGTTAGTGACTCCTCCAGAACCATCTGGTGTGGGAGACAGGGCAACCGTCAGATTTGCCCAAGACTGGAGGAGAGAAATTGGAAAATCCCAGATAATTTTCGGTGAATAATGGCTGAATTGCCGAAATATATTTAAAGCTGATATTTGAGTGATAAATCATATGGCATTGGGGAGACTTTTACTAATGTTATTACCTTGGTGGTCGAGGCATTGCAGCTATGGCTGTATTGTATTACCCATGTAGAAGCCTAACATATTGATAGAAGCTTTTCAATATTACTTCTGGCAACCATGCCTGATGCACTGAAGTGATCACTGGCAGCAATCTTGCATATGGTGGCCTCTAGGGTAATCTTGTTTCATGTAGTCCCTATTACAATACTGATTATATTAATAGCTCTCGATGAGTTTCACTGAACATAAATAGCTCTTATTACAGAAAGGGTTGGAGACCCCTGCGTTAAGGTATAGTGAGAAACTTAAAAAATACATTATCCTAGACTAGCAGCACATATATGCATCTCTTTTATTAAAGATTTCAGACAGATGTGGGGAGAAAAGGCTGAATTTCAGAGCGCTACAGAGGAAAGCACCTTGAAGAGAATAGGAGTGATTGTGACATTCTGAAGGCCACCCCGTTCCACACACCTCAGTAATGTTAAACTCACAGTCTCATATTTTCAGAATTGAAACATTTTTAATTCTAATTATTCACAACAAAATCATTGTTGTTGCTCCTTTGTCTGATACTGCTAACAAGCATTGGTAAACCAATAGGTTCGGCTCAGTTTAGGTACATGGCTGTGATTGTGCTCATAAAGGGGCACAAAATACTGGTCAGATGTCACGCTATAGTTTACATGCTTTTAGGCCATGCTCTTAATTACATAGGCCACATAGGAAAGGATTCCAAGATATGCTTCGTGGGCAACGCCCCTTTTACGCACCAATCCACCCACCCCCACACACTTTTTCCATCCCACTTAAAGCCCTGGGAAAGATGCAAGACGTTTCTGAAAGACAATGGTCTGAGGCAGCAAAGAAGAAGGAGAAGAAAAAAGTATTTCCTTATTGTGACCTCCTTCTACGGCATATCCTCAACCACCACCCGAGCCATTTACTCCAGATGCCGGTTTCTCTTCTCTCACTTAATACCAGTGTAGTGAGTTCAGTTTTGATTCTCTCCATAGTGCTCAAATGGTCTGCCTCTACAATTTTGGTAAAGTGCAGATGAACAGTATTGAATGAAAAAAGATCATGTGAAGTACATAACATAGGAAAGTGATCTTAGAACATATGCAGAGAGCATGCAAAACATGTTTGAAGACAAGAATGGTAGAAAATACAAAGCATAGCCAATGTCTTCAAATTTTATTGGGGATGCACAGGCCTGGCCAGAGGGCCAAAAAAGAATGTGGTATATGGTGTAAAGAAGAGGGTCTTGGCAGTGAGGGCGTGCAGAGCACAGTGATGGAATATAGAACATGGCCAATGACATGCAGTGTTCCTGAGGGAGCAGAGGGTAAGCAAGGATGATTGAGCAGAGAGCATGGTGGACGGAGCATAGACCTTGAGTGATTGTATGCATAGTGCTGCAAAGGACTTAGGAATAGGTCCTTGGTGAGTAGAGGAGGCAACTGATTACTTAAATAACTTATTTCTGGGACTAATGCTAAAAATATTTAGCCGGGGCACTGAAGCTCGTGTTGATTTGTTTAGGGTGCACAGACTGTGGTTTTGGCTCTGCTGTCCCGGGTGGAGGGTGTGCAGGGATTGCCTGAGTATATGTGCACAGTACAGCTTTGGTAAGTTAAGGAGGTTTCTGTGCAGAACATGCCTGAGAAAGCACAGAAGATGGCTTTGTGTCAAGGAGTAGATTACAATTGGTGGCAGAATCAGGGCTCATTTTTCAGAACCATAACATTGCAGACTTTTTTACAATAATTTGAAGTTCTATAAATATGATCTAAGGAGCCAATGTTCTATCGGCATATAGATCCTAATTCCCAATACTAAACAGGCAAAGAGAAACGTCAACAGCCACGACTCCATGTTACCAAACACTGATTGTGATTACAACCATTACATGCCGCACAGTGCGATTTCAAACATAGTACACCATTGCCTTACTGCTTGCACACCCAATCGACTTGGGCTAGGTGAGACAAATTGTTATCCAGAATGTCGAAAATCAGTCGAGTTGTGCAATATGAAATGCAACAGTATTTCAAGAAAACTTTTTAAATCCACGTAGTCTGTCTGTGTTTTATGTCCTGGCCGAAAGGCCACTCCTCAAACAAGCATTTGCAATGCAATAGGTCTCGCATTTACACAAGTTTGAGCTATTGACATTGCAAATAACAATGCCTTTTATTTTTGTTTTCGTTTTTAAAACATAAATAAAAGGCATTGTCATTTACAATACCAATAGCTTAAACTGGCGTAAATGCGAGACCTATTGCATTGCAAATGCTTGACCTATTGCATTGCAAATGCTTGTTCTGTGTTATTATTAACACGACCCCCCCACCCACCCCAGCGCTGACCCACCACTTTCTTTTGGCAGCAGTTGCTACTGGTATCTCGCACAAAGTCCTACATTGTAAAGGGGCCTTTCCAGGCATCGGCCGCACGATCACCAGACCCACCCTCCGGTCCTGGCAAGAGTATACCTCAATGCTGTTCCACCAAAGCGCACCAACACACCCTACAGTGGGCTGGAACCTACAGATTGTTATCGTGTGCCATATTGTAATAGTTGTCACTCGAACGACACTGTCTTTCTAATAGGTTGTGCAAAATTTTTAAAAACTTCAATAAAAAGAGAAGAGTTTAATAAATAAAAATAAAAAAAGACCACCACCACACCACCAGGCTCCAGTATCCAAAACAGTGCACAACCTCCAAACAACGTGTGGCTGAAAAGATAAAAAAACAAAAAAAAATACAGAGGAATTTATACCTGGAACCAAAAGCTGAAAGTGACTCCAGAGGACCTGCAAGAGGTGAGGCGAGACCTGTCTGTTCGCATTGTAGAGAGCCATTCGGCTACTCCACAACAATGTATCGCGCAAGCACCCCTCGTGACCGGGCTCGCATCTCTCTTTAACAAGGAAATGAAGTAAAGACAGGTAACACTTAGCACTAACCCGCCATGAACCAAGCTTCTTGTGAAATAACCAAACATGCCGAAAGGTTTCGTTTAATTAACAAATATAAACAAAGGTGCCTGGCACATGCCAAAATATCAGGCGTCTGTTATTTCTAGAGAACGAAACAGGCCTTCCCATTGTAAAACACTGCATCCACAGTTTAACAAGAAAGCATCGTACGGAAATCAGCGTTTCAAGAATTCGGTGGCAGGGAGCCAAGGCAGGAGGCTGGCTCATACAGTCAGCACTATTTATGTGCGCCACAGTTTAGATTGAACGCGTGACAGTTGCAAAGTACCATCTTACCTCTTTCCATGTATACCTGATCTTTTTGTGCCCTTCCTCGCTTACCTGCACGACAGTGCGGGGTCGCAAGGCGAAGGTGGGGAAGTTGCTTCGTCCGTGAATGGGCACGCTCTCCCCCCAGGATGGCGTCCAGGCATTGCACTTGCTCCCAAGCTCAGCACGCTGAAGCGGCGCGAGACACACGCCGACGGCTAGCTGCCCGGTGCGCGGCGACACTGCGGGGACGACATCACTCGGCGGCTCCTGGGGTGTGACGTTGCTGCTCCTGACGTAGCGACCTGTCACCTCTGGTGTCCGTGTGCGAGACAAACATAATTAATTTTCTAAGCCTGCACAGTTTCCTTATTTCGGCTCGAGTAACCTTGACGTCACAAGAGTTGTGACGTAAAGTAGCGAGACTGGCGTCGCGAGCCCCTCGGCTGGTGGCAAAGTAGCAAGTCTGCGCAAATGCAAAAAAAAGTGCTTAGGAGACAGTGTAACACCGCCAGTATAACGCCGCAAGTAAACGATCTAGTCCGGATGGGCGGGGCCAAAAAGAGACAGGGCGGTAACAAGGAGGGACTAAAAAGCCTCGTTCACAATAGAAAGCCAGCGTTTAGCGTTAACTATGACGCAAGCCAATGGGAAAAAGGGGGGGGGCTTAAAGCCCCCTTCTGAAATCTGCTCGATTACAAGAAGCCTCGCAGAGCGAGCAGCGCATGTGCGCTGCAACACAGGTCTGCGAGACCTAAAAAGTAATAGACATGACTTGGAGCCATTTTATCCAAGATTTCGAGGGTAAAGGGGATGTCTGAATTTGGTTGACAACTCAACAAATTGTTAGAGTCAGTGGAGAGTTTATCAAATGGTGTTATCCAAGCTCGTTTCAGTGATTCTAAAATTGAGGTATACTGAAATCATGTGAAAAGGAACCCTGCAGTACAAGGAAGCAGTTGAGCACTTAGCACTGCAGCAACAACCGGTTACCACAGAAAGACGTAGCCTTAATATCACTCAAGAGCAGTGGCGGCTCGCATAGGGCGTGGTGCGGGGCGGGGCAGGGTGGGGTGGGGTAGTAAACTCGGACATACGACGGAACGGAGGAACGTAATAATTACTTTCCTCCGTTCCGTCGTATGTCCGAGTTTACTACGCAGGAGCCTCCTTTGCAAGAACAGGTTTTTTTTATGATAGATGGGGTGACACCTGAGTTTTTGTTCCCAGGCTTGGCTGCCATCTAGGTAAACCTACCAATCTGGGCACCCCCCACTCCTCTGTTATAAAAAATAAAAATCCCTGGTTTCTAGTGGGCTTTCTGTCCCCCCTGGCAGAAAGCCTGTCCCTTTTGTGTTTGGAGGGGGGCATTCCCATTTAGGGCAGCCCCCACCTCTAGCATTAAAAAAAAAGAATCCCTGGTTCCTAGAGGGCTAAGGGGTTCAAAAGGTACTTCCTGCAATGCCTGATAAGGACCAGAAGCAGGTCCCAAGGTGAAATGTCAAATCTAGAGATGTGTCTTGAAATAAAAACACTTCAGGAGCCTCACCACTAAATCAAAGTATTTGCTAGAACCAAGCCAAGGCTCTCTAAATGCTCTGATGGCTGCCCACTGTGCCCCTTAAGCCAACTGCTTCTGGACCCCCATCTAGCACAAAATTGTAGAAAATCAGCAAATTCACATTCAACTGCTGACATAGAGCGAGAGGAACATCATTCCTGGAAATTACTTCAGTGTTTGTTGTAAGACTTCAAAATAGAGGGGTGTCAGGGACCCTCAATCATTCCTACTATATGTTCTGACACTCCTCTCCTGCAAAGCCCAATTATCTCAAACTCCTACTTATCTGGGAGACAATGGGATCTCCAGGGAGGAAGAATGGCCTTAGGAGGGGAAACCAGAAGCAACAGGGCCAAAACGGGATTACCACTATGACTTCTCGTGCTTCCCTCTGCACCCTTGTAAAAAGAAAGTGCAGGGTGAGTGAAATAGGTGGGAATCCATACATTAGCTGAAGAGGCCAAAGTGAATAGTGCATTTACCTCCCACCTCACTACCACCACACATGCTCCTGGATCGGATATTGAGAGAAGAACCTCAGTAGCGGAGTGTCTTTTCCGGAAGCAAAATGGTCTAGGAAATGCTAATGGCTCCCTGAACCTCTAGAATATTTGGGAGAGCAACAGTGGGGTGAGAGGACGAATTTGGGAAGATGAAAAGACACTGCTTGGTCTGTCTGCTATTATATTCCCCTCTCACCTGAGGAGTTGCCTTCAGGGAAAGGAGATGCTCTCTGCCAAACCTCCAATTTTCAGTGTCGCCAGACAGAGATGCAGACCTGCTTCCTCCTGGTCTGTTCGCATACGACACTGCTGTTGTGCTGTCTGTTCTGATAATCACATGATGATTTAGAATGCCCATTCTGAAATACAGAATTGCTTGAAGGACCACTTATAATTCCTTCAAATTTTATGTCCTCATCTTGCTGATTGTTGACCATTTTCCCTGAGCCTCCTTGCTTCCCAGCGTTGCTCCCCAACCTATGAGGCTTGCATCTGTTGTAATCACCATACCTGGAGAAAATTGTAGAGGAAAACCCTTGCTCAATGACTTTTTCTTTAGGCTTCACTGTAGCTGCCCTCTGATCTTGTCTGTTACAGGGATCCCAATCCTATGAAGACAGCATCAAATACGTTGATAAATATGCTAGAAGAGGCCTCCTATGTAATCTGGCATAAGGGACCAGAAACACACATGAAGCTATGGGTTTATGTCCCTGAACTATCAGCCACAATCTCACCACTGCCTCCGTTTCAGATAACAGGGAAATGAGCGTTATTCTGAATCTCTCTGCTCTCTCCTCTTGCTGAAAAACCATGCCCACATCTGTCCTGAAATGGTCTATGATGAAAATTCTGTCCTGAGAAGGGTCATGTGTGCCCTTCTCCAGGTTGATTAATAGACTAGGACGCTCTACACGATCCTTCATTAGCCTTTAACCCTCTATCACCTCCTCTCCAGATGGAGCACGGAGGAGCCAATCATCCAAATAGGGAAACACACTCCACCCCTGCAGATGAAGAAGTGCCACCAAGGGAGTCATCATTTTCATGAACACACTTGGATCAGATTTGGCCCAGAAGGGCAATACCTGGAACGGATAGTGCTCACTTATGGCATATAGCCTGAAATACCTCTAATGCTTCTTGGCGTTAGGGATGCGGAAGTCGGCATTGGTAAGATCCACTGTCATCATGACTGCATTGTCCAGAATTTAAGAAATGATCCTTTTAAAGTCTCCATCTTGAATGGAATTGTCCTTATCGACTTATTCCCTCTGCTTCAGTCTATAATTAAACTGAATTTCCCTGAAGGTTTGGGGACTAGGAAGCTCCTTGAATACACTTCCATGCCCCTCTCCTCTTTAGGGACTGGGACAACCATTTCCTTCATCAGCAAACTTTGAAGTTCTGCTTTCAATGTCTTCTTCTTTACGAGGTCCCGGGTTCTTGAGTAGGAATGATCCCAGAATGTAATGTTGTCTCCACAAACTATCTGGTAGCCCTAATTCACCAAGGCATCGGAAGTAGACTCCCACCATGCTTCATAGAAAAATGTTATTCTTCCGCTCACTGGTTGAGTAGAGTTTCCCGTGGCACAGTCAGGAGTGCTGGTTCTTGGTGGGAGATCCTAATTTTCCTTTCTGTTCCCCTTGGCTTCTGTTCCCCTTTCCTCTTTGCCTTTTGAAAAAGGAATATTGCTGTTGTTGTTTCTCAGACCTTGAGGGCTGACAAAAGGAAGGCTTTAAAGACAAGGATCGAAAACCCGATCCTGAGCCACCAACATTCTGTCGAAAGGACAAAGAATGTTTCTTCTCCTTGAAAGTCTTGTGTAACTTATCTTTCAGATCTGTTCCAAACAGTCTGCTTCCTTCAAACAACATACTCAAGGCTACTGACATTTGTGCTGCATCAGTATGCCACTCCTTCAGACAAAGATTCCTTCAGGCCCAAACTGTTGTTCCTTCTGTCCGGGCCAATGCTCATTGTCAAAAGGAATGTTTGATAAGAATTCCACCTACTTCTCCAACATTTATTTAGAAGTTTATAAAGCACTCAGCTACCCCCAACGGGGGTGTCCCGGCGCTATGGCAAGCGTCAGAAGTAGTTACCAGGAAGGGTCTAAGGGCTGGAAAACAGCCAGGTCTTTAGGACACGTCGGAAGATAGTTTCAGACTCGGCCGTACGCAGAGAGAGAGGCAGGCTGTTCCAGGCTTTGGCAGTGATCACTGCAAAGGCTCTGCCACCCATTCTAGACCGGCGAAAACGGGGAATCGTCAAGAGGCGAAGATGATTCGATCTAAGGGTACGGCTGCACTGGGAGTGCTTGAGTCGAGCTCTGAGATAAGCTGGACCATGACCCTGAAAAGCTCTGAAAGCCAGGACGAGAGACAAACTGAAGGCGTTTGATCACAGGAAGCCAGTGAAGCTTCCTCAAATGGGGTGTGATGGAATGGCGATATGGGCTTTTGCATATCAGCCTAGCCGCCGCGTTTTGAACGATCTGCAGGCGTCTAATCAAATATGCAGGTGCCCCCAAATAAAGACTATTTGCATAGTCAAGATGTGAGGTGATCAAGGCATGAATGATGGACCGACGGGACTCCAGGGGGAGGTAGTGAAGGATTTTGCGGAGCATGTGCAGTTTACCAAAGCAGGCTGAGGAGACCGGACTAATTTGGGATTTGCAGGACAGCTCATTGTCAAACCGGAACCCAAGGTTCCTAGCTGAGTCCACAGGTTTAGGAGGGGGATTCAGTTCAGATGACCACCAAAGCAATGGAAGAGGGGGGCTTTTTTGATTAAAGAACAGAACCTCAGTTTTCTCTGAGTTGAGTTTAAGCATATTTAGTGACATCCAAGTGGAAATATTGCACAGGCAGTGTCTGAAATTTGCAAATGCCGCTTCGGAGTGATCATCAAACGAAAACACCAGTTGTGTATCATCGGCGTAGGAGATCACTCTCACCCCACAGGATTCCACCAGTGCAGCCAAGGGGGAGAGGTAAACATTGAAGAAGAGAGGGCTCAGAGCAGAGCCCTGAGGGACCCCACAACTCAAGGGTTTCTCCGCGGAGACAAAAGGATGGAGAGAGACTTGTTGGGTTCGGCCACTAAGATAGGATCGAATCCAGGACAAGGGGGTGCCCTGGATCCCAAGGTTATAAAGTCTCTCTAGCAAGATGGAATGAGAGACCGTGTTGAATGCCGCGGACAGGTCAAGAAGCACTAGCATGGCTGCTTTGCCTGAATCCACACATTCGCGCACGGTCTCAGAGACTTCCAGGAGGGCAGTCTCAGTACTATAGCCGGATCTAAACCCGGACTGGGAGTCGTGAAAAAGATGACGAGATTCAAGATAGCTTGACAGTTGTTCCTGAACTAGTTTTTCCAAAACTTTGGCTGGTGCTGAAAGGAGGGAAATGGGACGATAATTTTTAAAGACCGACGGGTCAGCATCCGATTTTTTAAGAATAGGCACTAGGAGGGCCTGTTTCCAGATTGAGGGGAAAATAGCAGTGCAAAGGGAGGAATTCCAGATCTGGTTCAGAGGAGAATTAATAAGGGGGGCTAAGATGCTAAAGAATTGTGCCGGGCAGGGGTCCTTAGGAGAGCCAGATTTGCAGGCAAGAAGTTTTTGAAGTGAAGTATCGACAGAGATGGAGTGGAAAGTAGCCAGCGCATCACTGTTTGCCACCCCAGTGTCAGAGATAGGGGACAGTGATGATGGGGCAAACGTTGAGTAAATATCGAGAGTTTTATCGTATAAGAAATCAGATAGCCCATTACAAAGATCCTGAGTAGGAGGAACTGCGCTCGAGATGGCAGACGGCTTGGTGAAATCTTTAACTATTTTGAAAAGAGTTTTTGATGAGTTGCCGGCGATGTGAATTTTATTGATGAAGAACTCTCTCATCGTAAAGCGCTTGAGTTTATGAAAATTCTTTATGGCGGCTTTATAGATCGATTTAGTTGTGGGATCATAAAATGATCTCCAGCTGCGCTCAAGTCTCTTACACCGGCTTTTCTCGTCACGAAGCACAGGGGTAAACCAAGGGGCAGATGGTTTTTGTCTTGAGGAATTAATAGGTTTTAGGGGGGCAACCGTGTCAAGGGCCGAGGAGAGCCAGCTATTAAAGTTTAACACATCGAGCTCCGGCTCACCAGCCTACTGAAGGGGGGTAGAGGAAAGTGCAGGAGTCATGGAATTGCTGGTAATTTTAAACCATTTCCTTCTATATTCCAGGGTAGTGGAAGGGTTAGACGATCGAGGAGGAAGTGCCATGCTGAACGGAATTAAGAAGTGGTCAGACCACGTAAGTGGTAGGGGAGAAGCTGTAGCCAAATTGGAATGGTTAGTGAAAAGTAGGTCAAGCGTATGACCGGCCCGATGGGGGGGGCCACTAACCCGCTGGGTCAGATTAAGGCCCTCCAGTGTCTCTAGAAGCTGGCGGGCTTTAGTGCAGTGTATATCATCCACATGCACGTTGAAATCTCCAAGGATCGTGAAGTGGGGGTGTTTAAGCGACAGGTCAGCAACTATATTGTAGAGTTCTAATAGGTGATGGGGCGGGGAATAAGGGGGGTCTATAGATTAGAATTCCGGCCATAGCTACATTAGGAGTTAATGTTATACTAAAATACATAGCTTCTAAGGGTCCAATATTCGGGAGTTTCCTATATGAGATTTCCCAACTAGAGTGAAGGACTACTGCAACTCCGCCTCCCACCTTGTTGTCAGCCCTATTTACCCCAGCAAATCGGTAGTCACTGGGAATAGCTAGGGTAAGGTCGGGATTAGAGTGGTCCCTGACCCATGTTCTAGTGAGGAACATTAGGTCCCAGGCATGTGTTTCAAGGGAAAGCCAGATATCGTCTGAATGGCGGGGGAGGGATCTACAATTAAGTAAGCAGGCTTTAATAAGGGGGAGTGAGTCGCGTTTACGTTTGAGGTGCAAGAGGCAGTAGGTGTAGCTGGGAGCGGTCCTGATGGATCTACCATAAAAGTGAATGAACAGGAATCACATTTAAATTGGGCAAGGGGCCCGGAGAGCTCATGGATAACCGGGGATACACAGTACCTATCTCTCAGATTGAGAAGTTGAGCCCTGGCCCACTGGATTGGAGCCTCAGAGGGGCTACCGACAGCATGGCTGGTGCTGGCCGCGGAACAGTCGCGGACGGGCGCAGACGGGCTTGCCTTTGGTGCGCCGGTGGCGCGCCCGCTGCGCGCGTCCGCTACGCGTCGGAACTGACATGCGGCTTATGTAGGCAGCGGGCACTAGAACGCTAACCGTCCAGCTCCGCCCCCGTCAAAGGCCGGAAGAGTAAACCTCAGTGCCACCAGCACCCTCCACAGCAATCGGGCAAGCCCGTGGTGGACCGGGGTGCGGGGCGGAAGGCGCCTGATAGCCGCAGGGAGATTCCTTAATGCAGGGTAAAGGTAGGTGCGATAGCGAATGGCAATTTAATTTCAAAGTGCAGAAGGTGTCTACAAAGCATGAGACTTGACAGAAATAGATTCGAAAATACAAACCGGCTTAAAGCAGTTTAAAATCAGTAAAATCAGTAACAAGCGAGTACTTGCATCTGCGCGCGTCCGCTGCGCATCGGAAATTACATGCGGCTTATGTAGGCAGCGGGCACTAGAACGCTAACCGTCCAGCTCCGCCCCCGTCAAAGGCCGGAAGAGTAAACCTCAGTGCCACCAGCACCCTCCACAGCAATCGGGCAAGCCCGTGGTGGACCGGGGTGCGGGGCGGAAGGCGCCTGATAGCCGCAGGGAGATTCCTTAATGCAGGGTAAAGGTAGGTGCGATAGCGAATGGCAATTTAATTTCAAAGTGCAGAAGGTGTCTACAAAGCATGAGACTTGACAGAAATAGATTCGAAAATACAAACAGGCTAAAAGCAGTTTAAAATCAGTAACAAGCGAGTACTTGCATCTGCGAGCGTCCGCTGCGCGTCGGAAATGACATGCGGCTTATGTAGGCAGCGGGCACTAGAACGCTAACCGTCCAGCTCCGCACTCGTCAAAGGCCGGAAGAGTAAACCTCAGTACCACCAGCACCCTCCACAGCAATCGGGCAAGTCCGTGGTGGACCGGGGTGCAGGCGGAAGGCGCCTGATAGCCGCAGGGAGATTCCTTAATGCAGGGTAAAGGTAGGTGCGATAGCGAATGGCAATTTAATTTCAAAGTGCAAAGTGCAGAAGGTGTCTACAAAGCATGAGACTTGACAGAAATAGATTCGAAAATACAAACAGGCTAAAAGCAGTTTAAAATCAGTAAAATCAGTAACAAGCGAGTACTTGCATCTGCGCGCTTCCAGCAATAAAGAACACTCGGCCTCCTCCTTTGCTGCCTTGAAAAGACTTTTAGTATCCGATGTTTATAGACTGCTCAGTGTACACCCCTTAAATTCCAGCACACAGTTGCCAAATACATTCCTGCATACGATTTCTTTCATGTAGTGTCAATCTTCTTCTCCGTTTGGTCCTTCAAGATACGCTCCTCCATCACTGAGGTACGTCTGACCAAACTGGCATAAAGGAATCCATTGACACTGATTGAGGCATGGACTTCTCTGTATCCTCTAAGGGATACTGACTGGACATAAATGTGGGCACATAATTGTGTCTGGATCCTTCCACTCTCTTTTCACTACGTCAGCAACATGTGATATATTGGGAGCCCCAAAGCAGTTGGTCGTTGAAACTGTCTCAATACTGGTTCAGTAGAGGTGCTAAGTAACTCTTCTATTGAGAATCCCATATTGTGGATCTTCCTGGTCAGAATCTCAGGCAGCATCTTCCTGTCAATGTATTTTCCTTTTTGATCAGAAGGTAGAGGTTCTTCACCCTCCTCCTCTGCTCCTGAGCTAGAGATGTCAGAATTCTGGTCATTATCTGGGGTCGCTGATTTACGAACATTAAGGCCAGACACGGTCTCCAGTACTATCTTCCTAATATTAGCCTCTAGGGAGCATCCCTCCTGTCTTGGCTTCATGCTCCTAGAGGGAGAAAGAGAGGAAGAAGGACTCTGAAACCCTCCTTTTCCTAGAATGCTTGCACATCTTGAAAAACTGTAAGCAAAAATGCCACAGAAAAAGTTTCTCTCTTCCTCCAAAACATTGAGTTAAAACTGCAGCAAAGTCTCAGCTCATATTACTTCATTAAATAGTCTGAGTGTGTGTGCTCTTTATAAAAGAATTAATACACCTCTGAGACTGCAACAGTATACAATCATTGCATACATGTGCAGCCCCTCCATACCCGCACATGTGCCTTAACTTCACCAGTGTGCCTTACTCCCCCGCAGGCCACGGATCCGGAATCAGGAGCTTCTTAATTAACTTGAAAGAATCCCACATTATCGGGTATGCGTCAAATTACATTCAATGTGCCCGTCTCCCCCCAAAGGCCAAAGTTTTGTATCAGAAGCTCTGAATGCTACTGGTCAACTGCCAGGACTAAGACCTGACTCGTCCTCTAGGTCAGTCCCGCAATCGCACACCAAAGCAGACCCCCTTATCAGCAGCACCGCTCCACTTATATCTCTGGGATATCATCCTGGGAGCAGGGTCAACCCCTACCGCTCTTCCTCCGCATTGTGCATCCTTGTCCCTCTTATGCCAGGCACAAGGCAGAGCATGGGCTCTCTTGCCTTGGAAACCCAAGCCCAGCAGAGGTCCAGCACTTCCATGTCCCTCGTCCTGGTAGGCAGGAGAAAAGAATTTAGAAGTGAGGTGGGTAGGCTAGTGTTTATAGCATACACAGGGTGGATGGGGTTACCCTTCCACTTCCTGTTTTTCTTTCCTGGTTGAGATGGGATTTACCTCACAAGTAAGGACTGTGACAAGGATTTGGGACGTAAGGATAATGGGGCAGTGCAAGTAAGTGCAACCACTGGGACAGCGTGCAGTGGGAGGGTCAGTGATTATGAGGAAACAAGATCGCTACATATTAACGAGGGTGCAAAGATTCAGTCCTTGCAACAGAATAGGATTAACGGGAGTGATTTATGTTTTCGGATGTACAATGGATTTATGCTGTACAGAACTTACGATGAATGCGTGGTGTGTTCTGTGGGAGCACAGAACACTGCAGGCTGAGGAGCTGTTAAGACCTACCTTTCGTTTGTATGATGCTTAGTAAACTTTGGATGTTGTATGCTGTGTAACGCAGTATTATACACCTTAAATTGACGACGAGTAATCGCAAGAACCTGAACAGACTTTAATTGGAAGAAGGATTCTTGTAACCTTAGTTTTAGTTGATTGTATTGTGGGCTGAGGTGAACCTACGTTACTTACATCTCAAGAATGACATCAGTGGCTGCTGCAGAAGGGGAAGTGCCGTGAGCACAACTTCAGGAAGCAGGATCTGGTAGGAATTACCATTTATGCTGTGTTACCGTTGTGTGGCCATTGGTTACTGATTTTCAAAATCAGGCATGCGCACCTGTCATCCAGTGTGTGCACCTTGGTCCTGTCATCGCGCACCAACAAGGATATGCTCATGCGTCAGTGTATACGCTGGGAAGGTTAAGTGTGGGGTAAGGCGACGCAGCCTTGCATAACCGCCATCATGTGGAAAGACTATCGTGAATTTCCGGCACATCGCACTACGTGCTGCAAATTAGTGCGTATTGAGGTATTCGTGCACGAGATGCTGGCAGATTCATACAAATACTTAACTGACGGTGAGGTTTATTTGGGCAAATTATTTGACATTCTGAACACAAAGGGAGGGGTTTTTCACTGCTCTGTTTTATGTGAAATATGACTCAACAAACTTTTTCTTTTAGCCCACCTTATGCATTTTGGTCTGGTGGCAACTGGAACAACAACAACAACAAAGTGATGGATAGAATGCTTGAATTAATCTCAGCCACTGGCAAAAGCTCTGGGCTGCATCCCAATCCAATGTTTTTCACCCACCTTGCCACTTCAGTTTGGACCCAGCCATATGCAAATCAGTCTTTACCCTGCTACAGTGGGAAAAGTCCAGCCCGAACTGCCAAGCCAGGTCCTCCTTGAACCAAAAACAAGCAACTTGGGACCCGATTCGTTCTTATTATGGACTCTTCAGCCAAGTATAGCTTGAGTCCAGTGGCAAAGTGAGCATGGGACCCACGTCTGAGCACACCTGTCACATATAGGGTGGCAACTGCAACAAAACAAAGTTATGGATGGAATGCGCAAATTAATCTCAGCCACTGGCAATCACTTGGGCCGCATCCCAATCCATAATTTTTCGCCCACCATGCCACCTCAATTTAGACCCAGCCATATGCAAATCAGTCTTGACCTTGCTTCAATGGAAACAGTCCAGCCTGACCTGCTAAGCCAGGTCCTCCCTGAACCAGAATACAAGCAACCTAAGACCCATTTTGCCCTTATTATGGGCTCTTCAACCAGGTATAGACTGATTCCAGTGGCTCAGTGAGCATGGGACCCACATCCGGGCATATCTTTTGCACTTAGGGCGGCAACTACAACAACAAAGTGATGGATGGAATGCTTGAATTATTCTCAACCACTAGTTTGCTTGTGTTCCAGTTCAGGGAGGACCTGGTCTGGCAGTTCGGGCTAGACTGTTCCCATGAGGAGCGGGGTCAAGACTGATTTGTCTTTGACTGGGTCCAAACTGAGGTGGCATGGTGGACAAAACGCGATGGATTGGGATGCGGCCCGGAGCGATTGCCAGTAGCTGAGATTAATTTGAGCACTTGATCCATTACCTTGAGGTTTTTTTTTCATCTGATGTCCAAATTGAGCCGGGTATGCCCAGACGGGGGTCCTGGGCTCACAGTGCCACTGGAACCAAGCTATACCTGGCTGAAGAGCCCTAACTAGGGCCAAACCAGTCCTAGGTTGCTTGTGTTCCATTTCATGGAGGACCTGGCCTGGCAGTTTGGGCTGGATTGTTCCCATGAGGAGCAGGGTCAAGACTGATTGCATAGGGCCTGGGTCCAAACCGAGGTGGCATGGTGGGCATAAAACGATGGACTGGCATGCAGCCCGAGCGACTGACAGTAGCTGAGATTAATTCAAGCACCCCATCCATTACCTTGTTGTTTTTGCATTTGACCCCCCCCCCCCCCCCCCCAAGTGCGCCAGGTATGGCCAGACGTGGGTCCAGGGCTCGCTGTGCCACTGGAAGCAAGCTATACCTAGCTCAAGACTCCTAATTAGGGCGAAAACAGTCCTAGATTGCTTGTGTTCCGGTTCAGGGAGGACCTGACTTGGCAGTTCGGGCTGGACTATTCCCATGAGGAGCATAAAGACTGATTGGCATACGGCTGGGTCCAAACTGAGTTGGTATGGTGGGCAAAAAACAATGAATTGGGATGCAGCCCGAGTGATTGCCAGTGGCTGAGATTAATTTGAACATTTCATCCATCAACTTGTAGTTTTTTGCTTTTGGTCCTTGGGGGTCAGAATCTTCTATAAAATGGATATAATGGAAGTACTATTTTGTGAACTATATTGAAGCTATAGATGAAGACAAGGATATATCTGTGGAACAAAAGAAGAAAATATTTTTACACTTGTTGAGCCTCATGGTTTCAAAACGTACAACCGCATGTCTAAGGCAACTGTGATTGGGGATAATAATGTTTTTGAAGCAACGATAAAATATCTGTCTGCATATTTTGTACCAAAAGATTGTACTGGCATTACAAGATACAAATTCTTTCAGAGGAAACAAGGAAAGAACGAACCTGTGGATGATTTTGTGGCGGATTTAAAATGCCCTTGATTTCAAATTTGGAGTATTACATGATGATTTAGCCACAGACCAGTTAGTCATGCATTCAAGCAATCTATCCATTGAGGAACGCTTATGGGTTAGTGGGGACTCTCTACTTGAGGATGTTCTGGCTATCGCTCGGAAAGCTGAAATATTTGGCAGGTGTGCAAATGCTCTAAGGCAAAATGATAAAGAATATGACACTGTGAGCAAGTTGCCAAATAATACTAAAGATAGGAATTATAGACAGAGCCAAACCAGGGATAAACCAGTTTTGAAAGAAGGGACTAAATGTTTCTGTTGTGACAACAAGGAACATTTAGCTTACAGCAAGAACTGTCCTGCATTGAAACAGAAATATAGCAGCTGGGCACTGAGGGTCATTACGCAACGGTTTGTAGGAATAATCAAAACTGTGTGAAGTGTGTATATGATGAGCAAGAAGTTTAGAAGGAAGTAATTCAGGAAATTAAATGAAATCTGGCAATGTTATGAATGTGGGTGACAAATTGGTGTTGAACGTTAGTGATACCATGAGGAAAAACAAACCTGAATATAATGTGACGATTGGTGGTACGGAGGTCAAAATGTACACTGATTCTGGTTCGCTTTATATCATTGTAAATGAGGGGATGTGGAGCGATAAGTCTGTCAACAAAATTGGTATACACCTTTTGAAACCAGACATACAGCCTGAAGGATACAGTGGAGCGAAAATAGATAGATTGGGTTTCCAGTGGTTGACCTTTAAGCACAAAAGCAAGGGAATTTGCATATTGTCCCAACAGTGAGAAAAAGTTTTGGTTGTGGAGGTTACCATTGGAGCAGCAATGCTGGGAAAATTTCCAAATGTTTTCAGCAAGAATAGACATTAGGTAATCTGATAGAGTTTGAGCATAGAATTGTCCTTAAGGATAATGCATCCGCTAAGGTTCACAAGGTAAATAATATTCTGATTATGGTAAGGGAGGAACTATCTAAGGAGCTGGGAAAACTGGTTGCAGCTTTTGTAATCGAAACTGTGGAATCCTCAGAGTGTGAGATTCAGGTGCTGTTGGGAAATCCATTGAGGTGGAAGGAGAACACAGGAAGTAGAAGGTACCCAGAAAGATGGTAAGCTCACTGTGGGTTCACACGTTACTTGTGGCAAAAGAGAGAGAAGTCCTCCCGGATGGATGAAAGATTACATTGTTGAAAGAATGGGAGCACTGATAGTATTATTAGAATTATTGGATTACATTATTGATGATAGAATGGAAGCTTGATGGTATTCTATTTTTTATTTCCTTTTCCCTTTTGTTTAATAAGGGAGGGGGATGTGTAATTTTAATAAGGAAGGGGGTGTGATGTGTTGGAATGTACATGTGAATCTATGCTGTATAGAACGTCTGATGATGCGTGGAGTGTTCTGTGGCAGCATAAAGCACGGAAGGCTGAGAAAATGTGATTTACAAGTGATATAAATAAATAAACTGTTAAGACCTACCTTCCGTTTGTATGATGCCTAATATACTTTGGATGTCATATGCCGTGTAGCGCAGTTTTATATACAACAGTGACTTCAAACTACGATGCCAAGAAAGCATTAGGGTGTTAAAAACGCACATACGTAACAGGGATGTGGTATGTGCGTAGCTTATGTTATTGTCACTTTAAGATTGTAATGGAATTTGTGTATGTCATTGAGAATTCTAGTGTTGTGGAACGTGCTCTCTTGTTGCCTGGTGAGGGTCAGTTGGCTCAGTGCTTCGCCTGTTCAGATGCTCCCTAGCCGTGGGTTCCTGTATCTGGACTTTCTCCAATAAATCAGTATTCAACTAAGTTCCTGGTCCAGCCTCGATCTTTCCAGCATTCCCAAATACCACATTTTTTGGTACCAGGAGTGGGGTAAGCTGTTTCACCTCAGAACGCCTGTTTACCAAAAGAGGGAATCCACCGGCTAAGCGCTTGGATTTCAAAGAGAGGAAAAATCTTGTTTGGGTGATCGTTCTGAGGTGGGTCACCTATATTACTTCTTGATGTCCTTTCAAACTTTCAGTCTACTTTGCTGTGGCCGTTACCCTGCCCGTGCCTGCCGCATTTGAATTTGACAGCCTTGCGCTCTATGCTGTGCGCGTACCTCTATACCCGCTTCTTTGTCTTCCCGATGGAGCACGCGACCGCACTCCGATTCGTTGCCTCGCTCCAGCATTCTCAACATCCGTGGCAATAGGAGCACGTGTGCGACTTTCGCCCGAGCCCTCACTCCAGGAAGCATGCGATACATCCGACACATCCGGATCTTCTTTGCCTGGCCCGCGAAGGATTCTGGGTCAACGTGCGTACGTCACACGCACGGCGGCCATTTTGGTTAAGGTTTACTTTACTTTCCCGGCTGATCAGGATCCACGGCATTCATTAATTATTATCGTGAAGGAGATGTTACAAATTTCTACGCGTCCTTAACTGCCAGTAATTCGCACACCATTCATTTAGTGCGACACCCGGATCGGTGATTCGAACACTAGCAACCTTTGCCTATTAATTAACATTTCTGATCTAATGCTTTGGCAAGTTTTTAACAATTTTTTTTCCCTTGGTGAATGAATATATAAATGAACTGAGGGGAAAGTATTGACATATTGCTGCAGACAATAACATTTCTCACTTGGTGCAGTTGCATTTCAGTTCCTGTATTCTTGACAGTTTCGAAATTGTATTTACCATCCAGTTTCTTAATACTTTAGAGTATAGCCAGCAGTCAAGGTGTCATTCAACCACCGCCTTTCTTACAGAAAGCTGGTAAACCTGATATCAAATGGTTGGAATGGCTTCGTATTTTTGCAAACTATTTGACTGCAATTGACGCTGATGGTTTTTCTCCTTCAAGGAAGATGGCTTTGTTATTTAACCACATGGGGGTAGCGGGACGGAGAGTTTTTTGATAACCTTCCTCGCTTTCCTGCCCCGGTATCAGAGGACACCCCCTGGAATGTTTACTTGGACGCCAAGGAACGCATGAAAAAACAATATTCAGATGCATCTAGTGTTCTGTTGGAAAGATTTAATTTTGCAATGTTCAAGCAGTCTTGCGATGAATTTGTAGAAGACTATGTTGCTACATTAAGGGTGTTAGAAGAAAAATGTGAGTTTGGTGCAAATGTTGACACATACATCCGGGACCAATTTGTTTTGATTGCTTTTAAAAAAAAATACAAAAGCGTTTAACTTGTCGCAATCCCACATTAGCTGAAACCTTAGAAGTTGCTAAAAGCATTGAGAGGTTGATTGTTACTTTCTAAAGTACTGTCGAATCATGCCGCTCAGCTATCTGTCAATGCTATGACAGAGGAAAGTGTTGTTTGTGTAGTTAGTTCTAAACAGGTTGGTGATAAGAGAGATCAGAGGAACCAGCCTGTACGAGGGCAATTAGTCAGTTTCTGCTGTGGTTCGAGAACTCATATAGGGAACAATCCAAATTGTCCTGTTATTGGTAAGAAGTGTAATTGCTGCCACAAAATGGGTCATTTTCAAGGGGTGTGTAGGGGGGCATCAAGTGGGGGCACAAATCTCAGTAAAGTCAAGATTTCTAATGTATGCGTGGAAGATCCTGAATGTAAAGTGCAAGAATGTAGCAGAAAATTTGCAAATGTGTTATTAACTGTAGATCTTCCGGACAATTCGGGCGTCAATCCACAGAAGAAAATTAAAGGGCCCCTTGTGGATGCTGTTATTGATGGAAAAACTATCATCATAATGGCATCTTCTATAGATTTTGGGCTAAGGAAACACCCCTTTCAGCTCCTGACATCAGTCCCAAGGTATTTGGGGAACAAGATATAGATCAGGTAGGATTCTTTTGGAGTGATGTGGAATTCCTGGGCAGATCAAACAGAACGAAAGTGTACGTGGCAGTGAGTGGGAGAGATATTGTGGGCTGGAAAGATCTATCACAGTTGGGTATTATTCTACGCCCAGGACAAGACCCTCCAGTTGTTGTTCCACTGATATTTTATCTTTGGATGTAGAGCAAGATGTGGTTGGCAGCATGATTGAGTCCTACCCTGAAGTCTTTAAGGAAGTTGTTGGGAGTGTAAAGGGTTTTGAGCATTACATAAAACTCAAGAAGAATGCTGTGCCGATTGTGCATAAAATTAGGCCTGTTCCACTCAGCATAAGGGAGGATCTCAAACTACTGTTGTCAAGATTGCAAAGTGAAGGGATCATTGCACCCATTGATGCCTCGGAATAGATTTCTTCAGTCGTTTTAACTAAGAAAAAGACTGGAGATCTCAGGTGATGTGTGAATTTGAGATCCCTCAATCAAAACATCCTAGTCGATTGCAATCCTCTTCCACACATCCAGGAAAGGATTGCTAACATTGGTAACTCTAAGTATTTTTCTACGATTGATTTGCACTCTGCATATCACCAGATCCAACTCTGAGAAGAATCCCAACCACTCACTGCGTTTGTGACTCCATTTGGTGCGTTCAAGTACTTGAGGTTGTTATTTGGGCTTGCATCCGCAGCGAGCGTTTCCCAAAAATTAATTTATGGATTGTTTGGGGATATGCCGTGTGTGCAAGCGTTCCAGGATGATATCTTGATCTTTACTGAGACCAGAGATGAACACATTCATGTCTTACACAAAGTTTTAGTTAGAAGTCTTACAAACAAGAGGGATGACAGTGAAACCCAGCAAATGCAAACTCCTAGTAAGAGAGGTAGAATACTTGTGACATCTCATTTCAGAGAAAGGAATCAAGCCCAAATTTTGCAATGTGGAAGCTATACGAAATGCTCTTCCCCCTTCAGACAAGGATGCCCTATGTTCTTTTCTTGGCCTATGTGAATATTACGCCAGATTTGTACCAGGATATGCCCTGATGGTTCAACCTTTAAGATGTCTTCTTAAGAAAGGGGTGAAATTCGACTGGAATGACACAATACATGCGGCGTTTGAGAAAGTGAAATTGATAGTGGTCAATGCTCCTACCTTGCGTCCTTTTGTATGCAATGGAAAATCTTTCATTACGGTGGATCCCAGTCTAAAAAGGCTTGGAGCCATTTTTGGACAGTGGGTCGAGGGACAGGAGAACACTATTGCGTTTGCCTCCAGAACTTTATCATGTGCTTAAAGCAAATATAGCACCATTGAAAGAGAAGCTCTGGGAATAGTTTGGGAGGATCAAAAATGTAAGATGTATATTTGGGGCAAAGGATGTGAAATCTTTACTGATCATAAACCTTTAGTCTTCTTATTAGCTGGCAATGGTTTGGGCAAGGCCTCTGCACGCCTGGTAAGATTGTTGTCAAAGTTACATGCGTATGATCTTGTAGTCAAATATATTCAAGGTGGAAAGAATATCCAGGCAGAAGACTGTCTATCTCACATCCCTCTTCCTTATAACAGTGATGGTGGAGATGATTTCGAAAATGATTGTGTTGTTGGCCTTGTTGATGCTGTGTCAGCTTGTAATGGGAGTGCCACTCAAGAAGAGTGGTCAGCAGCTATGAAAGAGGATGATGCATTGAAAAAGATGCAGCACTTTGTTAGAAGCAAGTGGCCTGCATGGAAAGGGCTCAGTGAGGATTTGAGGAGCTTTGTGCAAATCAGTGAAGAATTGTCATTTGAGAATTGGATTTGTGTAAGGAATGGTCTGTTTGTTACCCCTATCCCATTGAGGGAAAGGATTATTGGCATTGCTCATGAGGGACATATGGGGATTTCGGCCACATGTAAGAAACTTAAGCAAATTTGATGGTGGCCAGATCTGGATAGACAGGTGGCCAGCTTTGTTGGGAATTGTCCCCAATGCGTAGTTTTGGATAAACTTTGGAAGTTGAACAAGAAGCCTTTATTTCCTGTTCCTTTTCCGGAAGTGCCATGGGAGAAGATTGCCTTGCATTTCTCTGGACCATTCAACATGCTCCCATCTGATAAAAGGTATTTGTTGGCAGCAATCGACTACTTTTCAAAATGGGTTTACTACTCATTCGTAGAGGTTGCCAATTCCACAACAGTGATCTCTTTCCTCTAGAATATCTTTAAGATTGAAGGCGCACCTTGCTGTATTGTAACAGACAATGGTCTATCTTTTGTTTCAAGGCAGATTACAAGCTTAATGGAAAGGTTTGAAATTAAGCACTGTCAAGTTGATTTGTACAGTCTGTCGTCCAATGGACTAGTTGAAAGGGCCAATCGTATTCTGAAGGAGGGAATTCAAACTGCCATCGCAGCCAATGTTAATGTCGCTGATTTTATGCTAGAAAAAGTTTGGGCATACCTCACTTTGCCACTTTCGGCCACAGGAATTACACCTTTTAAGCACTCAGGGGGTAGAGAAGCCAGCTGAAAATTAATGCCCAAAGTGGTTTACAGACTTGGCAGTGGGCTCCGTTCTAGCCAAAAGAAGGAATATGGGAGAAGACCAACAACGGATTAGAGATAGAATAGCTGTCACACAATTGTTGCAGAAAAAAACAGTATGAAAGCAAATCAGGAGTCAGAATTGAGCATTTAGCTGTGAACCATACAGGGTTTGTAAAGGGCAATCCAAGTTCTCTCTACCTGTACGAGTAGTTAGGGTTAGTAAACCTTCTATTTTGCTAGAAGGGAGAGGTTGGTGGAACAAAGATCGTGTGGTCAAACTTACAGAGAGTCAAGTGGACATTTTCAATCACATGTATGCTAACAGTGTATGAGAATGACTCCAATCTGGCTTATGATGTTGGCCATGATATTGTATTGAACCCTGCGGTTCTGGATCACAGGAGGTCCATCTGGGGCAGCTGACTTGAATGGCTCTTCATCTAATGTTAAATGTGGAAGAGCTGTTTCAAGATCCATAGTCCATGTTGGAGGTGACAACATGGTTGCTATAGAGTCTAGGAGCCACGCATCTCTCTTGCACTCCCAGCCAGGTGAAGAGTGTATATCCTCTCGCAGCCAGCGTATAATTAAGGTGCCTACTAGATTATAGGACTATGGGCCAGATGTATGAAGGAACATTTTTGCGAGTCCTTAATAGCGATTTTTAGAGAATCGCTATTAAGGACTCGCAAAATGCTATGTAGGTAGGAATCGCAATAATAATTGCGATTCCTAAACATTCCTTAATTGCGTATCACAAATTGCGATTCGCAATTAAGGAATCCCTTCCCATTCAAATTGCATGCGCAATTTGCGAGTACCCAATAGGTACTCGCAAATTGCGCATGCAATTTCAAGGGTGCAAGGGTGTCAAAAGGACACCCTGTTGCACCCCTGAAATGTGCATGTATGCACAAGTGGCGCACATAAATGCCCTAAGGGCACGTCTGTGCGCCACATGGCACTTTGAAATATGCCAAAATATGCATTTTTCAAAGAAATTGCAAATTACCACCAACTTGAAGTTGGTGGTAATTTGTGATTTCTTAAACCAGAAATCGCACAACTTGGGTGCTTCCTGCATTGCATTTAAGGCATCGCAATTTGCGATTCCTTAAATGCATTCGCAAAATAGGGAATCGCAGATTTTTGCTATTCCTTATTTTGCAATTGGGATTTTTCTTCTCTACATTGCACAATGCTATTTTGCGAACGCTAGCGCTGAAATTCTGCGAATTTCAGCGTTTGCGATCGCAATTTAGCTTGCTACATCTGGCCCTATGTTCTTAATTGAATGGTATACTTTAATGCTTCTTTTTTTGTTTTGCTGTGTTATTAAAGGGAGGGGGGTGTGGTATGTGGGTAGCTTATGTTATTGTCACTTTAAGATTGTAATGGAATTTGTGTATGTCATTGAGAATTCTAGTATTGTGGAACGGGCCCTCTTGTTGCCTGGTGAGGGTCAGTTGGCTCAGTGCTTCGCCTGTTCAGCTGCTCCCTAGCCGTTCCTGTATCTGGACTTTCTCCTATAAATCAGTATTCAACTAAATTCCTGCTCCAGCCTCGATCTTTCCAGCGTCCCCAAATACCTCCAGGGAACGATGCATTGTGTCCTTTGTAACTTGGAAGTCACATGTTAAATTCAATGGATAGTGTGGAGGCTTTCCATGATGGGCGATGTGGAGGGTATAAAATGTGAGGAACGGTGTGGAGGTGAGCAGTGATTAGGAGTGTGAAATGCAGTTATGGATGCCAACGGGACGGTAGTTGCCATGCTACAAACGAATATTGAAAACTTTGCATACATTCGTTTCCATTTCACCTGCTAGCAAAAATAAACAAATGTCTGGTATTATTTTTTGAGAATTGCAGAAACCCTAAATGTGGAAGTGATGGAGGATGTGGGGGAATGTGGTATGCATACAATACTTCCTCCATCCCTCCGAACCACCGCCTCTTTCCGGTCCTTCAAAACTGATTTTAAAACTCTCCTCCTCCAAAGGAACTTCCTGGAATAATTCAACTCATTTCTTGACCCTTTCGGTCATCTAGCACTCACATTAGATCAACTTTGTAAATATGTATTTTACTCCTGCTTTTAACCTAACACTGACACCTTTTATTTTTTTTTACATTATAAATATGCACATAGTTAGATTTGTAACTGCATATATGTAACTTTTTAGCGTGCTCAGTCTTTCTTGTGTACCTTTGTAACTGTATATATGTAACTTGTTAGCGTGCTTAGTGTATCTTGTGTGCCTTATGTAACTTACCTGGTTCTTTTGTAAAGCGCTCTGACACCTTTGGGTAAAGTTCGCGCTCTATAAAACTGCGTCAAATAAAATAAAATAAATAAAATAAACAAACGGTGGGGAGATGAGTAGTGTCAGAAGGGATTGACTTGGGTGTGCGGTGTTACTGGGAGGCGTGGAGGTGTGCAACAAATAACAATCTTGACACTTCTAGTATTAGCGATGTCCGCACCTACCCTTCATGATCTTCCTGAATGTGTCGTGATGCAGATCCCGCAAATATCTAGCCATTGCCTCTACCTCAGAGGGGATCCGAGCGCCCAGGAAACTGCTCCGGTCTCCCAGCAGATGAGGGGCGGTGGAGGACGGTTTCCCAGGGACTGCCATGTCTCCCTGTCGTTCATAGAACAAGCACAGCAGGGTCTCGTTACTCACAACTTTCAGTACCCTAATGATCACAATAGACGGTGTCGCGTGACAGGGGCAGACATATTAGGATCAGGTCAACCGCCCCTTGATTTATGAATCATCCGTAGGGCAACATCAATGGAGAGTCGTGGTGTCCGCCATCATAAGGCCAGGCGGAGCCTATTGGCCATGTGATACAACCAAAGTCGTCTGATTAAAAAACTAGAGTGCTAACAAGAGACATTAAATATCCCTGCACCGGGCGCCGAGCTCTGAGAAAACAGCTTTAGTCTCCACTTTTTACTCAGCTTTCTGAATGTAAAGGTGAAACGTGTTATATATAGTCTGCGCTGTCAGATGAAGTAGTGGAGAAACCTCCAATTGAAATTGATTTCGCTGGACACTAAATTGTTTGCCAACTACGTCCTAGTTATTAATTTAGTGCAAACACAATGAGGTCCTACAGATGAGGATTAGTGTGGAGGGTCCCAATACCGAAACATGTTGCGTTTTTGTAGCTAAACATGGGCATATGGGTTGCCGCGCGAGATTTACAGACCGCGGTGCGGTGTTCAAGAACGTGTTTGTCGGAATTTTTATTGAAGAAACTAAGACGCACTTCGTCACATATATTCTACGGGACACTTTTAGTTTATGCAAATTTTATGGAGGTGATTGGATAAGGTATGCCCGCTGTCTAATGACGCAAGATGACAAAGACTTCTTTTAGCAATGACAGGCCAAGGCTTGCACTGGGCAAGCCCCTTAAATGCGCCGGAAAAGGCGGGGCCGGAAAGAGCGGTGCGCGCGCACGCGGATTAGCGCGGAGCCCAATTCCACCATCTTTCTTCTGTTTACATCGGCGACCGGCGCTGTCACTCTTGTGCCGAAGGAGCCTACCTTGAGCCCTGGCTGTAGGTGGCCCAGATTGCATACCGGCCAGGGTACGAGATGTCGGAGGCGTTGTACGAGAAGTTTCTGGCACCAGAAGAGCCCTTCCCACTGCTGTCTCAGCGCCAGGGAAGCGCCAGCGAAGAGGGTGGCGGCGGGACACTGTTATTTGATGTTAGTGACTTTGGCTGCCAACTCTCCTCATGCCACCGTACCCACCCGCTGCAGCCCGGATTCCACGGCAGCAGGTGAGACGCACGGCCCTGGTTCGTATTTGTCTGTGCTCTTAGCATTTTTCGCAGGCAGACGTCTCCGCCAACGGATGGTCGGCTGTATCCCTGTCATTGCGGGTTTTGGGGTCCTTCACTCGTCTCACGCTATTATCTGGTCTCAGCTGTTTCTCATTCCTGCACGTATTGCAGACTTATGTGAATCCCATATTTGCGTTACTCGATGCACTTCTGATCAGTAAAATAGCCGTGTGCCCATCATGTTCTTTATTGCTTACGTTTTTAAACGCTGAAGTAACGAGTGTTCGAGCTGCCTAGCTCCACAGTGTGCTTTTTAATCAATCTTCTGGGAAATGTATTCTACGCACTCTTTTCGATTTACTCGTGAACTCTAGGGTTCGCACAAGTCCCTGCTATTGCATCTATAACCATTTGTTGAGATTATAATTATACTCCACAAGAAGGTAAAGATTCAAGTTCAACTTTATTCTTGTTCGATAGACATGTCAAAAGTTGGTCGAGTACATGAGCGACCAATCGGCATTGAGCCCCGAGCCCCCCCCCCCTCCCCCCCACTTCAAAACATAACCCATGATCCCGGACACAGTATGTCCGCCACAATTTGAACAATGATACCTCGCGGTCCTGGCATGTAAGCTCCAGCACATGGAGTCGCGATAGCGCACTTGCAAACTTCCAACACCTTGCTAGTATACACAACACATCTTTCCCCTTTAACAAAAAAAATAATAGTATGCATCTATGTAGGAAAATATAGAAAACACGTAAACTAATGAAATGCACGTCCAAATCAGGACAATACATAATTTCTCAATCTCACAGGAGGATCGCGCACTGTAACAGCTCTGGACAACCCTGAGTGATCTGCGACAGCATCGGAGGATGCACCTCTAGGTTTAGAAGAGTGCTGCGTGCAATCTTCCTCGCCCACATCTAAGAACACATTACCCTGATGTTCCACACGTCCAAAATTCCAGACATTTCCCCCT
Organism: Calotriton arnoldi; assembly: GCA_963921515.1. Taxonomy (NCBI): domain Eukaryota; kingdom Metazoa; phylum Chordata; class Amphibia; order Caudata; family Salamandridae; genus Calotriton; species Calotriton arnoldi. Next base: position 787,425 of record CAWUFW010006663.1, read on the forward strand.
TCAACTCGCACTGCATTCTTAAACACTTTAATAGGATCTGACCACACAGAGGTTCTTTTGTTACCAACTCTCCCTTTTTTAACCGGACCATGTCACCCACAACAACTTTCTGCCTACTCCCGACACTTTTTTCTTTCTTTCATTAATGCTTCTCACTGTATCCTTATATTATTCCACCCTACTACGTATAGCTCTAAAATCAATATCCGCCAAATCATCCCAATGTCTTCTGATTCTTCAACCACTACAGAACTAACCTAGTACTAGGCTTACGTCCCCGGAGTAGTTCAAAAGGCCTTGCTGAACTCGCAGAATTTGGCGTAGTCTTGTAAGACAATAACATGGACTGTAATGCTTTCCTCCAATTCAACCCCCCTTAACAGATAGCGGAATAGCTTCCTTGACCACACAGTTAAACCGTTCCACCTGACCATTAGCTTCTGGATGGAACACTGCAATACACCTATGTACAATACCACACTTATCCAGATACCTTTCCATATACTCACTTACAAATTGAGGACCATTGTCCGTCGCCACTTCCTGGGGAATACCTTCCCTACAAAACACTTAATCCATGAACTTTACCACACTTTCTGAGGTAACGCTCTTCATCTTGATTTCCGGCCATTTAGAAAAATAATCATGACAATACCAAATACCTTAATCACTTAAGGCACAACTAGTACATTTCCTGACATGATGTTGTTCAAACCAATCTACCCCTGGCCACCAAAAATTCTCTCTGACCCGTCTCCTGGTGCACAAAATACCTAAATGACCCTCATGAGCATTATCTACAATGGCACTCCTCAAATTGAAAAGAGGTACAAACTTGTCACCTCTGACAACAATACCATTTTCCACTGCCAATTCTCCATGTACCTTTAGATAACCCAGTAATTCACCTGATACCTTCTGCTCTTCTGGCCATCCATTTCCAATACATTGAATTACCTTGTACCTGATCGCTTTCCACTTAGCCTCTGGAATGTTCCACACCTAACATATTCACATCCTGGAAAGTGAAAGCAACTTCACACTCATCCCTTTCGATACCTGACTGCTCCTCCTATGGAAGTGGAAGTCTGGACATGCAGTCTGCATGCACATTACACTTCCCTGGAACATACTCAATACAATACTGGAAATGTTGTAGCCTAGAGGCTAGTCTAGCCAATCTTGCTGACATAGTTCACTCTCCTCCAGGTGCCGTTATATGTACTAAGGGTTTGTGATCGGTCTTTAAAACAAACTTTGTCCCCCACAGAAAACTCCTAAAATGCTCTGCATCCCAAACACACGCCTACAACTCTCTCTCAATAACCGAATAGTTTTTCTCAGCATCACGGGATGCATAGGCTGCAATCCATTCCTTCCCTTGTTCGCGTTGCAGCAATACTCCTACCAGTCCACAACTACTTGCATAACCATTCACAATGCATTCCTGCCCAATAACGAATAGTTTAAGACAAGGAGCTCCTGCAATCATTTTCTTTAGAGCACTGAACGCAGCTGTCATCGTTTCTGTCCATACAAACTGCGCTCCTGTCCCGGCATGTGAGCTCCGGCAGTAGACACTCATGCCACGGTGTCACGAGCGCAATAGAGCACTCGCGCACATCCAACACCCCAATAGTATATACAACACACCTTTCACATTTGTAATAGTTCTCCAGAACTTTGACTTGTACGACTGACCCACTTGGCGTTAAATTGTTCTCTACAGAAATCCCTTTGCACCGCTTGCTGCTGATTAAATTCCAGTTGTTAAGTGATTGGCGAAGTTTATTTATCTTGAGGATTCGCAGGTGATGTTGATTGACACATTTGCTACTGTCCTTAACTTAAAAGGCACACTCTGTTGCTTTCTGTTCTAGTCACAACTTATTATTTTGTTTTGACAAGGGAGTGATGAGATGTCCCGACGTTGTGTTTTATTATCAATCACATATAATGTTAAAGTGGAAACGCCACACGTTTAAGAAAGACATCGTTTATTAAATAACGTCACCTGAATCCACTATACGCATTTCACTGTTTAGAGCTTTACATGTGTAGAGACATCCTTCCTCAATACTTTTGAGTAATTATCAATTGGTTTGTTATCTCGTAGAATATTTAACTTCTTTCGAACTGCAATCGTCCCATTTTCAACAGAGCACTTTTTGTATTAAGGTGATGTGGCGTATATGATGGAAGGATGAACAGAGGTAGAATAGATGAGCAGCAGCTCGGCTCAAGTAGATTCCAAGCTGCTGCTAGAGTAGTCCTGTCGGGCTGTCTGACAGTAGTTTTTAGGTCTCGCCTGGCGTTGCAGCGCGCATGCGCTGCTCGCCCTGCGAGGGCTTTTTGCAATCGATACGGTTTGAGAAGGGGACTTTAAGCTACGCCCTTCTTTTTAATTGACTTGCGTCAGCGTTTATGTTAAACGCTGGCGCGTGATTGGCAATTGGGTTTTTGGTTACCGCCTTGTCCTCTTTTAGTACGGCCCATTTCGACAGGCCGACGCCATCTTGGTTACTGTGACGTATGAGGGCTTCTAATTGGGAATCTCTTTGCTTTTCGTCTGGAGACTAATTGGGCTGTTAGAAACATTAGCATCGCAACGTAGTCGACGGCACAAAAGGTAGGCTTTTATGCAGTGTGGGGACAGTATTGTGTTACGTTTCACAAATAATGTTTGATGTATGAATTCTATACGTTTGGGGCCTCTTGGGTTATGTTTTACAAATTCTGTTTAGCAATGTATGATTTATTCCTACACATTTGGTGCTTCTTGGGTTACGTTTTGCAAGTTATGTTTATACCGTACGTTCCAATACGTTTGGGGCTTCTTGTGTCGCGTTTTACAAATCAATCAATCATGTCATTTATAAAGCGCACTACATACCCGCGAGGGTCTCAAGGCGCTGGGGGAAGAGGGGGGTGGTGCTGCTACTGATCGAAGAGCCTGGTCTTGAGGAGTCTTCTGAAGGCCAGTAGGTCTTGGGTCTGTCGGAGGTTGGTGGGGAGGGTGTTCCAGGTCTTGGCGGCGAGGTGGGAGAAGGATCTGCCGGCGGCGGTCGTTTTCCGGATGCAGGGGACTGTGGCGAGGGCGAGGCTGGTCGAGCGGAGCTGGCGGGTGGGGGTGTAGAAGCTGAGTCGTCTGTTGAGGTAGGCTGGTCCGGAGTTGTGGAGTGCTTTGTGTGCGTGGATGAGGAGCTTGAAGGTTATCCTCTTGTTGACAGGGAGCCAGTGCAGGTCTCTCAGGTGCGGTGTGATGTGGCTGCGTCGGGGGATGTCGAGGATAAGACGTGCAGAGGCGTTCTGGATGCGTTGCAGCCGTCTCAGGAGCTTAGCCGTCGTTCCTGCGTAGAGGGCGTTTCCGTAGTCCAGCCTGCTGGTGACGAGGGCCTGGGTGACTGTTTTTCTTGTTTCGGTGGGGATCCACTTGAAGATCCTGCGGAGCATTCGGAGGATGTTGAAGCAGGATGAGGAAACGGCGTTGACCTGCTTAGTCATGGAGAGGGTGGGGTCGAGGATGACCCCTAGGTTGCGTACGTGGTCGGTGGGTGGCGGGGCTGTTCCCAGTGATGTTGGCCACCAGGAGTCGTCCCAGGCTGAAGGGTTGGAACCAAGGATGAGGACCTCCGTCTTTTCCGAGTTCAGCTTCAGGCGGCTGGTCCTCATCCATTCGGCGACGGCCTTCATTCCTTCGTGGAGGTGGGCTTTGGCGGTGTGAGGGTCTTAGGTGAGGGAGAGGATCAGCTGGGTGTCGTCGGCGTAGGAGATGATGTTGAGGTTGTGCTGTCGGGCGACGTGGGCGAGGGGTGCCATGTAGAGGTTGAACAGCGTTGGGCTGAGGGAGGAGCCTTGGGGTACGCCGCAGATGATCTTGGTGGCCTTGGATCGGAAGGGGCGAGGCGGACGCTTTGTGTTCTGCCGGAAAGGAAGGATGTGGTCCAGTCCAGGGCCTTCTCTTGGATCCCGGCGTCGTGAAGGCGTGTTCGTAGTGTGTGGTGGCAGACCGTGTCGAAGGCGGCTGATAGGTCCAGGAGGATGAGGGCTGCTGTTTCTCCGTTGTCTAGCAGGGTCCTGATGTCATCGGTGGCGGCGATGAGGGCGGTGTCGGTGCTGTGGTTGCTGCGGAAGCCGGACTGGGAAGGGTCCAGGATGTTGTTCTCCTCGAGGTAGCGGGTCAGTTGTTTGTTGACAATTTTCTCGGTGACCTTCGCGGGGAACGGGAGCAGAGAGATGGGTCGGAAGTTCTTGAGGTCCTTGGGGTCTGCCTTGGGTTTCTTGAGTAAGGCGGTGATCTCGGCGTGCTTCCAGCTTTCCGGGAAGGTTGCTGTCTCGAAGGAGATGTTGATTATTTTCCGGAGATGGGGCGCGATGGCTGTACTGGCTTTGTTGAAGATGTGGTGAGGGCACGGGTCTAGCGGTGAACCGGAGTGGATGGTGTTCATGATCTCGCTGGTGTCCTCGTCGTTGATGTTGGTCCAGGAGAGCAGGCGGTTGGTGGTTGTGGGGGCAGTGGTCTCGGTGGTTGCCGGGGCGGTCGTGGTGTTGAAGCTGTCGTGGATGTCGGCGATTTTGCGGTGGAAGAAGGTGGCCAGTGAGTCGCACAGGTCTCGCGACGGCTGGATGTCGTTGGTGTTGGAGCTGGGGTTGGAGAGTTCCTTCACGATGTTGAAGAGCTCTTTGCTGTTGTGTGCGTTGTTGTCTAGGCGGTCTTTGAGTGAGGCCCTTTTGGCGGATCTGATGAGGTGATGGTGACTGCGGGTGGCGCTCTTGTGGGCGGCGTAGCTGTCCGCTGTCCGTTCGTGGAGCCAGATCTTCTCCAGTTTTCGGCATGTTCGTTTGGAGGCCTGGAGGTCTTCGGTGAACCAGGTGGCTTTCTTGCTGGTGTGGCTGTTGGGCGGATTCTTGAGCGGGGCGAGGGTGTTGGCGCAGTCGTCGATCCACTGTCTGAGGTTGCGGGCGGCGGTGTCGGGGTCGGAGGGTTCGGGCGGGTGGGCTCAGGGCGAGGGTTGTGGTTAGCTGGTCTTCCGTGACTCTGCTCCAGCAGCGGCGAGGCATTTGTTCGGTGCGGTGGTGCGTGGTGGGCTTCCTGTAGGTGAAGTGGATGCAGTGGTGGTCAGTCCAGTGGGGTTCGGAGGTGTGGTTGAAGGAGACGTGTGGGCTTGCGGAAAAGATGGAGTCTAGCGTGTGGCCGGCGGCGTGGGTGGGTGTAGTCACGAGCTGTCTGAGTCCGAGGGTGGCGAGGTTGTCGATCAGGGTGGTGGAGTTGGTGTCCTTGTTGTTCTCGAGGTGGAAGTTCAGGTCCCCGAGGAGGATGTAGTCCGTGGAGGCGATGGCGTGTGTGCTGACGAAGTCAGCGATGGAATCGCTGAACTGTGGTCGGGGTCCGGGGGTCTGTAGATGAGGGTTCCTCTGAGGGTGGTGTTGGGATCGGTGTGGATCTGGAAGTGCATGTGTTCGGCGGTGCTGAGGGTGTCGTCGGTGTTGGTTGAGACTCTGAGGGTGTTCCTGTGGACGATGGCGATGCCTCCTCCGACTCCGTTGGTGCGGTCCCTGCGGGTGATCTTGTATCCGTCCGGGATGGCAATGGCGATGTCGGGGGCTGAAGCGGGATTCAGCCAGGTCTCCGTCAGGAATGCGACGTCTGGGGAGGTTGAGTCGAGAAGGTCCCAGAGTTCGATGGCGTGTTTGCGGGCGGAGCGGGTGTTGAGGAGGATGCATCTGAGGTAGTTGGGTTCTTTCCTGGGCGGTGGTTTGGCGGGGCGGGTGCTGGTGAAGCTGCAGTTCCGGCAGGTCAAGGGCCCTTGGGTGCGCTTCGGGGTGGCCTGGTAGCAGGCGTGATCTTTTCCGGGGTTGAGTGCCTGGAGGGTGCTGGCGTCGTATCGGCGTCTGTTGATGTGGCGGGCGCGGGGATGCCCGGACCAGGGGTCTGGCGCTGGGCGCGGTCACGGCGCGGACGGGCGCAGACGGGCTTGCCTTGGGCGCGCCTTCGGCGCGCCAGCGCGCGGCCGCACAGCGGCCGCCATAAATGGGGAGGTGGGAGGGAGGAGCAGGGAATGGGGCAGCGAATGGGCAGTGAGGGGCGGGGCCGCAGGGGCGCAGCGGCGGGAAACAGGCACCAAAGGGAAAACGAGCACAATCAGGGCATCAAGGGGGCACAGAAAGGAAAAAACGAGCACAATCAGGGGCAGCAAGGGGGCACAGAAAGGAAAAAAGCGAGCACAATCAGGGGCAGCAAGGGGGCACAGAAAGGAAAACGAGCACAATCAGGGGCAGCAAGGGGGCACAGAAAGGAAAAAACGAGCACAATCAGGGGCAGCAAGGGGGCACAGAAAGGAAAAAGCGAGCACAATCAGGGGCAGCAAGGGGGCACAGAAAGGAAAAAACGAGCACAATCGGGGGCAGCAAGGGGGCACAGAAAGGACAAACGAGCACAATCAGGGGCAGCAAGGGGGCACAGAAAGGAAAAAAACAAGCACAATCAGGGGCAGCAAGGGGGCACAGAAAGGAAAAGCGAGCACAATCAGGGGCAGCAAGGGGGCACAGAAGGAAAAAAACGAGCACAATCAGGGGCAGCAAGGGGGCACAGAAAGGAAAAACGAGCACAATCAGGGGCAGCAGCAGGGCACACAGACGGAGCTGTGTGGTGGGGGAGCGACCTACCAGTCAAGGTCAGGGGTCGCTCCTACAAATACTGTTTAACAACGTCTGAATTTTTTTTGATATGTTTGGCGCTTCTTGGGTTACGTTTTCCAAAGAATGTTTAGCAACGTAAGAATTATTACGATACACTTGGGGCTTTTGCTAATATGGGGCTTCAGCGATCCCGTATTTTGGTTAGAATATTAGCATCGCGACCGTAGTACAGTTTGGGGCTTCTGGTGATTTGAGTTTTCAGCGATCCCAAACATTCGCAAAAATCTTAGCATTGTGACAGTAGTACAGTTTGGGGCTTCTTCTCATTTTGGCCTTTAGCGATCCCTAACATTCGGTAAAATCTTGGCATCGCGACAAAAGTACAGTTTGGGGTTTCTGCTGATTTGGGCCTTCAGCGATCCCGTACATTCGTTAGAATCTTACCATTGCAACAAAAGTACAGTTTAGGGCTTCTGTATTTGGGGCTTCCATTAATTCGGCTTTGGAAACGTTAAGGACACGCGCGGCGGCACGAAAGGTAGGTGTGGATTCTTTTATCCGTTTGGGGTTTATGCTGATTTGGGTCACCCACAAGTTAAGGACACACGTTCGGTGACATGAAAGGTATGCTTTTGTGCAGTGTGCGTACATTATTGGGTTATCTTTTACAAATAATGTTTAGGGATGTATGAATTATTTCTATACGCTTGGGGTTCGCGAATTTGAGGCTTTTGCTGATTAGGCTGCACACACGTTAAGACACACGCGGATTTGAGTTTGTGCTAATACCTATGCACTTTTAAAGCCACCTATACGTAGGCTTTTTTGGGGGGTTTGTTATTGCGTGGATGTTCTTTGTTTTAATATCATCTTTTGCCGTGTTTTACATTTTGCATTTATTTTATGTTTGGGGGCATTAAGGCTGTGCTATTACGGAGGTATGTTATGCAAAAAACTTTGTCACAGTTATAGACATGTAGAGGTTGAGAATTTCTGTGTGCATTTGCCATTTATGTAGTGTGCTTAATGTAGCTTTTTAAAAAAACATTCGATTTTAATTGGCTTTAGTTTAGGGTGCCTTGAGGTTGTGGGTGCGAAAGTTCGCGTAGTGTTTACAGCTTATTTTTTAGCTGTCTGGAACTTTAGCGGCGCAACGTAGTATTCGGCAAAAAAGCTAGGCTTTTGTGCAGTGTGCGTTTACTTTTGGGTTACGTTTTAGTAAAAAAAAATTAGGGGTCTACTTGCATACCTATTTCTATTTTATTTACTTATAGAGCGCCCGAATCACCCCATCAGGGTATCTCCGCGCTAGGACCGCCATAATAAACCAAGGAGGGACAATCGGAACAGTGAGGTTTTCAGCAACTTTCTGAATGCCAGATAGTCCGTGCATTGACGCAAGTAAATGGGGAGTTCATTCCAGTAGTGTGGGGCCAGATGGTAAAAGGCTTTGCCACCTAAGCGTGTTTTTTTTAAAGCGCGGAACTTGGAGCAGTGCTTTAGCTCCAGAGCGAAGGGGGTCTGGAAGGAACATAGCTAACAAATTTGTCGTTTAGGTAGCTGGTGCCTAGGTTGTTTAATGCTTTGTATGCAATACAACAGATCTTAAATTTGATCCTCTTCCGTACTGGTAACCAGTGCAGTTTTTACGTCGAGCCTCGAGTAGCGCGCAAGCGCTGCTAGAGGCGAAGACTTTTAGTAAGTGAGTTTGAAAAGCAGTCCAAAAAACGCTCGTGCGTCGTGGCTGGCCTTTTTGGGATGGGTACGCGCGGCAAACATGTGTTTCCAATTATCGTGCCCAGACGCGGGCGCGATAATTGTAAACACATGCCGGCAAAAGGCCATGACGCACGAGCGTCTGGTCAGCTGAGCAGGCTGCCGCGCTCGCCCCCGCTCCTCCATTGTTGTCCTTGGCATCGCCTTCACGCGCACCGCTTCGGGCTCCCTCGTTGGCGGCGATAAAATGCCGCTTCGCTCATAGCTCCGAACCAGCACGCACCCTGCAGTTCCCCCGGGGCACAAGCAGGCATCCACTTCTCTCTTTTTGCTGACCTACAGTTCCCCCGGGGAACAAGCAGGCATCCACTTCTGTCTTTTTGCTGCGATCAGCTTGTGTTCTAGTTTGTTTAATCCTTAGGAATGGCAGATAATGGCTTTCTCATGGAGGTTTGTGTGGATTCTGTGGAGTCTGCTGTGAATGCCGAGAGAGGAGGTAAGGGAGGCGTCTGACCAAGCACACTGGTCACCGACTGTCATAGGCCAAGCAAAAGGGCAAAAAAACAAAAGCGCAGCTTCATGAGTGTCTGCTTTTCAACTGCGTGTTGAGAGTGTGTGTTTGTTTACTTCCTCCCTACATCAATACCTGATGTTTTTACTTCCCCTGACATTTCTCCAGGTCCTTTGATTTTCTTCCATCCATTCTCATCACTCAAGCAGTTCTATCATGGTTTTAGTTGGCATGAGATGTTTGGAAACAAGTACATGCCGTTGTTGTTTTTCCGTGATTGAGCTTATCCCATAATAGTTATGCTAAATGTGCCCCAGTGTTTGATCCTGCTGCATTGCACATTCACACTTATAGAGGGAATACATTGTTAGAAAGGGCAGAAAAACGGTGCTTCAGTATCGCTGTATAGTTTTAAGTTGTGCACCATGCTTTCTAAGCTGTGCACGGTGGTGCTTCTCCTATAAACTTTCTCTCCAGTTGCTGAAGCCCCTCTTGATATCACCATGGCCAATAGAACGAAGTATACCATTATTAGGTCCCTGTACATAAGCCAGTACTATCGTATCTAGTCTTAAACATTGAGCAGTCCTGTAAATTAATACTAAAACAACATTATAGATTATGTTTTAGAAACACCTCCCTTTGACAGTGATTCTGAGGGCCCGATACTTATCATCATCAACTTTTTTTCGCTCCTCAAAGATGCGTGAAAGTACACCAATAAAAAAAAAGCATTTCATTACAGATGATAAACATAAAATAAAAACAGTGCAGGTTACCCGATACTTTGCCGCTTCGCTCATAGCTCCGAACCAGCACGCACCCTGCAGTTCCCCGGGGCACAAGCAGGCATCCACTTCTGTCTTTTTGCTGACCTACAGTTCCCCGGGGCACAAGCAGGCATCCACTTCTGTCTTTTTGCTGCGATCAGCTTGTTCTGTTGTGTGAAGGGCCAGTGATTGAGATTACCAGCAAAGCGACAACTGCTCTGCTCTCTGGAAAGATCGATTTTTTTTACTTCATTGAGGCTTCATTAGTTCTGGACTAGACATTCAGCCTTCTTTAAGCATTTCCTCCAATTCCTCTCATTAAAGGGTTATTCACAGTTTACACTGTGCTCATGTGATTCTTATCACACCAGACTAGGTCAGGCACCCTTAGCTCCCGGCCTCCTGCATTCAAGCTGCGAGCCCCCATGGCCACTTCTGCCCTTCCTTCTGTTGCAGTGCAGCTGCCTTCTGGTTCACTTAAATGTGCCTTTTTGCAAAAAAATTATTTGCCTAGAAGTTGAAAGTGTATCCCTTTCTTCCTTTGTTACCAGCAGAGGTTTTTTTATTGATTGTGTCCTCCACATGAGTAGTCTGTTAGAACTGGGGGTACTGTTTGCCACTTGTTTATTTAGTTTCTTGCAGAGCATAAGTTACTGGGGAATATAAAAAATGTTGCAAAGAAGGACCAATTAATTCCAGCGTACAACGAGCTGTTTCAAAATAAGGTATGTAAAACCGTAGTTTACAAGCGCAGTGCAGCACAATATTATGTATAGCCCTCAATGGAACCCACTAGCGTGAATACCAGATTATAAATCTGGGTATTCGCTGCTAGGATGCAGCAACAGTGGGAAACCAAAGGAATTTTAGGTAGAGCTGACCTGGCTGTCGGAGAGCTCAACAGAGCAGCGTTGTCTGCGGTCAGCATTGGGAGGAGAGGGGGTAAAAAGGCTCAGATGTGGTGGATTGGGTGGCAGGAGGCAAGGTTTTTTTTAAAAACAAATGTTTGGCTATTTAATGTATGGTTGCTCAATTACTTCTCTGCCCTTGCATTCAGTTGAAAGCAGGGGCAGATGATTCGGTAGACCATACATGACCCAATATTATACATGGGTAACACTGGAAACTAGCATTGGCATAGCCAATAGGTCTCGCCTTTGGGACCTTATAAGTGTTTAGCCATGCAACAGTTGATGTTGTTGCACCAAGGATATTGTGCTGCATAACTAAATACTTATACGGTCCCAAAAGCGAGACCTATTGGCTATGCCAATGCTTGTTGAAGAAGAGGGAGCGATGCGGTTCTGGGGGGGCATTGGTCACCAGGCGGGCCGCGGTGTTCTGGACCACCTGCAGTTTGTTTATGGAGCTTTCATTGGCTGAGATCAGCAGAGCGTTACAATAGTCCAAACGGCTTGGGACTAATGCCTGGATCAAGGTTTTCCGTGTCGATAGTGGCAGGAAAGGGAAAACTCTTCTGAGTAGGCTGAGGCTATGGAAACATGCTCCAGCAGTGGAGGTGGTATGGTCTCCCAAAGTGAGTTTGTGGTCTAATCGAACTCCAAGGTTTTTTACCACCTGTTTAGGACATGGGGTAGGACCTAGTTCCTCTGGCCACCAGCTAGGGGACCACTTCACTGTAGCTTCACCAAACAGCATAATCTCTGACTTAGCTGCATTGAGCTGGAGAATTCTCTTTCATCCGCTCCGCGATGGCCTTCATACCCTCTGCAAAGGTGGTCTGAATGTTGGAATTGGTTTTGTCAAAGGAGAGGAGCAGTTGGGTGTCATCAGCGTAGGATATAGGGATAAATCCCAAATTCCTTAATAGTCTCGCCAAGGGAGTAACATAAATGTTAAACAAGGTAGGGCTCAAACATGAGCCCTGTGGTACTCCCTTGGTCACCCTGGTGGTCTTTGAGTGAAATGGACCTAGGTTAATGGCCTGAGTTCTGTCGGCCAGAAAGTTGGTCATCCACTTCAAGGCATTCCCATACCTATGAGACTGATTTTGCGTAATTCTTCTCTGGTGTTTTATAAATTACATTTGTCTATGCATTCGGTAAAATCTTAGCATCGCGACAAAACTACAGTTTGGGGCTTTTGCTGATTTGGGCCTTCAGCGATCTTGTACATTCGTTAGAATCTTACCATTGCAACAAAAGGACAGTTTGGGGCTGCTGTATTTGGGGCTTCCATTAATTCGGCTTCTGAAACGTTAAGGATACACGCGCGGCGGCACAAAAGGTAGGTGTGTATTATTTTATACGTTTGGGGTTTATGCTGATTTGGGGCTTATGTTGTAGGCATTTTTGTGTTTGTTGTTGTGTGGGTGTTCTTTGTTTTAACATTTTCTGTTGCAGCATTTTACATTTTATAGGTGCTTTATGCCGGTGGAGCATTAAGTCTGTGCTATTGGGTTTGTTATTGTGTGGCTGTTCCTTTTTTTAACATTGTGTTGCCGCATTTTACAGGTGCTTTATGTCTGTGGAGCATTAAGGCTGTGCTATTATGCAGTTATGTAATGTTGAAAACTTTGTCGCAGTTATAGCCATATACAGGTTGAAATTTTGTGTGCATGTGCAATTCCAGTACTGTGCTTAATGTAGCTTTTATAAAAAACATTTCATTATAATTGACTATAGTTTACGGTGCGTTGAGGTTATGGCTGCAAAAGTGCGCGTAGTGTTTACAGCATATTTTATAGCTGTCTGGAACTTTAGCATCGCAACGTAGTAAGCGGCACAAAAGGTAGGCTTTAGTGCAGTGTGCGTTTTTATTACCTAAAATAAGTTATACACGATCATTATGTATTAGGGCAATAACTAACAATAACTCTAATGACAAAGATATATTTAGAAAACAATTTCTTTGAGAGAGTGTGTGTGTGTGTGTGTGTGTGTATATATATATGCATATAATTATATATGCAGTAAAATATATACAATATATTACCTTGTTTGTCATAAATGTATACTTGGGTCATATGATATATATCAACACTGTATTACTGACAACTCATATTACACTACCAACAACATTATACAACAACCAACACACTACTTTTAAGCTCAACATATGCTATTCTTCTACTCATTAACCTAACAAATCTTCAACACTTCTACTTTCCTATTAAAGTATGCTTTAACTACAACACAGATAACAGATACAATTACAACAACTTAAAATAACATAAACGGAAAAAAACAATACCATTCGCAAAACAAATTGCTTTAACTTACACAAAGGCGCGACCTATTGCATTTCTAATGCTTGTTTTTTTAGGTTAAGCTTGAAGCTGGTGGTGTCTTCTTGGTCAGGGTCATGACTTTGGCAGATTGGGTTACTGTTATTATTCTCTTACAAAGGACACCAAAACACCAGAAGTGTTTCATGTCGTTGAGTGGAAGCGAGGCAACCAAAATACTGATATCCATACAAAAATGAATTAAGATAGTTGTGGTTTTAAACACTTTCTAGAAAGTAGTTATAGAAGCGTATATCACCACAGTACCACTGAATGTTATAGGCAAAAATTGAATTATATCCAGCCAGGAGCAGTACCAGGAACCAACTGCCGCTCTGATCAAATCGAAGCATTCCGTGACAGAATGTATAGCTCACAAGGAACTAAGCATTACAACATCCTCCTCCGTTCAAAAAACTCCATAAACGCAAAATGCCCAAATGACGATAACATACAATATAAAGAAAAAACAGCGCAAAATATTCTGTGAATAACTTGCAATGAAAGAGCAACTTGACAATAAACAGTGCAAAGTTTGGTTGAAATGCTTCTAAGTAAGATACCTTGCTGGTTTTCTGATCACTCTTTTCCCTCTCCCATAATCTTGATCAACGCCAACATGGTTTGGTGAGGAAACCATCTTGTCAGACATAACTCCCAGAACATCAGTACGAGCATCCGGCGTGTGATCGTCTTTCATATCACTCTCATTGTTCACTTTCACTACCATACTCTGATTCCACCACTCTTGACCTCTGACTCTGATCGCGTGATCACTAATGCCTCAACCTTCACTGGTTTTCTGAACTTTGACAACCCTGTTGGCACATGGGTTGGCTCCTTAATACGCACTCAATCTCGAACTTGAATCTTATTTCCAAGCATACTGACTCCACGTTTCTCATCAAACCATTGTTTCATCTTTATTTGAGAACTTTAAACGCTGGGACAATAATTTCAAACTCAATCTGGCAATCCTTGGCGTATGATCCTTGATTTTACATCCACTCACAATACTCACCAATGGCTTATTGCCCGTCAAGTGTGAACGTCCTCCCCCAAACAAATCACTTGAAATGTTCTACTGCCCAACAACATGCTGGCAGCTCCTTTTCTATGACCATGCATTTTTCCATTGTCACTCAACGACTTAGATGCAAAGCCCACTTTTCTCTCACCCTCAGTACTCTTCTGGGAAAACGTTGCCCTAACCCATTGTTGCTGGCATCAACAGTGATTAAATACTGACTAGTAGGATCTAACGGTGCCAGAATCTTAGCTGACCTAATCTCTTCTTTCAAAGTGACAAATTCTGTTTGACACTTGTCATCTCAACTAAAAGCGTTTTTTTTCTTTTCTTTTTTTTCTTCCTAGAAAAATCTTTGAAAATTTTTGCATGAAATTCACACCCTCAAAAAATTATGATTCCTGTACTTTATCAGGAATAGGAGCATTTCTAATCGCTTCCACAAAAATAGGGCGTGGTTCCACCCTATGTTCAGAAATGACATGACCTGAAAACTCCATACGTGCCCCGGCAAACTAGCATTTGTTCAAGTTTGCTTCAATGCGGGGGCGTGGCTTGCAGCCGCAGAAGATGGCCGCAGGCTAATAGTGCTGCGCTAACAGCCGCCGATACTTGCCCGAAATCCATCACTATCCGGCACGCTGTGGGGCACCCGACCGCACCGAGGAACATCGGAGAGGTGCTGCCGCAATCGGAGGCGTGGAAATAGCCCTTGCTTTCACCGGAGGTGACGCGGGGGCCCGATTCGCCAGACGGCCCTGACCCTTAAGATGGCGGCCACTGCGGGGCGGTGAGCGGAGACCGCCAGACCTGCGGGGGGCTCTGGCTGCGAGGCCCTGACGTGGCGGGGTGAGTTGACCCCCGCGACATAGCATAGCTCGAGTGGAGGCGGTGGTTGCGGCCCCCCCGTGTCTGTGGAGCTCTGCAGGTGCTGGGAGCGGACCGGCAGGAGTGTCGTCTGGTGCTTCGCCCGAGAGCGAGGGGCTGCACTGGTGCGGCGCTGTGAGTGCGTCTGCACGGTGGGCCGCAGCAGGGAGGGAGCGGCCCACGGCCCCGTGAAGGCTGGCTTGCAGAGCGGAGGCGTGAATGTCCTCAGAGGAGCCCGAGTGCGGGCCTGGAAGCATGCTGACGGGCGGGTGAGGCCGCTGATCATTCTCCGGCTGGAGCGCTGATGCCCCAGGGAGCTTCTGGAGGTGGGTGGCTCCTCTGCCGCTATAATCGGCTGGACGCTGGCGGCGGTCGTCCTGCGCGTTGGGCCCTTGCGCTGCGATCAGGCTGGTGAGAGGGCGACGGCCCTGGCGAGGGCTGAAGACTGGTGAGGCCCGTAGAGACCCGAGGCCTGTGAGTGGCGAACGGATCCTGATCGGCCGCATCTCGACCGTGGGGAGGAGCGTCTCCGGCCCCCCCCCTCTTTCCAGAAATACCTTATTAATATAATAAATCCGATCTAAACTCAGCAATAGCGCTGCGACCAGCGGGAACCAGACGGCCACGCGGAGCCTGGGCCCAGATCCTAGGCCTACATCAAGCGAAGAGGGGGGCGTGGGCGCGGACACGACGCTGCATGTAAGAAAGCAGGGGCCTCCCGACCGCGACCAGCAGTGAGCCGTGCCGGCTGACGGCCCACCCGATTGGGAAGACACAGGTGACAGAACGCTGCGAGCGCCGGCATGGGCCGCACCAAACCACCCGGCCCCGGACAGGCGAACCAAATCGACAAGTACACGGTCGCCATGAGCCGTGACGCAGGTGCGACAGGAGGAGGCTCGCAGGGCGCGGAGGATGGGGACTCTGACCCCTCACTCAAGGACATTATGAAGGCCATCAGGGACTTTCGAGGCACCCTCGAGCCCAAATTGGACTTGGTGACAGAAGAGGTTAACCTCCTGCGGGCGGACTTCCGAAAAATGTCGGAGAAGGTCTCGGAAGCTGAGACTGGCATTGGCAGCCTTCAAGCTGAGACTAAACGTCTGGAGGAGCAAGTGGCTTCCCTCACCAAAAACCAAGATGACATCTACGCGCACCTCGAGGATCAGGAAGGCCGGGCCCGCCGTAATAACATACGCCTAGTGGGGGTTCCTGAGGGCATGGAAGGCCCATCAGTGGACTGGTTTGTCGAAGACCTGATCCTCAATCATTTAAAGCCCAAGCGCCTGTCAAATTTCTTTTCGGTGGAACGGGCCCATAGAGCGCTGGGAGGCAAACCAAAACCGGGGGCGCCGCCGCGCACCATCATTGCCCGGGTTCTCAACTTTCGGGACAGAGACGCCATCCTACAGGCCGCACGGATGGCAGGGGACCTTCACCTGGACAACGCCACAATCCGTTTCTTTCCTGACTTCACACACAGGGTCCAGCGCATGCGGCGCTCCTTTGATGGAGTCAAGAGGGCTCTTCGGGAGCAAGGCGTAAAATACATGTTATTTCCTGCCAAGCTCAAGATCCTTGATGGTGGCAAAGCCCACTTCTTCGACAGGCCGGAGGAGGCCAGTGACTGGCTTGAGGGGTGGCGCACTGTGAGCAGGCGAGACAAGTCGGATCGACCTGAGCACCGGGCCGAGCTGGAGTCCGATGACTGGAGGAAACCCAACGGCCAAAGACCGGAGCAGCCGTCAGATAAGTGACAATGGGTGGGGCTACATGACTATGGAAGGCTATCCTAGGAGGGAGATGGATCTGCCTCGAACCTTGGCGACACGGCACTAGATGTGCTCTGGTTGATATGGGAGGGCCGGAGGGTGGTTGCGCCAACCGGTGAGGGACATGTGACTCTACTACAGCCCACTGGGGCGATTGAGCGAATGAGGGGGACGGGGGGGGTCGCGGCCTGGCCCCACAGTGAAAAGTTGCGTATTGTTATAGGGGCGATTATTGTAATTATTGGAAATGTCTATCTTCACGCTGGCTGTAGGCACGCAACCCCACACTATTGTTTGTGTTTACGCTATGGGGCGACAGGCACTCTGCCAGTTCCGAGGGTGGGAGGTTGGGAGCTCACCTAGCAGGGTCGCAGGGTGGGTGGAGCGGGGGGGGTGTTCGTTTTGTTCATTGTTGGGGGGGAAATGGGAGTTAGCTCAGAATCAGCATAGCGGCAATCTGTGGCAGTCCACGCTAAACACTGCGGCGGGGGGAGGGGAGAGGGGGACCCACAACAACAGCCACCACCCCGCGACGATGGGTGACCCAGTCAGCTTGCAGGTGTGGACCTGGAACGTAAACGGGCTGGGGGAGAAAACTAAACGCACTCTGGTCCTGCAACACCTGAAGCGACACACGCCGGACGTTGTGCTGGTCCAGGAATCACACCTTTTGGGTAATAGATGTAGGGCCCTAGACCGATTTGGATGCAGAATGGTAGCACACGCGGGTTACACTACAAGTGCTCGCGGGGTGGGAATTTTGGTACGCACCACACTGCCATTGGTGATAACGGGTACATGGGCGAATAGCACGGGATGCTTTGTGGCAGCCGGGGGCACCTGGGAGGGACGGCCATTGGTTTTTTGCTCCTGCTACCTTCCCCCGGGTCTTCACTCTACTTTTCTTCCTAAGCTGGGGGGCTTTTTGGCAGATCTCCCCTCGGGAACCCTTATCCTTTGGGGCGATACCAATGCCGTAATGGACCCATCACTGGACCGCTCCAGTCCTCGGACGGAGGCACGAGGAGAGCGTGGCTTGGCGGGTTTTGTCGCAGCCCTGGGTCTTGGTGACTTATGGCGGGCACATAACCCTCAACATAGGGAATACACATTCTACTCGGCCAGACACTGGACTTTCTCTAGACTCGACCATTTTTTCACCCGGCTTCCACAGATGGGGGATTTTATGGACACCAGGCACATGGCACGTGGGATCTCGGACCACTCTCCGGTGTGTGTTTTCCTGCGGGGCCCGGTAGTGAACAGGGCCCCCTGCCCTAGAATAGATCCCTGGCGTCTGCGAGACCCGGAATTAAGCGGTAAGCTCAGAGAGGGCTCTAAATTATACTTTGAGGAGAACCTGGGATCCGTCGACTCCCAGATCACCCTGTGGGAAGCCTATAAAGTGGTTTTACGAGGCCAGGCGCAGGCGTTAATAGGAGGACAGAAGAAAGAGGAGGCCCTACAGATGCGCCAGCTTGAGCGGGAGGTGGAGACGTTAGAGCGCGACCCCGCGTTGACTGAGTCAGCGGACCTGCGGCACGAACTGGCTCTAAAGCAAAAGGACCTGAGGGCGATAGCGGAGAGGGAAGCGCGAGCCTATGCTCTGGCTACCCAGCATCGGTTATATGATGTTGGGGATAAGGGACTGAAGCTACTGGCGTGGCTAGAGCGTCGAGACAGGGAACGCTCATGGGTGGCAGGAGTCTGGAATAAATCGGGAGCCTGGTGCTCCAATAGCGGGGAAATAGCAGAGGCATTTACAGCCCACTTTGAGCAGGTATACTCGCCAGTGAGCACCCAGACTGAATCGGACTGTGCGGAGTTCCTACGAGACTTTGCGCTGCCCGTGCTCTCCCCGGAGGCACGTGATAAGCTAGAGGCGGACCTCACGGAGAAGGAACTAGGTATAGCCTTAAACGCCCTGCAGTCAAGAAAGGCGGCTGGGCCAAATGGACTGCCGGTCGAAATCTATAAACGACAGGCGGCAGTGGTGCTGCCCCCCTTGCTGCGGATGTTCAATGAGGCGCGGGAGGTGGGGCGGCTCCCCCCGGATCAAAGGGAGGCCACAATAGTGACCATCCATAAAGCAGGGAAACCTCAGGATCAGTGCGAGTCGTACCGCCCGATTTCATTAATAAATGTTGAAGCAAAGGTGCTTGCCAAGGCCCTGGCGGAGCGCTTGATATCGGTCATTACGGACCTAGTCCATGTGGACCAATCTGGGTTTATGCCCCATAGGAGCACGAGACATAATCTACGGAGACTCTACGGAGTGCTCCACATGACAGAGGTTGCCAGGCCTGTGCAGACGACGGCGGTGGCCCTGGACGCATCCATGGCTTTCGACAGCATGGAGTGGCCATATCTTTTCATGGTCCTCCAACGGCTGGGATGCGGGCCGGTCTTCTGCAGCTGGGTGCGGCTGCTCTATGTGTTGCCCACGGTGCGAGTCGGAGTCAATGGGGCTGTGTCCAGGTCCATTCCCCTAAGAAGGGGCACTAGACAGGGATGCCCCTTGTCTCCTCTTCTGTTCGCCTTGGCGGTGGAGCCCCTGGCGCACTGGATAAGGAGAGATCCTATGATATGGGGCATTGTAGCCCCGGGGGGGTTGGGAGGAGCGGGTGTCCCTCTATGCGGACGATATTCTCCTGTACCTGGCCCGGCCGTATCATTCGCTGGCCCGTGTCCTACATATTTTTGAACTGTTCGGCAGCTACTCTGGGTATACTACCAACTGGTCAAAATCTGTGATCTTCCTGCTTTCGGGCCCCACGCCACGAATTCCGCCCCGCTTTGCGGCACCAGTAGTCATGGAGGGGTTTAAGTACTTGGGAATCCACATCACAAGAAACAGGGAGGTGTTCCTAACTAAAAACCTGGAGCCCCAACTCGCCCGCCTAGGTTCGGATGTAAGCCACTGGCGTTCTCTCCCGCTTACACTCATGGGCCGTGCGGCCCTTTTTAAAATGCTCACGCTACCGAGGTTACTATACTGCCTTCAGAATACGCCCTATCCGGTCCCGCCGCACTCCTTCAAGCGGATTTCTCAGGCGGTCCGTTCCCTACTGTGGGACGGTGGGTCCCCGCGGATAGCGCTGCGCAAACTTCAGAGGGGAGTTTATGATGGCGGCCTGGCAGTCCCGGACATCCAGCTCTACTATTGGGCGTCACAGCTACAGGTCGTAAATGATTGGGTCTACGCAGACACCTCAGAACCGGCGTATCTGGTCGATAGGATGGCCATGAGCAGGGGAGCCTGCAAGTCGCTACTATACATGGCAAAGATGCAGCGGAGTTGGCCGACACACACACGGGTAGTGGTGCAATGTTGGAGGGAGGCCAACAGATTCCTTGGGTGGGAACGGAAATTGACCGGGAAGACCCCGCTGTGGCTTGGAGACCAGCTTCGGGACGTGGCCGCATTGACGGGGTTCAGGGGCTGGAGGTCCATAGGAATCGAATATCTGGGAGATGTATGGGAGGGTGATTCCCCCACTCATTCGAATTCCTGCGGAAAGAATACGACATGCACCCGTCACAAAGATTCCACCACCTCCGACTTGTGCATGCCCTCAGAGTGCACATTCAGCGGGATGTGTCCATACCAGATTACTCCCCACTGGAGGACCGGTTGCTGCTTGACCCGATTGCGGAGAAGCCCACATCGACGATTTACCGCAAGCTGGTCAACAGTCCAGATCCTCTGGTGTCCCTTAGAGCAGCATGGGTGGTAGACCTGGGCACCCTAGAGGACGAAGATTGGCAAGAGGCGCAGCAAAGCCCCAGAGAGGTAGCAATCCGGGCCAGATTCAGACTGGTGCAACTTAAAATACTACACCGCACATATTATCCTTGCACGCTTTTGTATAAATGGGGCAGACTACAATCGGGGTGTTGCAGAAGGGGGTGCCAGCAGGAGGGTACCTTCTTCCATATTCTATGGGAATGCCCCGAGATATCAACCTACTGGGAAGGAGTCACGGACACTATGTCCAGAGTGGTGGGACAGGAGGTTCTGCGGGATCCAAAGTGGTTACTCCTCATGATGTGGGGGGAAGGGACCTGGTCCAGACACGCTGAAATATGGCTGTTTCTAGCGGCAGCAGTGGCTAAACGCAATATCGCAAGGAGTTGGGGAGCGCAGGCGCCACCGCAGCTCACTGATTGGAAGCGGGACCTGGATTGGTGCCAACGGGCTGAAGAGATGGTGTATAAGAGCAGGGGGTGCGCCAAAAAATGGGGAAAAGTGTGGGGGCCCTGGAAGAGCTACAGATGCCCTGGGCCGTCAGAGGAGGGGTGCTGAGATGGATCATTGTTGGGCCAGAGAGTGGTCTCCCCGGATCTTTGTCCCTGCTGCTAGTTGTAACACGACGTTTTGTACAATTGTCGCACCACAGATGTAATGGTATGATACATGTTCTTCTGAGCTGTGTTAATAAAAATAAAAAGATTTATAAAAAAAAAGTTTGCTTCAATGCCAGCCTCCTCAAGTCTTCTTAATACAGTCTGCATCGACTAGTCATGTTCTTGGATATTCTTGGCTGCTGTAAGAATATAGTCCTGAAAAGTAACCTCTATTTTGATACCATGTAAAACAGCTTCCATAATCAGTTCGGAGACTGAGGCGAGCGAAACCAAATGACATTCTCTTAAACTAGTTCCAACAGGAGCCACAAAAGCTGTAAGATTTCTGCATGATTGATCTAGTTCTACCTGGTGGTATGCAGACTCCAAATAAATGTTACTAAAAAGCGTGCTCCTGCAAAACCCGACACAATGTTATCGATACGAGGCAAAGGGTGGTAATCCAACCAAATCACCCTGTTCAAACTCCTCAAATCAATGCAAACTCTCAATTCCCCATTTTTCTTTCTGGAAATGACCAGAGGAGAATGCCATAATGATGATTCTATAGTCTTGATAACCACATTAATGCACATCTTTTCCGGAACATCTGTTAAGTCCTCTCTAATGCTGAAAGGAACATTTCTCAACTTGTGCTTGACAGGGACAACGCCCTGTAGGACTAAAATCTTATGTTTAAAGCCTTTGATCTTACAGAGGCTGCCATTAAAACTCCTTCAAACCTTTCAGTCCTCCCACCGTTAGAAAATGAATCAGAATGAGAATGCATTTAAATGTCCTGCTCTACCAGTGAAACTTGTATTTTACTACCTGGTCTCAATGTCACCCTGAATAAACCTCTGTGGTGCCAACCTAATATATTTAACCCTTTCTTGGCCACATAAACCTTGCCAAAACTGGTCTTACAATTGATATGCAAAGAACTCTCAAAGTACCCCACCAAATCATTTATTTTTCCTTCATATGATACTGGACACCTATCGGGTGGCAACAATTCTGTCTTTGACCATTTACTGTTGAATAACTCTTCAGTGATAATGGTTATCTTGGCACCAGAATTCACCAGTAAGTTAAGAATTTTTCCATTCACACAAATATCAGTATAGGGATGAACACAATCGGACTCATCTTCCCCATCGACAATCAATACCAGATCTTTTGTCCTCTCCATAACCCCTAGTGATTCATTCAGCAAGAACATTCACTCTAATTTTGCTGCTCTGACATACTATGGCGAAGTGTCCACCTTTTACAAGTTGTGTTTTTTGGAGGAAAAGGATGGCCAATGGGAGAGTGAGTTGGAAATCCACATCTAAAACAAATGTTCTTTTTGTTTTAAAAAAAATTGACTTTTATCCACCATCGTGTAATCTTAGTCCCAAACCTAGAAATACGGATCTTTTGCAACACTTTCTGCAGTCGCGTGCACCCCAACAGTCTCATTTTTGACTAGTTCCTTGGATGCCTTGTGCGAAATCTCAATGCTTTTGGCCACATTGATAGTCTCAACTAGCAGCAAGCTTTTTAAAGTAAGCAATTTTTCCTGAACTTTTTTTTTATCCCAGCATCTTGCAGGCTTTTGATCTCTGATCATGTGGGTGGCAAGCTCTTCAAATTCACTATCGGCAGCCAAAATACGCAGAGCTGCTATGTACGAGTCAGTCGACTCTTTCTGGTGCTGCTCACAAGTAAAACATTTATGCCGATTTTACAATCAAATTTGGTTAAACATCAAATTGTTTTTCCAACTTTTTAGCAGCTTCATGATAATCATCAAGCTCATTCTCTTAATCAGAAACCTTACTTAATGGTGATAAGTGTTTATATACAACGCCGGTACTTCAATACCTAAATTATCTTCAAGCAAAAACCATTTCCTCTCTGGACAGTATCTATTACCCCTATGGTGCCCAAATACTTTGGAAACACTCTAAATCAAGTCTTCCTATTTATAGGCGGATCCCCTGGTGTTTGTAAGAATGGTGATGGGACATTAATACTCTGCATGATGATAATACTCTGGGAAATGGTGAAAACACCCCAAAGCACTAATGGCGAAAACACCCCCAAAGCACGAAAACCTCTGAATGATTGTGTATCCGCATAGGAATTTTTGAAATACAGAGAACTAAGTGTGCATGTCACTGGTGTCACCAGGGGTGTGGAATTTAATAAAATATCTACTTGTCCATGGGGCAGGTTGCTTCATAAATCAACTTGTCCTGTAACAAAATCCACTTGCCCCTTTGGTGCCTTGTAGTGCAACGACAAATTATGGCAGCAGTCTCATGATCTAAGAGCTCTGATATAGCCTCTCTGATTATGCCCGGGCTCATATCCTAGTAGTGTTTGAATACTTTCAATCTCCTTATGTTGCCACGTTTCCGCAGATCTACATACTGGGGCTCAAGGTAGTGGTAAGCAATAGTTCCGGGGTTAGAATGCCCTTTTGAGTCTGTGCGAATCTACTAACTTGCATGTTTTAAGGGTTTCCAACAACTCTTCTCTAATCTTTTCCCATACTGAGAAATGTTGGAAATTTACTCCTGACAATGGCAGACGTAAACCTTCTTCCAGAGTTGGGGAAAAAAGTGGTTGGAGGGAAAGTGAACTTGCATACACTCAGATTTTCGCATGAGCAAATCTACACATGCATATAGGCTCATGCTAAAATGCAGTTCACAGATATTTTCTAGAAGTACTATTTCTTGTCCTACTTCTGTAAATTCTTGGGAATTCATGAAAGCCGTATAGCTGCACTAAATGCAAGGACATATACCATGGGTGCACTTTTGAGACTTTCTTTAATAATTGGGCCCCTAATTTGGTCTGGCGTTGACGGTGATCTTTTGTGTTTATTAAAATTGTCTCTCTGTATCGGCTGGCCTCACTGTGAGTGACGGCATTCTGCTCTTTCCCAAGGAGCATATCTGCACACAAAGTAGTTTTGTTCAGTGCTAGTAACTACTTTGGCAGTGTGCTTTTTGAGACCAAAAAACAATTTTTGCTTTTGCCATGTTTGTTGTAATGGTGAGGGCCCAGTAGCTCCCACACCAATAAGGTTTTACAAAAATCATGCCATAAAAAGTCACACATTGACAAAACTAAAAAGCTGACCACCATTTTCAGACCTACTGGCTTTGCCAATGCTTGTTTATTTTTGTTTACCATAATCTTATTGAAACTGGTTACACTGATATTCCATTATGAATATTTTTGGGAAATACTAGCATGCATCAACACATGTTACTAAATGATGATGGAAAGAAATGGTACCTGAAATTTCACAGTAGTTTTGCAAAATATTTTTTTCCTCCTTTCGTTTTTTAATGAACATTTTATTTTGAAAAGCAAAGAATCATGAATTTTGCTTTCAAGCTTCTGCAAATATTTGCATAAAATCAGAGAGCATTCTGGGAGCATTATACATAGCCTCATATTGCTAAACTTTGAAAACGTGTGTACACATTTTTATACTGGAACCACTCAGTAATGCAGTCGGAGCTTACAACATTTACTTAAAGCGCTCACCCTAATAATAAAGGCTTTCAATTAATGAACATGGATACAAGTTTGAACAGCATTATCATATGGGCAAAATATTACCTTAACTGCAGACAGTGCCCTTCCCTGATCCATAATGTGGTACTGCAAACTGGTAGCCAAAGGGTTTGTGCTTCAGGGGGTTGGGCCTACCTTCCCAAGGACAAAATAGACATGAAAACTTGTTGCCCTTGACCCCAAACAATATGTCCTGGGTGTCGGGCTGTAGGAATTCCACATCCCTGGGTGTCAGTCCATTCACAAATTCTCCCACTCGAAACGCAGTAGTAACCATTAGAGTGCCCATCACTGAACATGCATAAAGAATAACGTGATGTGCATGTTACTGTTGTCACTGACAGTTGGGTAAACTCACAAATAGTGTGCGTGTCATTGAACATGTGCAGAAACTTCAAAGATGAATCCCATAAACACACAGCAATATCCATCAGTGTATGTGTCGCAGAACGCGTATAATAGCTTGTTGCAAATTAATAGTTTGCATGTCACTGACCTGCGTAGGACGCATCAAGACGAATGTTGCCCAATGGCAACTTCTGAGACACGCTGCGAAGATTACTAGTGTGCATGTCACTGAGTGCCGACGATACGCCAAAGCAAAATGGCAGCTGCGCGTACACATCCAGTGGGATGCATGATAGTGTAATCTCTCTTGTGCAGATGGACGCTTAACAATGCGGCGGTTCAGTCAACGCATAAGGACTTGGTTGTAATGGAGTTGCGCCCCAAGAACATAGTTAAGTCGTGCAGAAGGGGGGCACATGCGTGTAACTTCCACACACCTTTACGAGGATTTAAAATAATTAGAGTAGCAAATACCTCTGAGTCGGGGCTCGAATTATGCCTTTAGTGCTTGGCATCAAATCTTCGATTTTTCTTCAGTATCAAATTCTCAATTGTTCCTCACCGCGTAGTTGCCTTTGTAGAAAAACAAAAAAAAATCTTGCTTGTAGAGGTGGTCGCACATGTGGAGACAGCCAAAATGCCCAACAGTAGCTCATCGCCAAATTGTTGATGCGTAAATCACCACAGTACCACCGAATGTTGCTGGCGAAGCTTTAATTATGTCCAGCCTAGAGCAGACCCAGGAACCAGCTGCCTCTATGATCAAATCACAGAATTGCATGACAGAATGTAGAACTCACAAAGAACTAAGCATTACAAAGCATTAAAACAGGAGGAAGCTTGAAGTAATAGCTTTCTTTCCTTTCAGCAGCTGTAGAAAACACACACATCTTCCAGCTACTCCTGGGAGAGACTAGACACTTGTTTGTGTAAAACAACCAGTAATGGCCTGTATTGTACATCAAAACATCCCAAACCTAGTAAGATTGCCTCTTTTTGTGTCAGTCCTCAAGAAGTCCATCGCAAACTTATCTGAACCTGACATCTTGCATCTTTTAAGTCTTTCTCTTCTGATCGAAAAGACAACCAAGACTTATCGTTCCTAAAATAATTGGTGTGAAGGAGTCAATGCAAGTTAATAAAACCAAGTATTTCATACAAAACTGTTTCATGCATCAGTAAAGACACTTTGTCACTTTTAACACTAAATCTGTGGGGCGGGGTGTTTGGGTCAGATATATGGTCTTTATCACAGAACGAGTGGGTGGCATAGTCCATAGCGCCATATCTTTAATAGAACACACATTTTTTTCTTTGTTCGCTTTTGAAACTTTACATCCTGTGGCAGATTTTTAGGTGAGGTTTATTCTATTTCAAAGCCTACTTGACACTTGAACCAAAATCCACCACCAGTTCATATACAACTTCCCAAAGGTGGATTCCATAGACCAATGTACTGTGACCATGATCTGTTCGAATCTGCTTCCCAGCAGGAATGCCTTTGAGTCCATTGCATTTCGCCCTGAATGAACAACAAAATGAAAAGTATTCAAACATGTTTTGTCGATTTAAATAAGCAGCTGGTTTGCCGATCTAGGTCTAAGTTTCCTGGATACTGAAATTATCTTTCTCTCCAGAGTGAATATGCATCCAGCCAAATCTTAAGCTATAATGTCTGATGATTTCTCATCAAACATATTAACTCGTTGAGATTCTGGACTATATCTTTTTGGGATAAGTAGTTATCAGACCTTCTTTGATTCAAAGTCAACACTTTGTTGAAACTGTAAAGTGGAGAGTTTTGCAGTGCAGGGATTTACAAAGCCTAATCACAACCAATGAGGTACACAAGGGGTACTCCTCCACACACCGGAATTGGCAACAGGAGCGTGACCTGCTGAAATGGAAGCTCTGTTTGAGTTAATGGTAAGATAATGCCATTCTCAGAATACTCATAACGTTAAAATATGGGTAACACTGCAACATACTTTCATGGGATTTACATCCTTCCTTGCGCCAACTGTCATCCTGTCCTGGTTGCTCTCTTACCTCCTCTGAGTTGCACAAGCCTATGCCTGGTCCACAAAGAACGCAGCTTGCTGTGAAACTCTCAGGACCTATCAGCATCTGCGGACATCTACCAAGCCATCTGTTGTGACTGGTTGTCACTAATTAACAAGTGAGCCGTCTCCTATGGTTTTAAAAGTGGCATCAGAAAGCGATGTGTAGGGATTGGAGAGAAGCTATGAATGTTCCAGGAGAAACTAAGCTTGAGATCTCCAAATCAAAGAGACCAGAACCATAATCCCGAATGTTTCTGGAGCGCGGGTACCACCCTAGCAAACATAAGAAATACAGTTGGGACATGAGCCTGCTAAAAACTGGTAACTCCACCCTACTGCTGCCTGTGTGTGGACACTTTTCATACCTTGAACCTCTCCCTTGTCACACCAGGCTGCCCCAGAGCAGAATCCTTTCCATAGCCTGACGTGACACTTGATCTACATGGATCATCACATCCATCAAAGTTTAATTTCAATGCATCGCCTACTGTTACTCTTTTGCATAGCAATTCATACTTTTTGTTTTCACACCTTTATAGAAGATTTAGACCGAATGCTTGGTGGTATCAAGGCTGGTCATACAGGCACTTGTCAAACTGTGCACTCAAGCAGGCGAAGAAAACACACAGGGCTCATAAATCATTACTTCTGAATTAACACCTATGGCGATGCACAATGTACTACTTGCTGATATTGTTGCTCAGCAGTTGTTTCCTTGGTGCACAAGCAGGTGCAACACTGCTGAGATGTCATTAACGGGCAAGTGTTCCTGTTTTCAAACAAAGTATTTTAACCTGCGCGACAGACTGACTTGTACCCCTTACTAATGCGAGAGGCCTTCCTGCCATACATTCCTTCCACAAGTGCTTCTAACATTCCAGCCCTTGCATTTCATTGGTGCAACCATATTTGCCTTCCTAATCTTTTTCCTCTGCTTTTGCAAAGTATCTGACTCAAATCTTTAACCAATGCAGATGTAGGTTCAATTCTCTTAAACTTTTCATTGATGGAACAAACATGCCTGTCCATCAAATCTTTCTCTTATGCAACAAATGTTAAAAAGGGAATTCCTGGTTGGCTGAGGTATGCACCCAAGCCAGGCAGGAACAACCACTCTAGTCAGGGGAAGCTAAGTATACACTACAAGATAGCCTGTGCTCTCCCTCTGGTAGCTTGGCATAGAGCAGTCCGACTTATCTAAAGAGGCAATGTGTAAAGTTTTTGAGACCTACACTCACACCACAAAAAGACTCCACACTGGTTTCAAAAATAGATATTTGTATTGGGTTCAAAACAGGACCAGAATGATAAAAATACGTTGGACACTTTTCAAGTTATACATGTTTCAAAGACAGTACGCTTTACACTGAGCGAAACGAGATTGAATCGTTATTGTTTTGATCAGTGGTTCTCAAGTTGTAACGTTTATATATTAAAAAAAAATAATAAATAAATATGCAGGTAAAACCACACTGCTCGAAATATCCTTGCTTCTGTTGGGAACATTACAGTAATGTTCACGGAGAGTGCTGTAAAGAAACACCCGTGATTGCTGCCTTCATTGCAGTCTCACCAGACTGAAGTGAGCAAACGGGGATCCCGGCAGGTACAGTCTCCATACCGTATGGGCGCCGACTCCCCCAATGAGTAATTGGCCAGCGATCGCTCGGAACCAGTATGCTGTAAAGTGGTTATGCGCAAACCAGACCAGGATGAATGCAAATGGGCCGCCGCATGGGCTGTACGATCAGACGACCGTGCGGGCATAGTACCTTTCATATTCGGAATGGTCCTTCCATCACTTGGGACCCTCCGTGTCGAGGAAGGCGTGCAGCGCGGTACGACGTCAAAGGGAAGCTTTGTTGCTACTGCAACACGGCAGGAGGGCTTCTCTCAGTTCAGCGGCGTCGGCTCAGGCTTGGCTGCGGTGATTGTAGTCAGCGTGTGGCGCTTAAGTATGCAGGTCACAGGACTCGAGAGCGCTGGGTGCGGTCAAAGTGTAGTATCTGGGGAGATGTAAGGCTTCCCTTCTGCAGAGCAGAGAGCTGGGAGCATGCTGGTTCTTGAAGGACAGCTCCTGCAGCAGGGGAATACTTAAAGCATTGAAATTAAGTCTTTGATGGCTCTGAGACCTTGGGAACTGGGGGCAAACCAACAAGATGTTGGAGAACACTTTAAGTCACAAATGCAGAGGCAGTAGGACGTCACAACAAGCAAGTTAGCCAAGTGTCAGTTTCTCCTGCAGCTCAATAAGCACCAGGCCAACACAGCAGAGCAGTTAGCAAAGCGGCAGTCCCTCCTGGCAGCACAGCAGTCCTTCTGGCAATGTGCAAATGCAGAGCCAGTGATGTCTGGTTACAGGTCCAAAAGTGTCTGATTTTAGGGGGTCAGGGACCCAGTACTTATACGAAAAACAAAAGAGCGAGGATTTAGGGGTACGTCCTGATCCCCTGGGTAAAGTTGCAAAAAACAATGTGGACGGACCCTATTATGGTGTAAATCTATCAATCACTAAGTGGGGTAAGTCCAAGGACCCATTAGCTATATTTAAAAGACCCCTCACACACCAACCTGGTTGGTGTCATGCTTCATCATTGGGGTCCCAACCGGGTGGCCTAATGCCGCCCGGTTGTGCTACAACGCCTGATTACAGTGGAGCAGGTGTGGTGTGAATGTGTGATGTGAGTGTTAAAAATACCTCTGAGAATCCTTGCCAAGTAAATTTTAGTGGCGGCTCAGGGTATGATTAAAAGCTATGTGATGCAACTAACAAGAAATGATAATCTGTAGTTGTTTAGGTGATGTGATCTACATGTTTCAGCCCGTTAAAAAATTGAGATGGGCTTTCTTCAGGACCGAGAGTAAAAACGTGAGTGGCAAAGTGAAGGCCACGTGAAAGGTGAAGTACCAACACACGTGCTAAGGTGTGTGGACTAGGTGTCGGTATACTTACTGACACGGTTCAAAAACTATGAAGAGGAAATATGGGCAGCTAATCAGGGCATGGGAGGGGTCTCTTCCGGTATACCAATTTGGTTCCGTGAGGATTCCCGTTATACAACCTACTGCGGTCTCCAGCCGGGACATCGGGAGACCGCAGTAGGTTGTATAACTGGAATCCTCACAGAACCAAATTGGTATACCGGAAGAGACCCCTCCCATGCCCTGATTAGCTGCCCATATTTCCTCTTCATAGTTTTTGAACCGTGTCAGTAAGTATACCGACACCTAGTCCACACACCTTAGCACGTGTGTTGGTACTTCACCTTTCACGTGGCCTTCACTTTGCCACTCACGTTTTTACTCTCGGTCCTGAAGAAAGCCCATCTCAATTTTTTAACGGGCTGAAACATGTAGATCACATCACCTAAACAACTACAGATTATTATTTCTTGTTAGTTGCATCACATAGCTTTTAATCATACCCTGAGCCACCACTAATAAATTTACTTGGCAAGGATTCTCAGAGGTATTTTTAACACTCACATCACACATTCACACCACACCTGCTCTGCTGTAATCAGGCGTTGTAGCACAACCGGGCGGCATTAGGCCACCCGGTTGGGACCCCAATGATGAAGCATGACACCAACCAGGTTGGTGTGTGAGGGGTCTTTTAAATATACCTAATGGGTCCTTGGACTTATCACACTTAGTGATTGATAGATTTACACCATAATAGGGTCCGTCCACATTGTTTTTTGCACCCAGTACTTATACCCAAAAGTGCTTTAATATAAGGTGACTTCAAAGGAGCTCTCTGAAGTGCACAAGGATTCCTTTCAATCCAGTCCTGTCTGCCAGGCGACTGGAGGGGGATAATCGGGACCATATCTAATTGAAGTATGATTGCCAGCCCAAGAGGAAGACCCATCAGAATGCAGATGCAGTTGAGTGTTCTGTGTTGTGGCCGTCTAGAGGAAATGCGCAAATATAGCTGTCGACCAAACGTGTATTGGAGACAGGCTGTCAGGCACACAGAGCAGTAAGTGCAGATAAATGTCCACTTTCTAAAAGTAGCATTTCTAAAATAGTAAAGGTAAATCCATCTCACCAGAAAGAAGGATTTATCAGTACCGTTCCAAACATATGAAACGTGAAAAAGCTACTCCTCTCTGATTGGGAATTGCCACTTAAAAAGGTATAAGGGAATTCCCAATGCTAACTTGTGAGAGGAGTAGGCCTCCCAGTAGTGAAAAACTAAATAGGCTGTTTGTCACTACCAGGACATGTAAAGAATAAAAGTACATGTCCTACCTTTTACTTTCATAGCACCCTGCCCTTAGGGGTACTTGGGGCCTACCTTAGGGTTGACTGATATGTAATAAAAGGAGAGTTTGGAATTTGGCAAGTAGCCAATCAACTGACTGACTGACTGGCTGACTGACTTGGCAAGTAGTTTTAAATATCAAGTCTAAGTGGCAGTAAACTGGACACACATGCACTGTAGTGGCGGGCCCGAAACTCGTTTGTGCAACCCACAGAAGTAGCCCTTCAATCGGTGCTGCAGCCCACTTGTGGAATTTAACTTACAGGCCCTGGATATATAGTATACCACTTCACAAGGGACTTACAAGTGAACTAAATGTTAATCAGGTGTACATCAATAATAAACGTGTTTAGGGGAGAAGCATGTGCACTTCAGCACTGGTAATGTGCTCAGTCCTAAGGCCAACAAAAAGAGAATCCATAAAACGGGAGGTAAAAGGCAAAATGTCTGGGGAAAGACCACCCTAAGAAAGCCAGGTCTAACAACCAGCAAGTCTGTTCTCTTTAACTAATTCACCCAACTAGTCTTCTTCCTCATTGGTTTCACTTAGACGCAATTGGCCTACCACTCTAACCTCTCACTAAGCCATCAACATGCCTGGGTTCCAGCATTTTCAGTAATGCAATTGATGTGTGTAACATGAAGCTTTCACTAAAAACAAATGTGTTACTATTGAAAGCCATAATTGCATCACAAACCATTTGCTACGGCAGCAAGTATAACACCTCCCTACCTTTCACTTACACACTCGCCATGCTTTCCTGCCTCAAGTGAGCCTGTTAATTACTTTTGTAGACCAACATGAACTTTATTCCAGTCTTATAGAAATGCAGCTACATGGCTTTGTGAACTTTGCCATACAGAGCAGCCCCATTCCCTTATTTTTAGGTCTCGCCTAGCATTGCAGCGAGCATGCGCTGCTCGCTCTGCGAGGCATATTGTAGTAGAGGAGATTTTAGAAGTGGAGTGGAAGCCCCGCCCATCTTTTTGATTGGCTTGCGTCATCGTTCATGCTAAACGCTGGCTTTTGATTGTAAATGAGGCTTCTTAGTCCCTCCTTGTTACCGCCCTGTCTCCTTTTGGGACGGCCCATCCGGACTGGATCTTTTGCTTGCGGCGATGCACTGTCTCCTTTATTAGTCCGTAAGCGCTCCTTTTTTTTTTCTCTTTTCATTCGGCTTTAATATAAATGAGGGGAAAGCTATGAATGGAGCTGGCGGGTTCACGCTGTGATTAGCTGCGCTTCATTCGGCCGCGATGCAAATATAAATGAGGGGAAAGCTGTGAATGGAGCTGGATGGGTTCACGCTGTGATTAGCTGCGACGCAGTCTGTTCAGACAAAGGGCGTGGGGGCAGAGGGGGGAAAAATAAACAAACAGACCAATCCTGGCAGGCTCAGCTCTCCCGGGCCAAAAAGTGGCTGAAGGAGCAAGAAAAACGAGTCCGGCCGCCGAGAGCTCTTCCAGCCTACAGAGGGATCCAGGTGAGGTGGGGGCCAGAGCGGGAGCTTTGTGTGCGCTACAGACGTTTGGGAGCAAGAGGGTACTTCGCATGGTTAATGTTGCTTCTACGTGGCCTGAGTGGTTCTGAGTGTATATGGAGGACTCTGCTACAGCCGGGCTTAATCCAAACAGTTCACTATCCAGAGATTTAATTCGTTTACCTCTCTCCCAGAAGCAAAACTTCACACACGCGTGTAAAATCCAGCTCCCATTCATGCAAATATCCTGCATTTTCCATACTGTTCCCTATCTCCACAGCTAAGGGGCACTAAAATGTGGAGCGAAAGTAAGTTACTCAGGATCACACAAGTTGATCTGTGGTGAGCTGGGATTAGAAAGCGTCAGCTGGTTTCACGGTGCCCCTCTTAAAACCTCAAACGCATCTGTGACATTCGGTCTGACACTGAAAACCCCCTCGCTCTGCACTGCAGGTTTAGTGAGTGCACCCGCCTCATTTGAGGGTTTTAGGATGAACATTTCAGGGTAGAGGTCTTTCTATTTTGCTGAATCTTTCCGTCCACAGCGCTGGGGAATGTTGTGTCTGTCTTTTTTTTTAAAAACACGTAGAGTAAGACACACCATTCCCACCAGCATGGCGAAGACACCGCTCACACAGCCCCCTCGCCTCCCCGCAGCACCCACAGAAAGCAGGGGTTCTGCTCATGCAGGTCTTTTCAGAAGAAATTCTTCCTTTTCGAGGTGTCATGGACACTTTTTCGGTGTGTGACATGTTTTGCCTACAGAGCATTTAGCAAGAAGGGGAATGTGGTACGGGTGCAGTGGGGGAGGGGCACCGAGCGGGTTGCTCCTCTAATGCCCCAGCAGCAGAGCCCTCTGGGAGCTGTCTGCCACCGCTGCCAGTGCTGAATTCTTATGGAATGGGTGCCAGGTTTGTATAGCGCCATATACCACTGGTATGACGCCATAGCGCTTTCTTGGTCTCAGTGCCTTTGACGTACGGTTCTGGGTTTCCTTCAGAGGGTTCTGTATTCTTGGTTGGTGGTGTGTGGTTAGTATGAGTATCCATCAAGCAGTGTATTGTTGGTTGTGTGTGGCTAGTATGAGTATCCATCAGCCCGTGTATTGTTGGTTGTGTGTGGTTAGTATGGGTTTGTATCAGATGATTGTGTATTTTTTGTTTTGTGTTGTGTGGTTAGTGTGGGTGCTGCGACGTTCCCAGGAGATGGTGCTTTTGAAATTGGAGGCGTGGAGGGGGTGCGAGAGACCTCGGAGGTCATGCAATATGGGGTATCTGAGAATCGGGGGTACTTTAGCATGAGTGGAGCATATAATTCGTAATGTAAAGAAAGCAGACTAAAAGCTTGAAAAGCAGCATAAGGTGGTGGCGCTTATAAAACTTTTAAAGGACGCTTTACGAAGGAAATGGAAGCGACTAATCCAAATTTTGTGCACGTTTGGAGCCAAGGTGGCCCAATGCAGTTTTCGAGGACGTAGTGGGGCTACACTTGGGCTCGGTGCAATTCTATAAATAAAATAAGGGCACTCTTCAGACAAAATCGGAGGTGGTTTCGCGTTTAGCGCACGCCAAGAACATTAAGAACGCGCATAAAATGTACCCCAATCCACCCAAAAACAAGCATTTACAATGCAATAGGTCTCGCATTACTGAAAGTTTGAGCTATTGGTGTTGCATTATTATTAGCAACGCCAATAGCTCAAACATTCATTAATGCGAGACCTGCATTGCAAATGCTTGTTATACATTGTAGCCTCTTGATGTTACATCTCCCCACTGCTTAAATATGATCAACCAATTCTTTTTTTTATTAACAAGGCTGAGTTCATGTTATTTTTTCCACAGATGATCAGAGAATACAGATTGATCCTTGTTTTAGATTTTGGCCGATTTTGGTTGCTTTCCTCAGAACAAGTGTCTAATCCGCCTCCGATCTGAATACTTTCACTAGAATGTAAACGTGTTGGTTCATGGTTGCTAATCTCTTGCTTAAAGAGTTGACCAGAATACAGATGTTGGAGAGTAGATTGGTGCATCCCTTTTGGAATTCCCTACACCTAAAATGGTAGCTACCCAATGTGTTTTGCATACTTTACTGTCTCCCATGACCAAGGCAGAGGACGCAAAGGGAATAGTCCACATTCCCACTGGGGCTTTTAAGTTTCTCTCGTAAATGACACATCGAATTATGTATGATGTAGCTGTGAGATGAGCAGTTGAGCGCTGCAGATAAAATTTACAAAATATTCTCCCTGATGCCACCCATTTTCAGAGACATACATACTTTACATATCAGGCTGTTGTGCTTTTTTTCTCCTTTAAGTAATCTGCATCATTCTAAGTGGTAAACAATACCCGTGGCTTATCATGCTTACAAATGCATAATTTTCAATATTGTATCCCAAAAATTCCTTGGAAGAGAAACCACATATCCCTCGTACACTTGTCTTTTAAACCCTGCTCTTAGGAGCATTAGGACCTGTTCTATGGCTTGTCCACTCACTATCTTGCCTTACTGGCTATACTTCTGTTTGTCCATATAAGCTTCTGAGCAGTTTGTCTGGACAATTGCTTTAGTCAAAAGATTCACGTTATTAGTTTCGCTCCCAAACAGGAGTTAATACCATACTGAAATGTACTTTTCTGGGGATTTTGGCCACCGCTGTTGGGTTTTGAGTCCATTGATGTACATTTTGTTCTGTATTGCATTGCTGCACTTGAGGAGTTCCCCAGCTTCAGGTTTGTGATGGGCGATGAGTGAACATGTAACTTCAGATATATAATTTTTTTAATTTTTTTTTTTTTTTTGGGGGGGGGGGGGGAGATTAGGACTAAGAGCAAAGTGAGGGTCCTTTGTAACAAAGGAGTTTAGGAAATGTACCTTCATGGTGATTTTGTTTTTTGAAGGACTTACCCAAATTAAACAGTGTCTAATTGTTTTGCCAGGAGTTCACATTATATAATTTCTATCTTTCATCATAACACAAAGCCCATTTCACAGTAACCAATCCGACAGTGCACCTAATCAGTTTTGTGCTAGGTCTGTTGCAACTCTAGTTTCCTTGGTATTCAAGTGGGTGTGGCACAGGTATAATCCACATGACGTCTTGCCTTAGTTGTTGCTACAGTAGGAAAGACACAAGTCTAGGTAACTCGTAGAAGTGCAGTATTGTGGATTTGGTTTTTAAAATCTTTCCTATGGGATGAAAAGCTTTAGAAACCTACTTGTCCTGTAGAGAAATCCCCCTGTCCTACATACTTTTTAAACCTCTTAGCTTGACTTCTAGATACAAATTACTATGTTGTATATATTGATTTATTGATACAGCCAATTAAAATAAATGCTTTAAAACAATTTGAAAGTAAAACTAATTTTATGGCGTAGATATATCTTAGGGTATCGGTATAATTCCAGGACTATAATGATAGTCATACTGCAGTTAAGGAATCAATTTCACTAGACTGGAACCTGTCAAATATAGGTTACACATAGAGAACTACAGTAGGTCCATTCACCCACTTCTCTAGGGTTACAATCAGAACTTGTGAACAACACATTAAAACGCAGATTTCTAGTAGGTGCATTTGCCCAGTGGCCTTGTCATTAGAATTCATTAACGGTCCACATTGTTCTCTGAAGTGGATGTATTTGTTTTCAGTTAGGCTAAACGTGGATCTTGGCAGTTAGTTTAATGACTCAATAACTGTCTCAGAAGAATTGGAACCAGTGACTAGAACTTTTGCCCTCTAAGTCCTGGCTCCTTTTTTTGTGGATATTGTGTTTTTTTTGCGGGGGTGGGCTGGTTGTGGTTATGCTCCCCTCTCTCCCCCGCTTTCTGTCACCACATGCTGTCAATTTTTGTCCCCTGTGCTAGCCAGCTCATGCCGTATTTTTAGAATAATCACTTGCTATGCAAATTAATTCCATTTTATGTCTTTGCGCATATATTCTTATGCAGATATCCTGAAAGACTGTCATTGATTCTAGCTTCCTGGACTTGCTTTGGGCACATATAGCGCTGTAGAGAGTATCACCTTGCAAACGCACTCCAACCTTACAGGCGCACACACTCATTGTAGAGATGTCTCCTTAAGAAACACCTTTAAGATACTCACTGCATCAGTACCCTGCAGAAACCTATTCAGACCGCTGAGGGGGGTAGATACTCCCTCCCTCCCATGGCCCCAATAGGAGAGACTTCTACCTGCATCAGAATTTGTGGAAGTATGATGGTGAATTCAGAGTGAAGGTGTGCTGCCAAGATTAAGGCAGGGTATGAGTGGCTTGGCATTCTGGAGAGGGAAGTGGTGGTGTGCTGCAGATCCATCATGGAGTAGAGAAGGGAGAGTAGTTCAGTGGGGACAGGGAAGATCAGACATGGAGCTTACTGCAGACAGGAGTGAGTTAGTGGTTGTAAAAGGGCTGTAGATGGACTGGACTGCCAGAATAATGCTTCTTCTAGAGAAGTGAGAGGGGTCCCAGACAGCATGATAAATGGGGTGTGAGGGGCTGAGCAATTTCTTCCTTACCCCTTCTGGAGGCACATATTTCTCACCTCTCAAAACCAAGGTGTCAGTCGCCCTCCCAACTCCTGCTGAGTTTCTCCTGTATCTTAACAAAACTCCTTAAAGGTGGTCTTACATCTCCTTCTCGCTGCCACCCCTCACTAATACTCCTCACCAAATCCTTGAAAATGCCATTCTTTTGCACTGCTACTTCCCATTTCTATTCCTCCCGGGAAATTGATGCAACCTCCTGTTCCAATGCATCCTCCATGTTCCCTACAGCACAAACCATCTCTTTTTCTTATGTTTTCCTCTTCAACACTCAGTGGTAGCCTGGATGAACAATCTGCCTGCACATTTTTCCATCCTGCCACATACTCCACCTCATTCCTATAATCCTGCAATCTGGAAGCAATGCGTGCCAACCTGACAGACACTTTGTCAGCACATCCTGCTCTCCATATCCTTACCAGTGGTTTATGGTCAGTTCGCAAAATGAAATGCACTCCCCATAAATATGTGCGAAAATATTCAACCCCCCCATGCTGTTGCTAAGGCTTCTTTCAATTACTGCATAGTGTCCTTCTGTTTTTCTGAGAGACCTTGAAGCAAACACTACTGGATTCTCCTCACCATCCTTTATTTGAGACAAAACTGCCCCAATGTGCACCAGCATCATCTGTCAACATGGTGTTGTTGCTTGGTTCAACTGGAGTCAAAATTTCAGAATTTGCTATCTCATTCTAATTTTCACAAATGCACTCCTGTTTTTCTTTCCACTCAAACTCTTTACCCTTTGTCAACAACTCTCAAGGCGTCTGTTTTCTCAGCATCATTTTCCACACATTTTGCATAGTACTCTGTTAAGCCCATGAATGAATATAATTGATCTTTTCTTTTAGGAGTTGGAACTAACTATCAATCTCATTAAGTCTTCCTTGGGCTTAATGTCCTGTTCTGAAATGTTATACCCTAAATATTCAATCTCTCAGTAAAAAAAAAAATATATATATTTTTTTTTTTTCACTTAATACCTTAAGAACTTTAACTAAAGTTCTATTATTATTCTTCCTCAGAAGTTCCAGTAATCAAAATGTCCTCCTGGAAAAAAAGGAACATTAGGCACTTAACCAAATAATTTGTCCGTAATGCGTAGAAAAACGCATGCAGCTGATGCTAGCCCAAATGTATGTTTCTTAAATTGAAACACCCCTTCCATGGTAATAAATGCTGTGTATATCCTGGATTTTGGATGTAACCTTATTTGGTGATAGGCTGACTTTTTACTTCCAGTCCAGTGAAGCATTTTGCAGTAAGCATCAACACCATTTCTGAAATGTTGGGCAGAGGAAAATTATACATCACAATGCACGGATTCAACGATTTTCTATCCACACAGAATCTCAATTTGCCATCTCCTTTGTTTGTAATCGCCACTGAAGAAAGACACTCCGACGCTTCAACCAGTTCAACAATGCCTTTTTTCTGCATATCTTTCAACATTTCGTTTGCTTCCCCACGGAATGCAATTGGAATTCTTCTTACCCCATGTCTGGTTTTGCATCCTCCTTTAATTTTATCTCTTGCACATAACCCTTTAACATGCCAGTCTTATCCTTAAACACATTAGAACATTTCTCCAAAATAACTTCCTGCCCTTCTTACGTTTGTACCACCAATACTTGTTCACTTGACCTGGGATCTAAGGCCACATGCAAATCATATTGCTGAACCCAGCCTAAAATAGCTGGATAGTTTTGTGACACATACACCTTTCCAATCGCTCTTCTTCCTTTGAATTAAAAATATGACCCCACACACCTCACTTGATCAAGCTTGTGAGGCGCTTGATTTCTGTGCACTCCTTCCTAATTGTGCTACCAGCCTAAGCAAATTAGAATGTTTTACACCGATGACAATTCAGAAAATCCTTGTTTCAGCTAAGTCTGGCTCTCCTTTAGATGTCTACCCTCCCAGAATTTTGGCAGACCTCCCCAATCAGCTTGCCCCTACAATTTGTTCCTGTTAGAAATGGGGGTCTCTAGTTGGCCATGGCTGGCGCCAATGCCCAAATAGGGACCCTTCTTCCTAAGTCAGGGCAAGTGGGCTACCCCCTTTGATAACCCCTGCTCAACCCTGTGGTAACGTAGCACGAGCAGTTGGGCGTATTTCAGAGGCAGTGTGTGAAGCATTTATGACCATGCACAACAAGGCAGTAACGACACCACAAAAGGACACAACTCAAGGAGGTATAGAAAAATAGTATCTTTATCTAAGGTTTAGTACGAGACTCTCGAAAGCGTTTCAACCAGTCACAATGCACGTAAATCAGTAGGGACTTTAAAAAGGCAATAACGTATTCACCAGAACGTGGCACTGACTGAGTTCAAGGCCTGGGTCTACGCGACCCGTTGCGCACCAGATACCTGCCGTTGGACGGGGACACAGCACGTAGCTTCTCGAAGAAGGGGAGACGGTGACAGGCGGACTCCCAGCGACCACAGTTCTCGACAGCAGTGGTCCGCAACGTGCACTCACAATGATTCGGGCACTCGGACAGGCGGGCTCCCTGCGGCGGCCCTGGCTGGTGGTGGCGATGACTCTCGTCGTGCAGCTCCGTGGTGGGCTCACAGCGGCAGCAGCTCTCTTAGCTGCGGCGGCCCCCAGGGCGACTCACGATGATGCAACGTTGGCAAAGATGCGGGCACTCAGCGGCAGCAGCTTTCTCTTAACTGCGGCGGCCCACAGGACAAATCACAATGGTGCAAAGTTGGCAAAGGTGCGAGCACTCGGCGGCCGCAGCTCTCTTAGCTGCGGCGGCTCACAGGACAAATCACGATGATGCACAGCTGACACAAGTGCGGGCACTCAGCGGCAACAGCTCTCTCCCAGCTGCGGCGGCCCACAGGACAAATCACGATGATGCACAGCTGACACAAGTGCGGGCACTCGGTGGCCACAGCTCTCTCTTAGCTGCGGCGGCCCACAGGACAAATCACGATGATGCACAGCTGAATCAAGTGCAGGCACTCGGCGGCAACAGCTCTCTTAGCTGCGGCGGCCCACAGGACAAATCCCGATGATGCACAGCTGACACAAGTGCGGGCACTCGGCGGCAACAGCTCTCTTAGCTGCGGCGGCCCACAGGACAACTCACGATGATGCACAGCTGAATCAAGTGCGGGCACTCAGCGGCAACGGCTCTCTCTGAGCTGCGGCAGCCCACACCGATTCAGCGAAGGTTCTGAAGATTCAAATTAAGGCGGGCGCTCAGCGGCGGCAGCTCTCTTAGCTGCGGCGGCCCACACAGGTTCAGCGAAGGTTCAGAAGATTCAAATTAAGGCGGGCGCTCAGCGGCGGCAGCTCTCTTAGCTGCGGCGGCCCACACACAGAGTTAACAAGGGTTACCAGTCCGCGTTCCTCACAGTGGAACTAGAGGTTCCGGATTACTCGACGGAGGCCTCACCTGCAAGTAGAATCCCTAGCACAGGAATTCAGGCGGCTGACGGGGTGAAGTCTAATGTCCCTGAGACTTCAGCAGGAGGCGCTCTCAATTCAGGCCCTCGGGTAGTTTCTTCAGCAAGCTTGGTGAGAGTTTCAAAGTCCTTTCCTCTGTCCGCTCGGACAGAGTTTCGTCTTGACATCCAGAAGGAATACACTTGAAAAAGGTGTCAGTGCAGCCTTTTATACCTAAAAAGTCTTTGTTCTCTGCAGTCACAAATCACTGCATCCAGCCAGAACCAGTTCGGTGGGGTCGGGGAGCACTTGGTTTACGAGGCGACATCCTGCCCTTTGAGAATCTGAGGGTCTGCTATCAGACGCCCAGTGGGAGGTGGAGCCATCATTCACCTTGCCAGGCACGGCCCTGCTCAGATCAAAGAGTCACCCCTCACCCTACTCTAAATGCCTATCTCGCTCTCCAGCCAGGTCTGACCCAGCTGGCCCTGCTGCTGAAAAACCAGACGGCCAATACACACGCTAGCAAAGCCTACCGGAAAGCTTAGGCCAGAAAATACCTCGTTTCTAGTAGAGGCATTTTCGAACACGGGCTACGCTAATAATCCTTACTAAAAGATGTATCTCAATGTTCTGAACTTAAATATATCAAATTCGACGTTCCTATCAGGTTCCTGGGGGCAGGTAGGATTAGGGCATGTAATGCTCAGCCTGCCCATTCTGGCCTATGAGAACGGATAGCCTCACAATAGTAAACCGGGAAATGGAGGGTAACTCTCTATTAGAACATGCTACACAGACACACTTTAAAAGCTGCTTCGGTGGGTAGCGCAAATCAGCGCTGCAGGCCCACCAGCAGTATTTGGTCTACCAGCCCTGGGCACACACAGTGCACTGATACTAGGGGCTGACAGGTAAACCAACCAAGCCAATTATGGTTATCCCAATTCATACAGTTATCTTTACACAGGGAGCCTTCGCGCTGTGTCACTGATTGGCAGTGGCACAGCGCCCAGAGCATCTAAATCCAGCCAACATAAAAGGTCAGAAGCGAAAAGAGGAAGGGAGACCCGCGCCAATGATGCCAGGTCTAACACACGTCCCCTCCAGCTGAAATGTGGGGAGAACTAACCATTCCCTTGGGAGTTCTCATCACTAAGGCGGAAAAACCTGGACAGACCGTCAGCATTGGCGTGTTCTGTACCAGGGCGGTGTTCCACCGTGAAATCCATCCCCTGTAGGGAAATGGACCACCTCAACAACTTGGGATTCTCACTCCTCATATGCATCAACCATCTAAGGGGCCTGTGGTCTGTCTGAACCCGGAAGTGAGTCCCAAACAAATATGGTCTCCGCTTCTTCAGCGCCCAGACCACAGCAAATGCCTCGCGCTCAATTGCACTCCACCTCTGTTCCCGGGGAAGTAACCTCCTGCCTAGGAAGGCTACCGGTTGGTCTAGTCCCTCCTCATTGATCTGTGACAGAACAGCCCCTATACAATGCTCTGAGGTGTCTGTCTGGACAACGAATTCCTTTGAAAAGTCGGGCGCCTGAAGCACGGGTGCAGTGCACCTGGCAGTCTTCAGGGCGTCAAAAGCGTTCTGACAGGTGTCAGTCCAGTTTACCTTCTTTGGCTGCTTCTTAGAAGTCAGCTCAGTCAAGGGTGCAACAATGTTGCCATATCCCTTGACAAACCTCCTGTAGTACCCCGTGAGTCCTAAGAAGGCTCTCACCTGCGTCTGAGTCTTGGGGGGTTCCCACGCCAGGATAGTTTCAATTTTGGGCTGAAGGGGTGCCACCTGGCCGCTCCCCACCTGGTGCCCCAAATACACTACAGAACCCTGCCCAATCTGGCACTTACTGGCTTTGATTGTGAGGCCTGCCTTCCGCAGTGCCATCAATACCTCCCAGAGGTGGCGCAGGTGGTCCTCCCAAGAGGAGCTAAACACCGCAATGTCATCCAGGTAGGCGGCACTGAAGTCTTCCAGCCCACCAACACCCTGTTGACCAGCCTCTGAAAGGTGGCAGGGGCATTCTTCATTCCAAAGGGTGTCACCCGGAACTGGTAGTGCCCATCGGGTGTGGAGAAGGCTGACCTCTCCTTCGCTCCCTCGGTCAAGGCGATCTGCCAATACCCAGACGTCAAATCAAATGTGCAGAGGTATTTTGCAGCCCCTAACCGATCGATGAGCTCATCAGCTCTGGGGATGGGGTGCGCGTCAGTCTTCGTGACTGAATTGAGGCCCCGATAGTCCACGCAGAACCGAAGTTCTGGGGTGGTACCAGGCGCTGCAGCTTTTGGTACCAGGACCACTGGGCTGGACCAAGGGCTCCTAGAGGACTCAATCACCCCAAGGGTAAACATTTTGGTAACCTCATCCTTAATGTAGGCCCTTACTCGGTCAGTCACTCGGTAAACCTTGTGCTTAATGGGAGGACTGTCCCCGGTGTCCACGTCATGGACACACCAATCAGTGACACTAGGTACCAGGGAGAACAGATCACTGAATTGCCCCAACAGTTGGCGACAATCCCCCTGCTGCTCAGGGGTCAGTGTGGTGGAGAGGACCACACCCTCCACTGACCCATCTCGCTCCCCTGCACACAGGAGGTCAGGAAGGGGCTCGCTCTCCTCCTCCATCCCAGCATCTGTGGCCAGAAGCATGCCCACTTCAGACCTCTCAAAGTGGGGCTTCAGGCGGTTAACATGCAGGACCCGCAAGGGGTTCCTGGGAGACTGCAAGTCCACCACGTAGGTAACAGGACTCTTGCGCTCCACCACCTCAAAGGGGCCGGTCCACCTGTCCTGGAGTGCACAGGGCTCCACCGGGGCCATGGCCCAAACCTTTTGTCCAGGCTGAAACTCGATCAGAATGGCATTCTGATCGTGCCAGCGTTTCATCTCTTCCTGGCTGGCTTCCAGGTTTGCCTCAGCAAGTTTCCTGAAACGCCGAGTCTGGTTCCTGAAGGCCAGCATGTAACTAAACACATCCTGGGGAGGTTCCCTGGGAGATTGCTCCCAGCCTTCCTTGACCAGACTCAGAGGCCCTCTTACCGGGTGACCATAGAGCAGCTCAAATGGACTGAACCCTAAGGACTTCTGTGGCACCTCACGGTAAGCAAACCGGCATGGCAAGAGGACATCCCACTTATGCCTCATAGGCTCACCTAGGCCCATAATCATGCCCTTGAGGGTCCGGTTGAATCTCTCAACCAGCCCATTCCCCTGGGGGTGGTAAGGAGTGGTGAACTTGTACGTTACCCCACACTCCTCCCACAGAGACTTCATGTACTTGGAGATGAAGTTAGTTCCAAGTTAGTTCCCCTATCGGACACCACCTCTCTGGGGAATCCCACACGGGAGAAAATCCCCATCAGTGCCAGTTCCACCACGGGGCCGTCACTGTCCTGAGCAGGATGGCCTCAGGGTACCGGGTGGCAAGGTCCACCAAGACCAGGATGAACCTGTTGCCCATGGCTGTCTTGGGATCCAGAGGCCCTACAATATCAATGCCCACTCTCTCGAATGGGGTGCTCACAACGGGAAAGGGCTGTAGTGGGGCCTTAATCTTCCCCCCACTCTTCCCACTTGCCTGGCAAGTCTCACACGTCCTGCAGTGAGCATCGGAGCTCCTGCGCATCTGGGGCCAATAGAAGTGGGTGACCAGCCTCTCAAAGGTCTTGGTCTGCCCCAGATGTCCGGCCAGTGGCACATCATGAGCCAACCCCAGTAGGAAGGTCCTGAAGCGCTGGGGTACCACCAGCACACGGGCTGACCCAGGCTCAGCAACCTTAGGCTCGCTGTAAAGGAGGTCGTTCTCCCAATAGATCCAATGTGACCCTGTCTGGTCACCTGCTGCTTGGGCGGCGGCCTGCCGCCGCACCCCCTCAAGAGAAGGGCAGGTTCTCTGTTGCTTGCAAAGTTCCTCCCTGGAGGGCCCCCCTTCCTGCTGCCAATGGGTCAGCTCCGGTAGGTCCCCCAGTTCGGCCACTTGTTCCCCTGTAGGTTCCAGGGCATCCCCCTCAAGGTCTGCTCCCTCCGGGACCGCGGGAACCGCGGGGGCCGGTTTCCCGCGCCCCCTACCCCTTCTCTTTGAGGCAGGGGCCTGGGCCATACTTTCAGGCTCCAGACCCTCCTGAACATCTTTCTGAGCTGTCATGGACCGAGTGGTCACACTCCCACTCAGGCAGACCCAACATTTCCAAATGGGACTTTCTCTCCACCGTAGCCCACGGGGAGTTCTCTAGATCATTGCCCAACAGACAGTCTACAGGCATGGCGGGCCTCACAGCCACTTGAAGAGTTCCTGAGACCCCCCCCACTCGAAGGGAACCTGAGCCACTTCACACTGGCTCTCTGAGTTGTCCGCTGACACTACGGGGCAGAA
Source organism: Calotriton arnoldi (assembly GCA_963921515.1). Classification (NCBI taxonomy): domain Eukaryota; kingdom Metazoa; phylum Chordata; class Amphibia; order Caudata; family Salamandridae; genus Calotriton; species Calotriton arnoldi. Next base: position 832,414 of record CAWUFW010006663.1, read on the forward strand.
TGCATGGGGGACAACCTGATCTTTGGACACTAACTGGGAACTGACAGCAGTCATACTAGCTCCGGTGTCCCTGAGAGCCTCCACCCTATGGCCATTGATGGTCACCCACTGCCGGTACTTCTGAGTGTTATTCGGCAGTGTGGGGTTAGGGACCTTCTCAAAGTCTCCTAACGAGACAAGGGTTAACTCTACGGGATCCCACCCACCTTGGACCTCTACCTCCCCCCTCCCCCCCCAGGGTTACACTGGCAATCTGGTGGGGTGGTGCACGAGGGGATGCATTGGGGTCCCTCTGGGGACACTGGGGATCATAATACCGGTGGCCCACTTGACCACACTTGAAACAGGTGAGTGGCCCCCTCTGAACAGGCCTACCTGTCGGGGACACTGGCTTCTTCTCAGGGGGAGGCTGGGACACCACTGCTTGGTTCCCTTGGGAATTACTTTGGGGCCCTCTCTGGAACTCCCTCTGCTTACCCTTGTCCCCCCCACTTCTCTGCTGGGGACCGTGCCCACCTCTGGCGAAGTCTCCCACAAAACCTTTGCGGACCCGGGTGTTCACCCAGCGGTCCGCCTCCTCAGCAAGCTTCCTAGGGTTAGTCAGCTTGCTATCAATCAGGTGCTGGCGTAGCTCTGGAAAACAGTTACTAGAAAAATGCTCCCACGCAAACAAATCATACAATTGCTCGAAAGTTTCCACTTTGCTACCCTTTACCCAGCGATCCATTGCTCTGCAGAAAAAAAACACACATTCAACCCACGTGGTACCCTCTAACTTCTTACATGTCCTAAACCTCTGCCTGTACATTTCTGGGGTCAAACCATAACGGGTCATCAAAGCTTCTTTCATATGGGCATACACCATCCTGCTCTCCTCAGGCAGGTCCAACAGGGTATCCCTACCATCACTCACAAAGCGCCCCCACAATCCCGCTCCCCAATCCTGCTCAGGGACCCGGTGGGACACCATTGCTATCTCATATGCGGCAAACCATTGCCCAATATCCTCACTCTTGTGAAAATCCTTAATGACATCCTTGGGAATATAAACTCTACTCTCAGGAGTTCCTAAAGGTATGCTGCCACCAGAGGGGGAGACCGGGACACTCATCGCCCTGATCTCCATCTCCCTCAACATTCTCATGTTACATTCTCATTTTCTCAAGTTCAATTGACAATCGATTCTTCTCAATGTCTAACTTCTTACTCTCAAGGTCCTTCTGACCTTCCAATTTTTCCATCTCCAAACTATGCCTCCTATCTCTCTCCCTGTCCTCCAGCTCTTCTGGGGTCAGGCTCCTTTGGGATACACTAGTACCTGGATTGGAGGGTGTTCTGTCTCTTCCCCCCCCCTCCCTCCCCTCTACTGCATCGTCCTGCTGCCCTCCAGCGTTCTCTTCCTCATCCCCAGCGGACCCGCTGGCTTCCACCAGGCCTTCAGCGCCTTGTGGTACTCCTCCTTCCTAGAGAGACCTACCACGGGGACTGCGAATTGCTTACAATATGACTTCAGCTGTTTGGCAGTATAGGTATCTAATCTTTCCTCCTCAAAGGCGAGATCCTCCGAAGCATTGGATGTTGGCCTTCCCATATTAGAAGTACTCATGGCTGCGATCAACAATTCAATACTAAAACAACCAATAAAAAAAAAAATTGCAGAGGGAAAAAAAAAAATCCGCGCGTGTCTGCGCTGTGGTCTGTACTCACTAGTGGTGTCTACCAGTTATTGTACGTGGATCATAAATGCAAGTCCTGATCCTCACCGCTGACCGCCAATGTTAGAAATGGGGGTCTCTAGTTGCCATGGCTGGCGCCAATGCCCAAATAGTAGGGACCCTTCTTCCTAAGTCAGCGCAAGTGGGCTACCCCCTTTGATAACCCCTGCTCAACCCTGTGGTAACGTAGCACGAGCAGTTAGGCCTATCTCAGAGGCAGTGTGTGAAGCATTTATGACCATGCACAACAAGGCAGTAATGACACCACAAAAGAACACAACTCAAGGAGGTATAGAAAAATAGTATCTTTATCTAAGGTTTAGTACGAGACTCTCGCAAGCGTTTCAACCAGTCACAATGCACGTAAATCAGTAGAAACTTTAAAAAGGCAATAACGTATTCACCAGAACGTGGCACTGACTGAGTTCAAGGCCTGGGTCTACGCGACCCGTTGCGCACCAGATACCTGCCGTTGGACAGGGACACAGCACGTAGCTTCTCGAAGAAGCGGAGACGGTGACAGGCGGACTCCCAGCGACCACAGTTCTCGACAGCAGTGGTCCGCAACGTGCACTCACAATGATTCGGGCACTCGGACAGGCGGGCTCCCTGCAGCGGCCCTGGCTGGTGGTGGCGATGACTCTCGTCGTGCAGCTCCGTGGTGGGCTCACAGCGGCAGCAGCTCTCTTAGCTGCGGCGGCCCCCAGGGCGACTCACGATGATGCAACGTTGGCAAAGATGCGGGCACTCAGCGGCAGCAGCTTTCTCTTAACTGCGGCGGCGGCCCACAGGACAAATCACAATGGTGCAAAGTTGGCCAAGGTGCGAACCCTCAGCGGCCACAGCACTCTCTTAGCTGCGGCGGCTCACAGGACAAATCACGATGATGCAAAGTTAGCCAAGTTGCGAACCCTCAGCGGCAGCAGCTCTCTTAGCTGCGGCGGCTCACAGGACAAATCACGACGATGCACAGCTGACACAAGTGCGGGCACTCAGCGGCAACAGCTCTCTCCCAGCTGCGGCGGCCCACAGGACAAATCACGATGATGCACAGCTGACACAAGTGCGGGCACTCGGCGGCAACTGCTCTCTGAGCTGCGGCGGCCCACACCGATTCAGCGAAGGTTCTGAAGATTCAAATTAAGGCGGGCGCTCAGCGACGGCAGCTCTTAGCTGCGGCGGCCCACACAGGTTCAGCGAAGGTTCTGAAGATTCAAATTAAGGCGGGCGCTCAGCGGCGGCAGCTCTTAGCTGCGGCGGCCCACACAGGTTCAGCGAAGGTTCTGAAGATTCAAATTAAGGCGGGCGCTCAGCGGCGGCAGCTCTTAGCTGCGGCGGCCCACACACAGTTAACAAGGGTTACCAGTCCGCGTTCCTCACAGTAGAACTAGAGGTTCTGGATTACTCGACGGAGGCCTCACCTGCAAGTAGAATCCCTAGCACAGGAATTCAGTCGGCTGACTGGGTGAAGTCTAATGTCCCTGAGACTTCAACAGGAGGTGCTCTCAATTCAGGCCCTCGGGTAGTTTCTTCAGCAAGCTTGGTGAGAGTTTCAAAGTCCTTTCCTCTGTCCGCTTGGACAGAGTTTCGTCTTGACATCCAGAAGGAACACACTTGAAAAAGGTTTCAGCGCAGCGTTTTATACCTAAAAAGTCTTTGTTCTCTGCAGTCACAAATCACTGCATCCAGCCAGAACCAGTTCGGTGGGGTCGGGGAGCACTTGGTTTACGAGGCGACATCCTGCCCTTTGAGAATCTGAGAGTCTGCTATCAGACGCCCAGTGGGAGGTGGAGCCATCATTCACCTTGCCAGGCACGGCCCTGCTCAGATCAAAGAGTCACCCCTCACCCTACTCTAAATGCCGATCTCTCTCTCCAGCCAGGTCTGACCCAGCTGGCCCTGCTGCTCCAAAACCAGACGGCCAATACACACGCTAGGAAAGCCTACCGGAAAGCTTAGGCCAGAAAATACCTCGTTTCTAGTAGAGGCATTTTCGAACACGGGCTACGCTAATAATCCTTACTAAAAGATGTATCTCAATGTTCTGAATTTAAACATATCAAATTCGACGTTCCCATCAGGTTCCTGGGGGCAGGTAGGATTAGGGCATGTAATGCTCAGCCTGCCCATTCTGGCCTATGAGAACGGATAGCCTCACAATAGTAAACAGGGAAATGGAGGGTAACTCGCTAGTAGAACATGCTACACAGACATACTTTAAAAGCTGCTTCGGTGGGTAGCGCAAATCAGCGCTGCAGGCCCACCAGCAGTATTTGGTCTACCAGCCCTGGGCACACACAGTCCACTGATACTAGGGGCTGACAGGTAAACCAAGCCAATTATGGTTATCCCAATTCATACAGTTATCTTTACACAGGGAGCCTTAGTGCTGTGTCACTGATTGGCAGTGGCACAGCGCCCAGAGCATCTAAATCGAGCCAACATAAAAGGTCAGAAGCGAAAAGAGGAAGGGAGACCCGCGCCAATGATGCCAGGTCTAACAATTCCCTATTTAATTTATCTATCAATACAGTTAAAATTCCATTAGACTGGAAGGCGGCTCAGGTCAGACCTTTAAAAACAAATAAATCAATAAAAAAAGGGCCAACTTGACATCGATCAATCTTGCCAATTGTCTACCCATTTCGCTTCTCCTTTTACCGGGGAAGCTGTTGGAGAAACCTGTAAATAAACATCTTATGAATATCTAGAGGCTAATAAAATCTTAGATTCATCACAGTCCGGCTACAGACCATCACAGTACAGAGACAGCATTGATAGCGGTAACTGACCACATCAGATGCTCTCTATGTTAATATACCACCTATGCTGGTGCTGCTGGACTAGTCCGCAGCATTTGAAACTGTCTCATCCTAGGTTACTTGGTAGGCTGCATGAGATTGCTATTCACAGAACAGCGCTACAATGGGTTGCCGATTTCCTTCAAACTGCTATTCTGGGTTCCTATAAGTCTCGTACCATGACACCGGACTGGGGGGGTACCTCAGGGCTCATGTCTCAGCCTAACACTTTTTAACATTTATGTTGCCCCTTGCCAAAATTGTTAAAGCCTTCGACTTTGATAATATATCGTAAATGGATGACACACAGCTACTAATCTCTCTGGACAAAAATCTGGTCAACACGAAAGAATCTTTTTGTGCTGAGATGAAGGAATAGCTACCTGGATGACTGAAAACTGTCTCCAGTTAAATGCAGCAAAAACGGAGATTATGCTGTTTGGGAAGACCCAACAGCTCTGGAAGCCTGATTGATGGCCTCCAGAACTTGGTATGGCCCCTTCACCTAAACTAGTAGTTAGAAACTTGGGAGTCTGGATGGATCAATCTATTGCTATAAAAGAACAGGTTTTGTCTATAGTAGGCTCATGCTTCCACATGATGCGTTTGCTGAGAAGAGCCTTTCCTTTATTACCACTCCCAGCAAGAAAAACTTTGGTCCAGGCGTTGGCCATCAGCCTTCTGGAACATGGTAATGCGCTCTTGGCCTCCGCAAACAAGACGTTCCTATCCAAACTTCAGGTGGTACAGAGCACTGCTGCCTGGCTCATTTGTAATCTCCCTTCTGGAGCCACATCTTCCCCTCTTCTGCATGCATACACTGGCTACCGGTGAGAAGTAAAATTATCTTGAAGGTCTGGTGTTTAACTCGCAAGGTTCTATTTGTAAAAGAGCCTACCTATCTTCAAAGCATACTCGCTATTCCTGCTCAAGATCTTTAAGATCTAGTGACCAAGCTCTGCTCACTGTTCCAAGGGTCAGAAAGTCCCGGTCAAGGGGCAGGTCGTTTTCTTTCCTAGCCCCATTTTATTGGAACAAGCTGCCTCTTCAAATTCTAATCTGCAAGGACAATTTCCAATTCAGGAAATTGCTTAAGACTAGCTTATTCTAACTGTGTTATTTTCTCCCTGTTCTCCTGGTATTGTCACCGAGATATCTAACCCGGGGTGATTTGTGCGCCTTATAAATTTAAAATAACATAACTTGTGTATGCTCTCACCACTGTACTCTTTAGGTTGTATGTCACTGCCTTGAAATTTTGTACCAGGACATTTTTCTTCAAATAAATCTCTAGGGATGATGTTGTACATTGATCCGGGATCAACCATTTTTTTCTATCTGCACCCTGTTAACTGTGAATTTTGCCCTTGGTCTATGTATCCTCACTCAATCTTTGTCTTCGATTCAAAGTACAATATCTTGTGTGCTGTCACCCTCTTTCACACATCCCACCCATTCTTAGACAAATCCTTCCATACCCTTGCTAGGTGTCCCTTCCTCCCACACTTTCAACACTTTTTCACGTTCAAAACACCCTTTGTAATCCGCAGCGTGCCCCATGCTTCCACACGTGTAGCACCCTTTAAACCCTGTCTGACTGCCACTGTTTTTATCCTTTATCACCCCTTGCTTCCTTCTACAGTATGTCACTTTGGTATCGACCTTTGTATGACCACATTTTTTGTTTACTACATTGACTCCTTCCTCTCTTCTAGCTTCCAACTGTTGCATGCACATATCTGGTTCCTCAACAATTTTTGCAGTGACTATTGCCTACTGCAACGTAGGATTTCTTGCAGCCCACAACCTCTCTGGCCTTCTCTTATTTTTACATTGCAGTATTAGTTGATCTCTGATCATCTGATCTGTCATAGTGCCAAAATCACATTTGATAGCCAACTGTTAACCTAGTTACAAGTTGATCTTCTGACTCATTCATTTTTAGGTCTTGCCTAGCGAATGCAGCGCATGCGCTGCTTCGCCTTGGCGAGACTATTGTTGTGGGTTAGGTGCGCGAAGGGAGACAAAACATGTGCGCGCCCGGACAGGCGATGTGCACGGCGGCGACTCTCGAGCGATGTAAGCTTTCACACGCTCCCACCTTGATTTAGGTTTCAGTTTCACTGCGCGATGCAACTATACAAGGCAGACACATACATTTCGGCGCTTCAGCATATCAAGAACTTTGTGCCGCATGGTATTTACTTTGCTTTTTTTCGCTTTTGTTGCCTCCACACACAATAGTATCCTTGCCTCGCCGTGCTTTTTATCTGCCCCGCACTCTATCCTGCCACTTATCCTCAGGTTTTTAACTTTAGGTGCCGGTTCCTCTGCCCCACACGGTCCTGCCACTTATCCTCATGTTTTTAACTTTAGGTGCCGGTTCCTCTGCCCCACACTCTGTCCTAACACTAATCCTCATGTTCTTCAGTTGCGCTCTGTCTTCCCACATATACTCATATTCTTGCTTCGCCCTGCCTTTCACTCTGCCCCGCACTCTGTCCTGCCAGAGCAGAGCTGCTCTAGAGCCAGAGAACCAGGTCAGCAGAGCTGCTCTAGAGCCAGAGAACCAGGTCAGCAGAGCTGCTCTAGAGCCAGAGAACCAGGTCAGCAGAGCTGCTCTAGAGCCAGAGAACCAGGTCAGCAGAGCTGCTCTAGAGCCAGAGAACCAGGTCAGCAGAGCTGCTCTAGAGCCAGAGAACCAGGTCAGCAGAGCTGCTCTAGAGCCAGAGAACCAGGTCAGCAGAGCTGCTCTAGAGCCAGAGAACCAGGTCAGCAGAGCTGCTCTAGAGCCAGAGAACCAGGTCAGCAGAGCTGCTCTAGAGCCAGAGAACCAGGTCAGCAGAGCTGCTCTAGAGCCAGAGAACCAGGTCAGCAGAGCTGCTCTAGAGCCAGAGAACCAGGTCAGCAGAGCTGCTCTAGAGCCAGAGAACCAGGTCAGCAGAGCTGCTCTAGAGCCAGAGAACCAGGTCAGCAGAGCTGCTCTAGAGCCAGAGAACCAGGTCCGCAGAGCTGCTCTAGAGCCAGAGAACCAGGTCCGCAGAGCTGCTTTAGAGCCAGAGAACCAGGTCCGCAGAGCTGCTTTAGAGCCAGAGAACCAGGTCCGCAGAGCTGCTGTAGAGCCAGAGAACCAGGTCCGCAGAGCTGCTGTAGAGCCAGAGAACCAGGTCAGCAGAGCTGCTGTAGAGCCAGAGAACCAGGTCAGCAGAGCTGCTGTAGAGCCAGAGAACCAGGTCAGCAGAGCTGCTGTAGAGCCAGAGAACCAGGTCAGCAGAGCTGCTGTAGAGCCAGAGAACCAGGTCAGCAGAGCTGCTGTAGAGCCAGAGAACCAGGTCAGCAGAGCTGCTGTAGAGCCAGAGAACCAGGTCAGCAGAGCTGCTGTAGAGCCAGAGAACCAGGTCAGCAGAGCTGCTGTAGAGCCAGAGAACCAGGTCAGCAGAGCTGCTGTAGAGCCAGAGAACCAGGTCAGCAGAGCTGCTGTAGAGCCAGAGAACCAGGTCAGCAGAGCTGCTGTAGAGCCAGAGAACCAGGTCAGCAGAGCTGCTGTAGAGCCAGAGAACCAGGTCAGCAGAGCTGCTGTAGAGCCAGAGAACCAGGTCAGCAGAGCTGCTGTAGAGCCAGAGAACCAGGTCAGCAGAGCTGCTGTAGAGCCAGAGAACCAGGTCAGCAGAGGTGCTGTAGAGCCAGAGAACCAGGTCAGCAGAGCTGCTGTAGAGCCAGAGAACCAGGTCAGCAGAGCTGCTGTAGAGCCAGAGAACCAGGTCAGCAGAGCTGCTGTAGAGCCAGAGAACCAGGTCAGCAGAGCTGCTGTAGAGCCAGAGAACCAGGTCAGCAGAGCTGCTCTAGAGCCAGAGAACCAGGTCAGCAGAGCTGCTCTAGAGCCAGAGAACCAGGTCAGCAGAGCTGCTCTAGAGCCAGAGAACCAGGTCAGCAGAGCTGCTCCAGAGCCAGAGAACCAGGTCAGCAGAGCTGCTCCAGAGCCAGAGAACCAGGTCAGCAGAGCTGCTGTAGAGCCAGAGAACCAGGTCAGCAGAGCTGCTGTAGAGCCAGAGAACCAGGTCAGCAGAGCTGCTGTAGAGCCAGAGAACCAGGTCAGCAGAGCTGCTGTAGAGCCAGAGAACCAGGTCAGCAGAGCTGCTGTAGAGCCAGAGAACCAGGTCAGCAGAGCTGCTGTAGAGCCAGAGAACCAGGTCAGCAGAGCTGCTGTAGAGCCAGAGAACCAGGTCAGCAGAGCTGCTGTAGAGCCAGAGAACCAGGTCAGCAGAGCTGCTGTAGAGCCAGAGAACCAGGTCAGCAGAGCTGCTGTAGAGCCAGAGAACCAGGTCAGCAGAGCTGCTGTAGAGCCAGAGAACCAGGTCAGCAGAGCTGCTGTAGAGCCAGAGAACCAGGTCAGCAGAGCTGCTGTAGAGCCAGAGAACCAGGTCAGCAGAGCTGCTGTAGAGCCAGAGAACCAGGTCAGCAGAGCTGCTGTAGAGCCAGAGAACCAGGTCAGCAGAGCTGCTGTAGAGCCAGAGAACCAGGTCAGCAGAGCTGCTGTAGAGCCAGAGAACCAGGTCAGCAGAGCTGCTGTAGAGCCAGAGAACCAGGTCAGCAGAGCTGCTGTAGAGCCAGAGAACCAGGTCAGCAGAGCTGCTGTAGAGCCAGAGAACCAGGTCAGCAGAGCTGCTGTAGAGCCAGAGAACCAGGTCAGCAGAGCTGCTTCAAAGCCAGAGAACCAGGTCAGCAGAGCTGCTTCAGAGCCAGAGAACCAGGTCAGCAGAGCTGCTTCAGAGCCAGAGAACCAGGTCAGCAGAGCTGCTTCAGAGCCAGAGAACCAGGTCAGCAGAGCTGCTTCAGAGCCAGAGAACCAGGTCAGCAGAGCTGCTTCAGAGCCAGAGAACCAGGTCAGCAGAGCTGCTTCAGAGCCAGAGAACCAGGTCAGCAGAGCTGCTTCAGAGCCAGAGAACCAGGTCAGCAGAGCTGCTTCAGAGCCAGAGAACCAGGTCAGCAGAGCTGCTTCAGAGCCAGAGAACCAGGTCAGCAGAGCTGCTTCAGAGCCAGAGAACCAGGTCAGCAGAGCTGCTTCAGAGCCAGAGAACCAGGTCAGCAGAGCTGCTTCAGAGCCAGAGAACCAGGTCAGCAGAGCTGCTTCAGAGCCAGAGAACCAGGTCAGCAGAGCTGCTTCAGAGCCAGAGAACCAGGTCAGCAGAGCTGCTTCAGAGCCAGAGAACCAGGTCAGCAGAGCTGCTTCAGAGCCAGAGAACCAGGTCAGCAGAGCTGCTTCAGAGCCAGAGAACCAGGTCAGCAGAGCTGCTTCAGAGCCAGAGAACCAGGTCAGCAGAGCTGCTTCAGAGCCAGAGAACCAGGTCAGCAGAGCTGCTTCAGAGCCAGAGAACCAGGTCAGCAGAGCTGCTGTAGAGCCAGAGAACCGGGTCAGCAGAGCTGCTGTAGAGCCAGAGAACCGGGTCAGCAGAGCCGCTGTAGAGCCAGAGAACCGGGTCAGCAGAGCCGCTGTAGAGCCAGAGAACCGGGTCAGCAGAACCGCTTTAGAGCCAGAGAACCGGGTCAGCAGAACCGCTTTAGAGCCAGAGAACCGGGTCAGCAGAGCCGCTTTAGAGCCAGAGAACCGGGTCAGCAGAACTGCTTTAGAGCCAGAGAAACGGGTCAGCAGAGCCGCTTTAGAGCCAGAGAAACAGGACATTGGGGCTTATTTACAAGCCCCTTGCGCCGCCGCTGCGTCACTTTTCCCCACACAAAAGTGAAGCACCGGCAGTGCAAGGGACGTATAAATAAGCCCCATTGTGCCCATTCGAACGCAATAAAACAGTTCCGTAACCTTCACACCACGGAAAAGGTGAAATAAAGCACCAGTTTCTAAAGTTATTGCTCTTTCCACAGTTACTGGTAACTCAAGTCTCCTACCTGAGGTCTACTACATTTATTGTAATTTAAAACTTCAGGTATCAAAATGCAAAGTTGTGTGAGCTATTAGCCTTACACTGGCTGAACAACTGCCTCCTACCATAGGACTGTTACGAGTGTCTACAAATCTAAGATTCTATTTTGGGAAGTAGATGATGCACCTCATGCCTGCAACATAAAACAAGCATTTGCAATGCAATAGGGCTGGCATTACTGAAAGTTTAAGCTATTGGCGTTGCAAATGATAATGTTTGTTAGTTTTTGTATTTTTTTTTGTTAAAAATATTCCAGCAGTAGCATAAGTAATGAAATAAAATCCACGTAGACCACCACCACTAACACCACCAGTACCACCACCAGTACCAATACCACCACCACCACTACTACCGCTACAACCACCACAAGTACCATAACCACCACTACAATTATTACTATTCTGTGGTGATAGTAATAATAATAGTGGTAGTTATGGTACTGGTGGAAAATTACTATTATAAATTACAATACCTGTTAATTTTTCAAAAGGCATTGCCATTTACAATACCAATAGCTCTAAAACTCGCAGTTGCGAGACCTATTGCATTGTAAATGCTTGTTTGAGGTTGGGTTTAAAATGTATGCTGCTGCATCACTATATTTACCTACTTGCCTTAGTATTTCTACAACCTCCTTTTGGCTTCAGTATATGGATTTTCTATGTCCTGCCCATTGACGCCCATCACTTTTGGCAAAAATGTAAAAACATGAGGTCCCTCCTTCCCCAATGCATTTAATAAGAGTCTTTTTCATAGATGGAGGATGTCTTAACCTCTCTATGGTTTCTAGGTAGATTTCAAAAACCCCAATCCATGGTTCCCATTTTAATAAAGGTTAACCAGCCTGAGGTAAAAACATTGGAGGGGCTGCCACCGTTTGATTACTTGTCATATTGCAATTTTAAAATTCTATTCACTCAAATATATATAAATCCTCCTTGAGTACTAACTTAGTTGAATATAGTTCTATTCTGACTGAAATTAGTATTTGAATTAGTCTGTGTCATACACAAACTCCTCCCTCTGGTCTAACTGTTGACTGCTTGCGGTCTCACCAGTACAAACTCCTCCTTCAGGGCGGGTCCGTCGATGTGCTGTGTCCCAAATTCTGAGCTGCCACACACATTCGTATTCCTCCAGGTACTGCTGCCAGTACTTCGTGCGGGATGAAGATGTGCCCTGTATTTGTATTCAATACTAGCCCCCGCTGTGCTCTGCTCTAATGACGCACTGATAAGTGTAAATGGATGCACAGTTGAATTGTGCGGCCATCATACATGCGTTATCTTTGTAGATTGCGCAACAGCGTGCACACACTGTCTGGCTTGAAGGCACTAATCACGCTTGACTCGTTAACTCCGTTACCCTTCAATATGTACGGCAGGCTGCGCATACACTCACTCACGCGCTACACTGACTGCCTGGACCCAGACGCTTCTCTCCACACTCCCGGTAAGAATGTCCGTTCTTGCGCTTGAACCATTTCAGATATGGCCACCATAGATTCCCCTTTGCGCGTTGAACCAGAGGCAAAGTATTACTTGAATGCTGTATGGCCCAAAGATTATCCAAGCATGATGGGGCCAAGATCAAAATAAACACAGCTGCTTTCAAAATACTAGTTACACGCGGCTGCTGGACAAACAGTTCCCCCGGCCAATATCACTTTGCTGTCAATGCCTCTTGCTGCAGCAAATACACACTCAAATACTGGTGCTGCCAGCAAATATCACTTGGTGGACACTTGAGGATTCTCTCTCCGATTACTGGTGAATTTTCTCTTCCAATCACCAACTTCTCGAATGCTACGGATTGGACCTCACTGTAGCTGATTTACCGCAGAACAGGTGTGCGTCACCAGATTGTAGTAACACGCACACACGTATCGTGATTGTAGTTACTATAATTTGACATCAACCACAAGCGTGAAGCTCCCTCGCCTGCTCAAGCTTAACTTTCACCACAACATCCCTTTGGAATCCCCACATACAAAGATTCCACCAAGCGCTATGGCAACACTAAGAGCAAGAGCGCAAGTGATAACATTAATTGCAATAGAGGCCTATTTCTGAGGTGTTATTTCTGGGTCAGGCACTGAAGGGAGCAAGCTGGTTTTATCCAGGCAGTTTAATCCCTGCAACACTGACATTCTAGCAGCCTTCTGCAGAGCCTAAATCATCCGCTAGAAAAGAGTGCCAGGTTTTGCTCTTCATAGAATATTAAACTGAGGAAAAGTTTTTCCTTCTTCTTTGCTTTACTTTATTCCCTTAAATAGTTGCAGTTATGTGGTGTTTTTTTTCCTTCTTTTTTTGAAAGCTCTACATCGGTGTTGTGAAAGCACCATGCTCTCACAACCCTGTTTATGTAATTTAATATCTTATTGTCCATCGGACCTAATGGCTATTAAATCTTCTTGCCCTTAAGGTAAATCCATGTCTCGGGCATTAGGAGATATAAATTCCACACTCATTGAATCATTTAATTCATCCTTGGAGATGCGAGTACATAGTGTGTTTGTTTATATGCCTACTTACTGTTCGGAGAGCTCCACATCAGACTTTGGACTCCACCAGAATCCCCATCTACTACTCAGCTAGCCTTATATGTATGATCGCATTCCATGGACGCTTCCTCACGATGCACGCCACACATGCCCCCCCTCAACTTTTTCTCTCTCATGTGCACTTCTTTAGAGGTATTTGCGTGCAAGATTTTATTGTATGCATCAGCTCGAACCTAGCTATAAAGCAACGGGACTCTGTACATTAGATCAAGAGTTGGAAGACAATCTACACGATCATGTACATTATGGGGAAAATACCCAAATACACACACATAGGCACAGGGAAATTAATTAATATGATGTGTCTAGCGCCAGGGCCGGGATTTGAACCTGGGTCCAGGTTTCAGAGGCTGCAGCTCCAAAAACTGGGCCATTTCTCCTTGCTGTCAATTGATTTATTTATGTAAGGAGTCTTATAAAGCACTTGCATGTAGCCTACTGGCCACGTCAGAGGACTATGAGAGGAGAGAATTAAAGGAATAACGAGGTGATTTCATAGGAAAGAAATAGGTGATTGATTCTGGAGAGGATAAATGATTAGCAAAAGGAAACCAGCACTGGCAAAGTCAATAGGTCTCGCATTTGCGATCTGTTGGCTTTGCCAATGCTTTTTGGCAATGCTGTATAGCATTGGAAAGATGCGATATGATATGGCCAAAAGGAACAAAAAAGGAGCGACAATGCATCAATTTTATAGGTGCATGATGACGTGTGTGCACATGCATTGTCGCACAGGCACACCTGTTTTGTTGCAGTGAAAGAAAAAGTAATAAAGTATACATTTTCAATTAAATCATGTAAAGGACAGACACATAAGGAAAATCAACTAACACCTAAAAGTTCCTTCATAAATGTATCGGCAGCTGAAATATTAATCCGACTTGGGTAAAAGATTTCCAGCTGTTATAAGGTTTCACTTCTTCTTTACCTTAAATGAAGTGCCTTTCAGCCCAAGCCTCAAGCTTGGGTTTTGTGCATTCCACGTGTAAAACTTATTTTTGCTGAGAAGTGCTTGCTAAACTCTTCGCAGGCTAGTAAAGTAACAGGATGGCACCCCACAGGAGAGAGAGGCCAAAAGGCAAAACTACACTTGTGAAATGTTCAGTATTGTACACAAGTTAAACAAATATACAATTTTCCAAGAAAAGAATAATTGGCTGCTTCAAGGGAGACTAATTAAGTAACATGTTGCCCTTAAATGATGCTTTCGAGAATTAGACATCCACTGTTATATATAAGGAATTTGAAGACTTGACTTTTTTTCTGTCCCCTTTTTTTGGATTGAAAGAGCACTAAAATTTGCAAATCAGAAACCTGCTCAGATATGAAAAGGAGACCTCGGAGAAACTTGAAATGTGAGATAACAAACAGGGTAAGCGATGAGATTCGAATTGACATAACCAGTATTAATGTCTCTTGGGTGACATTTAATAAATAGTAAGTTGGAACCAGCCAGTGTAATTCATGAGTTGTGAGCAAATATTTCAAACTTTTGACAACCTACAGACCTTTCTCTAAGCTGCTGAATCCAGATCAGGAATGCAGTGGTCAACAGATAGTCTTTTGTGTTCTTCCATAATCTCCAATTTTTTTTTTTTTCTTTTACCATTTGAGGGCTGTTTTTATAGTTCAAATCTTTTTATTCACATTCTCAGAAGCCAACCAGCAAGGTAAATATCAAGCAGTATACAATTTATTCATCTGGTCTGCCAAGCTAGAGCCTTGCACGTGATAAACTGTAGGTAAACAAATACAACTCCCTAACCCGCCCCCACACACTCCATGCATGTCGTGACAGGTTTGACACTGTTTTCAATCAGCTACTTGAGTCTGTCCCTGAGTAGAGGTTTCTGAAAGCTGCAGAATGCGGAGATATCTGGGGCATGTGAGCTCCCGAAAGTCTGGAGACAAAAGAGAAAGGTATGGACGCCATAGTTCACTGTAGGATGCCTCGCAGTTCGTGGTGGTGTGTGTGATTCTTTCCATTCCAAGGATGTACCATAAGCGGTGATGCCAGCCTAGGTGGGTGGGTGTGATTTGTTCCCCAGTGTGAAAGGATGTTTTGTATGGCTGCCCCCAACGCAAACCCAATTTGGCGCCCTCTCAATGATTTCAAGGGGTAAGTGAGAGGATTCGGGAGGCCTACAGATTATAAGAGGGGAAGCTGGGTGTCCAGATGACGATCGATATCGTCGAACTTGTGTCCAATAGGTCTAAATCTTTGTGCATTCCCACAAGAGATGTCAGAGAGCCCGCTGTCCCGCAACCTCTCCAGCTGTACTTTGGTTTGGATGGATCTATCCTATGTAATCTCTCGGGGGTAAGGTACCAGTATGTCACTACTTTAGTGAATGTTTTGGTGAGGGCGGTATGGCGAGCCGTGCAGCAGGCTCTTCGGTAAATAAGTCGCCACTCCGTTTCAGGCAATTGGCACCCGATCTCCCCTTCCCACCTGATTTGATTGGGTGGTACGTGTGCCTCGTGGGTTGGAGCAAAAAGGTGTACAGTTCAGAAATTGTCTTTTTATCCGAGGTTTTCGTGATCAGCCATTTTTCATAGGCAGTGAGATGTCTGTGTTGCGGCCTTATTATCAGGGTGCAGAAGCCAGTGACGTAGTTGCAAGTAATGCAAGCGTTCCGTCTCCACGAGGTTGAAATCTGGGTGAAGGGAATCACCCCTTCTTTGTGTATCATGTGCCCCATGGAGCGGCAATTTGTCTGCCGCCAAGCCGTAAATGCACCAAGATTGTTCCCGGGGGTAAAATCTGGGTTGTCGAGTGAGGGGGATAGTGGGGAGGGGAAGGATGACAGACTGTAGCGTGTACTACACCGGTCCCAGGTGTCCATGGTCACCTTAGTGATGGGTGCGAGATATAGATTCCGGGGGTGGTGCAGTTTCTTCAGGAAAGGGACCTTCCACATGGAGGTTCCGCCCACTGCCCTGTCTTGAAGTAGCTAGTTGCGCTCAGTTTCAGCCCCGTTCCATTCAACCAGGTGATGTAATTGGGTAGCATGGAAATACAGTTGGAGATTAGGTATGCCCAGGCCCCCGTCGCGAGGAGGGAGGTAGCTGACCTCTCTACGCATCCGTGGCTTCTTTCCGGCCCAAACGTAGTGATGGATTTCCGCTTGTAGCTTATGAAGCATCCCGGTCGGGGGCTGTAATGGGAGTGTTCGGAACACGTAGAGAATTTTGTGAAGGATTGTCATTTTAAGCGCTGCGATTCTTCCCAGCCATGATGTCTGGAGACGACCCCAGCGAGCTAGTTCTGATTTTATGTTTATGTAGAGATCAATAGCATCTACAATTTTCTGGAGGGAGGGCGCTAGTTGGCTGCCCAGATAGGGGATCGAGGACTTCGCCCACTGTATAGGGAAGTAAGCCTTGAGTTGGGATTCCGTCTCGGGAGATAGGGAGAGACTCAAAGCCTGGGACTTCACCACATTGACCCGGAAGCCAGAAGCGAGGCCAAACATTTCCAATTCAGTGAGGAAAGCGGGTAGGGCTACTGTGGTCTGTCTAGGGTCGCCAACACCTCGTCGGCATAAAGGCTGATTTTGTGTTTGCCTCTGAACGTTGTGCCAGTAATTGCAGGGTTATTGCGGACCCTCTGGGCCAGGGGCTCCATGTAAAGAGCAAACAGCAGGGGCGAAAGAGGGCACCCCTGCCGCGTACCCTGTTGATGGTTAAGGGTGTGGACATTCACTCTTACCGAACCTGAGGGGAGCTGATAGCAGTTAAGTACCCATGTATAGAATCTTTCGGCCACCCCGAAGCGCATCACAACTTGTTCTAAAAAGGGCCAGTGGTCCCTATTGAACGTCAACCGTCGGGAGCATGAACTAATCTTCTGTATGCAAGGCTTTCTCGATGATGTGCAAGACCCTTTTGGTGCTGTCTCTTGTTTGCTGTTGAGGAATAAAGCCAGTTTGGTCTGAGTCTATGATAGCTGGCATGTGAGGCCCTAACCTAGCCGCTAGAATGCCAATGAATAGTTTGAGATCTATGTTCAAGAGCGAAATGGGTGGTAGGAGCTGCACCGCTGCCGGTCTTTACCTGGTTTGGGAAGGACTCACAAGAGGGCGGGCAGCATCGAAGCAGGGGTAGCGCCCTGGGTCAAGAAGGAGTTAAATAACCGAGTCAGAATTGGAGCCAATATGGGGCAAAATGTTTTATAGTAGAGGGGTGAGAACCCATCACTGTGATGACCTCCTCTACTCTAATGTCCTGTTCCAGGGCCCCAGACTGCTCAGGGGTGAGTGGTGTGATTTGAGCTACTTCGAGATAGGAGAAGCCAACCACCGGGTCTAGTTGCTGATCGGTATAGTGGTCAGCATAAAAGTCTCGGAAGGACTGAGCAATCGGGGCATCCTCCGTGATATTGGTCCCATTTGTGTCTTGAAGTGAGCGGACCCCCGTGTTTTGCTGTCTAATGCGCAGTTTGTGGGCCAGCAAACTGCCAGAATTTGTGTCCCCCCATGTAGTAATTGTGACTTAGTCGGAGTGCCGCGTATTATGCTTTATTTAGATCAATGTTCGCTAGCTGTGTGAGTGTGCTTGTCAATTCTCGCCAGATTCTTGGCGCCCCAGTGCGTTGGTGAATGCCCTAGAGTTTCTTCATTCGCTTCATCGGGGAGTCTCTTTTCTTTGTGGATTTTGTTATCCGCGGCTGAGAGCGATGAATTCCTCGCAGATGACCGCTTTTAAGGCCTCCCAGAGTGTTGCCATGGATATCTTGGGGGAGTCATTCAGCTCCAAGTAAGTGGAGATGGCCTGCCCCATCTGCTTCACAACTTCGGGACGCGAGAGAAGGGTGCGCCATAACCACCACGAACGTGTGGGACGAGTGGGTGGAGAATTGTGCGACAGTGAGACTGCGGAGTGGTCTGATAGAGCTGCCAGGAGTATCGCAACATCAGAAGTGAGGTAGAGGATATCCTTTGTACCAAGAAAGAGATCCAGCCTTGCATATGTTTTATGCCGGAGGGAGAGGTAGGAATATTCCCGAGATTGTGGGTGGAATTCTATCCAGATATCGTGAAGGCCCATTTCCCTGAACTCCCGATGTCCTTCCTTAGAGTGTTCCTGCCTGCCCAAATCTGGATGTGGACCTGTCGAGGACATTGTCTAGTACTAAATTGAAATCCCCGCCCACTAGAATGGATCGGTCGTGGGAGGAGAGGACCTCACTGTGAGTGCAGCTTGTATGAATGTTTCTTGTCCCTCGTTTGGGGCATAGATAGATGCAACTTCTAGGGACTAATGTCCGAGGGCAACATGGAATGCGAGGTGGCGGCCTTTCACCTCAGCTTCCTTAGTTCCTATAGTCCCTCGGAAGGTGTGTGAGAATAAGAGTGCTACTCCTGCTGTTTGTGCGTGGGGGAAGGAGCGGGATCTAAGCCTGTGGTAGTCCTGCAGGAGGAGGTGAGTCTCTTGGAGCAAGCTTACGTCTGCCCCGGTGCTCTCCAAGTAGGACGAGACTGCCCTGCGTTTGATCGGGCTGTTGAGGCCCTTAACATTTAGGGTGATGACCTTAAGCGGGCGAGTCATTCAGGGGGCTCGTGTAAGGCAAAGCATTCTCAGTCATGTGGGGCAAATCGCCTTCAGAGCCCTCCACGGTAACCCTGGGTCACATCAGTTGTGTGTGTATGTGAAGAACTGTGTAAATGTTGAGCGCGAGTGCATCCCCGAAACACACGCCCACCCCTAACTGTTACCACAACAAAAGCGGAAAAGCATTAAGATGAAAAGTGACAACTTACAGTCTACTGTCCAAGAATCCAGTGTGGGGTCATGTTGTGGCCAATTCTCCCAGCCCCGCCGCCTGCCCGCCAACACCGCCGAATACATGTGCACTCACCCTTGTACGTTAAGAGATGTCTGGTAGCGCCAGGGATGGAGTAGATGGCGGCCTGCTGGCCCATTGCGATAGTGTAAGTATCCGGTCTAGTGATCCGGCTCCCTGTCCGCGAGTGTGTTTGCGCGGGCGCCCGGCTGCCAGGCGTGTTGGAGAGGATCGGGAGCCAGAATCAGTAGGTGTGAGGTCGATGCCTAGTAGCTTGCACGTGTCTTTGAGGGAGCAGAGTTGGTGTAGCCTCCCTTCCAGCCGAAAGATCAAACGAAAAGGATGGCCCAAGGCATAGGGTACCCCCATATTCCTGAGATGTAAGGTCGCCGTTCGGAAGGCCCGTTTTTTCTGTAAAGTGGATGCTGCCAAGTCCTGGTAGAGAGTAAGCGGCTGGTCGCGGAAAGCGATGGGTTGCTTCTTCCACGCCTTCCGTAGAATGTCCTCCTTCAACTGGAAGTCCTGCAAGCAGACCAGAATTTCTGCCGGCGGGCCCGAGCGTTGGGGGGCCAACTCTGTGCACCCGGTCGATTTTTCACTTCGAGAGTTGGAGAGTCTTCCAGCACAAAGCGGAAGAGATCCGAGACATAGCCCCTTAGTTCAGTGCCCTCTGTTTTGAATGGTACGCCTCTGATTCGGATGTTGTTCCACCGGGACCTGCTCTCCAGGTCTTCTGCGTGCGCCTGAAGGTCCAGCTGCTGGTCCTGCAGCTGCAGGATTTCCTGCTGTAGCGCCTCCATCTTCTGCGTGTCCGTTGCCTTGATCCTCCAGTGCCGCCACCCGGTCCCCTAGAGTGTCTACATCCCTCCTGATCTCCCAGATATCCATGGAGAGGTCTCGCTTGACCTCCTGCAGGTCGGCCCTGAGGGCGGTGAATAGGGACTCCAGGAATGACTGGGTGACTGGTTCCTCAGGGCCCTCTTCCTCCTGTGTAGGTTGTATGGACGGCGCCGAGGGACGCTCCCTCGCTTGGCCCCCTGGGGGTCTACAGAGCATTTCCTTCAGGGTGCGCTCCTTTTTTAGCTCTGGCAGCTGCCATCTGGCCGCAAGGGGGAGGGGGGGCGCGACACCTGGAGTACAGTGTGTTCAGCTCTGTCTCGCCTCCAGGGGGGGCTCCTGAAGCCCTGGCCGAGCAGTAGCTATAGGAAGAGATGTGGCCGCCTCTCGGGGTTACCAGCGTTCCATGGAGAATGCCGGGGTGGGGCTTCAACCATCCCCACTCGTGCCTTTGCGGCCCCCAGACGGGGCAATTGTTGCGCTTAGACGGATCCCTAGCACTGTGCAGCTAGAGCGGAGGCCCCCCCCCCTCTGTGGCGAGCAGCACCCCAGCTCCAGGAACTGTAGACTGGTGCCCCGTGGGCCCTCCGATTGCAGCAGCTCAGTCCAGTGCCTCCCGCTGTGGCCCCTCAGGAGAGGGTGACTATCGGGTTCCTGCGGCGCTGTGCTAGCTCACTGTGCCTCCTTGAATCCTTCGGGTCCCAGAGCTCCTGCACACCTTTGTGCTCTGGCTGTGTGGCCTCTGCGCTCGTGCCCACCAGATCCCGGTCGCCCAGGGACCCTAGAAGGCGGCTGTTCTGCCCCTCCGGGGGCTCCTCTGCAGGCAGCCTGGTCTGTACGGTCGCCGGTCCCCTGGGTTGCTGACGGTAATGAGGGCACTTCAGAGCGGCGACCCGCCTTCTCTGACAGGGCTGCCACTCCCGGCCTCTCGCTCTTGCACGTCTCGCCGGGGGCCTATCCTGGCTCCGGGACTCCCTCTAAGCGAGTTTGTCGCCGGCCGGGCTGCCTCTTTCTGGAGCCTTGCCGGGCTCCTCCCTGGGTCTACGCGGCTGACTAAGCCGCTACCGCCCGCTGGCTGCACTGACAGCCGACTCTCGGGCTTCGAGCGGCTCCAGTGGGTCGCAGAGTTCCCTGCGCGGCCTCCGGCGCTGAGCACACACAGCTGGATCGATCTTCAGCTATACTGAGCTAGTTCAGCGGCGATTACGGCGTTAGCGGGCGGCGGGGCAGAGTAGATGAAAGAAAGCGGTATCACTCGCCCGCCATCTTGACAACGCCCCCCTGAGGGCTGTTTTTAAACAAAGAACTTTGCAACAGAAGAAATGTTTTTCGTATCCCATCTTAATTTATTCTTTATAGACGTTGACTTGTTTACCAACCAAGTTCTATTTGTTTCTTTCATCAGAAGTGGTGCACATGCCTACAGAGGACATACAAACCTGCCCAGCCCATTGGTACTTTCAATTTCTGAGAATACCCTTGGACTCGTAATTTTTTGAAGCACTTATTCTGTGGCTTATTATTCAGCAACCGGCTGTTTCAACTGAGACTGTACTGCAAGGATTTATTTTATGGAAAAAAAATCCTTAAAGAAATGATGCCTTGGCCCTTTTCTACTAATTGAATAACAAAGTGAAAGGGTAATGTTCTTTGTTTTTTGTTTTTTTTTGGCTGCGCTTTACATATGTGTTTTTGGTGCATCAGTGACTTGACAAAATTGTTGGTATTTGTTGTTAATTGCATGTTCTTGTTTGTTCCAGATGGAACCTGACGTCTTGTGGGACCAGCGTTGCCAGTTCCGAGTGCAGTGAAGAATTATTTTCATCGGTTTCAGTTGGTGACCAGGACGACTGCTACTCTCTGCTAGATGATCAAGAGTTCACGTCTTTTGATCTCTTCCCAGAGGGCAGTGTCTGCAGCGATGTTTCTTCATCCATTAGCACCTACTGGGATTGGTCGGACAGTGAATTTGAGTGGCAGGTGTGCTTTGCTCTTCTTTTGTCATGCTCAAGCCTGGCTTAGGGCCCAGGCAGGTTTTGCAGAATGTATAACTACTACCCCTATTCTTGAAATCAATTAAAAAAAATCTGTGAGGAGGATCATATAAATCTTCAAAGTTCATCAAAAGCATTTAATCGGGCACAAATGTTTTTGTGCTCATTTTTATCAGTTGCAGCAGCGTAAGAGGCACATATTGGCAGCCACTCACTTGGGTTTAAGATACCACGAAAGGTACACATACTGGAGCAAAAATGTTTTGTGCTCATATGCCCAACATGCTTTAAGCAAAATGCTGAATCGGGAACTACATTTCGATGACTGCTGCATAAAGTTGTCACGTAGTTTTAGCACCAGATTTAGCTCCATATTTTGACAGATTTAATTTTCTCTACTAGCTTTACATATAATGAAAGAAATATGTTTTAAATATTATTGGGAGAGATGACTGGCAATTTGGCTGATCTGATCTATCCCTCTAAAACATTTAAAAAGTGCTGAACTTCGTGTGTTGGCTTAACCCATTAGATGGTGTGCCCTTTTTAGGTCGAGCCTAGAGTAGCGCGCATGCGCTGCTCTGCGAGACTTTATGTAAGGGGCTTCCATAAGCTGACCACACGCTCGTGCACAATGGCCTTTTCCGTGCGGTTACCCGCACGGCCGCCATGTGTTTTCAAGTATCGCGGCCGTGCGGGTAACGGCAAGCAATAGGCCATGGTGCACGCTCGCGGGCTTCTTTTTTTTTTTTTTTATTGCTGTCTTGTGATGGGAGCCATCTGGTTTCACTCAGCCATGTTTATTTTTGCATCGAGCTTTCACTTAAATTGAAAGTGAAAGCGCAATGCAAATATAGACAATGGTGAGCGCTTGTCTGCCCTGCAGCCTGCCTGGCGCAGCCGAGGCCCCTCATCTATGAAGCGATTATTTGCAGCTTCTAGTTTATATTTATTTCTTTGCTTTGGGTCTTAAAGGGGATTTCTTTTTTCATTCCCAGTCTCTCACTTTCAGTGCTCTTTCCTGATCTCATTTGTGAAGTAAGACTTCGTAAAGTGTATTTTAGCGGGGCTTCTCACTGCTAACTGAAATTGCTCACACCTACGAAGTTCAGGCAGTTTTTACTGCCCTTGGGCAGAGCTAAATTGGCTATGCTGCCGCTGAAAAAGTAATGTGCACATGGATTTCGTATGGCCCTCACTTCAACAATCCAGAATCCATAGTCGCTTGTTTAATTTAATTCGGAGAAGGCCCTTGCTGGAGAGCTCCGGGCTGTTTGCAATGAGCACGCATCTGTGCGTCCCTTTACAAAGCACTTACGTGCGTCTTCTGATACCAAGACCACTGCTAGGCTCTGCAGAACCCTTCTGCCAATCTTTCCTGCTCTCCCCTATCCCATGCCTTCGCAGGTGTGTTTTGCAGCAATACATCTTTGCGTGTTGACTTTCTCAAAACGGGCCCGCTGTACATCTTTTCTTGAGCTCTCAACGCTACTTTTATAACCAGCATTGGCATAGCCAATAGGTCTCGCCATTGGGACCTTATAAGTATTTAGTTATGCAGCACAATATCCTTGGTGCAACAACATCTACTGTTGCTAAACACTTATAAGGTCCCAAAGGCGAGACCTATTGGCTATGCCAATGCTTGTTTGAAGTTTGTGGCACACCACGCTTGGGCCTTCATAACATTCTTCCACAAATGGTGTCCAGGTATCATTTTCCCCACATATTGGGGATTTTAAATGTGCTAATGTGCCCACTGTTTGTGGATTCCCCTGGAAGGAACCTAGAAAATAGCGAAAATGTAGCTATATTTTACTTATTAAAAACGCCCACTGCGAAGGGAGCATTTTTTCCCATGCACAAAAGTCAAAAAGTAGCTATTTTTAGAAAGTATATATAATTTGGTTTCCTTCTAGCGAGGTGCGTTATTGGAAAGGACATCGCCTCTTTCTAGCACTGCCTGTCCCTTCCACCTCCTTGTCTGGAAAGTAGGGCAATGGCGCCTTGATGTGGCTGCTGGGGTTCAGTCTATGGCAGCGCTTCCAGGGAAATTGCCAGATTTAAAGGTAAGGGAGTTCTCTGGTGATGGTATCAGAGTGTCAGTAGTACAAGTTTGAGGTTTATGTTTTTATCACGGAGAATGGAATGCTTAATACAAACTTCAAAATCCTTCAACCTTTTAAAAGTGGTGGTTAGCGTGCGACTTGTAGTACATTTGCACTGCCTTTTGTAGTAAAGTTACGTTTTTGTTGGAGAGGTGGGGACGTTCTCATGAAGTGCCCTCCCCATTTTCCTTTGCAGTCAGTTGTCTCCAACTGATGTGGGAGATAAGATTTCGAAACACATTAATTCAAAGTTCAACTTGTGCTCTCCTTTTAGGTTTAGATTTTACACATTTCAATTTTTCTAGTTTTGTAATTTTGCTTTAAGGTGTAATTATGATTTCAGAAAATCATTGGAAAAGTATTGCAATCTTTCCCAAAACAGATTTTTCTTTTCCATCTTTGTCAGTTAAATAGGAATTGTGGTTGGTGGTGGTTGCCCTCATTTTGCAGGTTCCACATCTAAATGTAGAACACAAAGTGCCCACCTTTTTTATTTTGTCAAATAATTAAAGTTTGCTAATAATAAACATAAACTGATTGGTGCTGTAGCACCAATTCACATTGCTGCCTGATAAAACTTTTTGTGTAACTTGTATACTAAACTTCTAGTTGAGGGACCATTTTGTTGGTTTCTATTTCTGAGTCCAAACTTAATTTCAGTGTTGGTTTAAATTATCAAAAGGAAAAACAGGATGCTGACTACCAGAAGGTATATCTCAGTGATGGAACTGAAAGCTGATGTTGGCTGGGACAAATTGGCAACAACCTATATACTGGTATGAATATGCATGTATTGACATGTGATAATTTGTTCCTATACAAATACATTTTCTTTTTACCACCCTACAAGTTGCCTGGCAGTGATATCGCAAGTGGAAGTGATGTTTTATCTGATGTTATACCAAGTATCCCCAGCTCTCCCTGCCTCGCCTCAAAAAAGAAGAATAAGCACAGAAATCTTGATGAGCTCCCGTGGAGCGCAATGTCGAACGATGAGCAGGTAAAATTTGTTTGAATATTTACTTAAACTTTGTGTTGCCCACAAGAAGCTAGTAAGCACCAAATAACTTCTCCTTAGAGAAGAGTCGGATCCCCACTGATATTGTCATTGAATGGAAAAAAGGGTTTTAAACGGAGTATATAGCATAACTAATCTGCAGATTTTGCAGTAGCATGTGAAAACAAAGACTAAAAAAACAAAGTGCCAAAGACACTCCAGTGCAGTGCAAGTATATCTAGTGCACAATAACATAGCAAAAATGTCATCACATACCAGAGGCGAGGATTATGCTAGTTTAAAGCTCGCTCACAACCAGCTGTGCCACATCCGGCATCAGCTTAAGGTAAAACTTCTTAAAGGTGGACTCTGAGGACCAATCAGCCTCATGCATTATGTCCTCCAAGCGAGCTTCTAGGCAGAAAGCATTTGAGGCCATCACCAAATCTTTGCCAGGATTCTGGCGGGTAGGCTGGGCTCGGTCGTTGGAGATATACTCCACACCGATCAGAAAGGTTTCGTTAAAGGTAGGAATTTATCGGACCTGACCTATGATTTTATCGGGGCAATAGATCTGGCCACAACCTACTCGCTCCCCCTTGCTGCAATAACGTTGGATGCCACTAAGGCTTTCGACAGGGTCAATTGGGTGTACTTATCTGCAGTTATGGAGAAATTCAATTTGGGGGGAAAGTTCTGTCGTGCAATCCAGCTGATTTACCAAGATCAGTTAGCTAGACTTTTGGTAAACGGCAGCTTGACAAGACCTTTTAAGATCACTAGGGGTACTAGGCAGGGCTGCCCTCTTTCTCCCCTCCTCTTTGACCTGTATATTGAGCCTTTTGCCCAGCGGTTAAGAGAGGAGGCTAGCATTTTACCATTTAAATATGGGGCTTGGGAGAGAAAGGTTGCCCTGTATGCCGATGATATTTTGGTCCTTTCCGCAGACCTCGCTAGGACCTTCCCTACGGTTATAAGGTTGGCCAGAGATTTCGGGCAGGTATCCGGTTATGAGGTGATTGCTGAGAAGACTGAGGTCATGACCTGGAATCTGGCAGGGTGTCTGCATCAGACCAAGCGCGATATGAGATATTTGGGGGTTAAAATTGTTCAAGAAATCGATAAGATCTCAGCCATTAACCTGGCAAATGTTTCAAAGGAGTGTAAAAAACTTATGAAGTCCTGGGCACACCTCCCTTTAACCATTCTAGGGAGGATTAACTTGGTGAAAATGGTGGTGCTCCCAAAAATCACCTTCCTTTTTAATACCATTCCATTACACTTTGACAATCGAGATATAGTTAAGTTACAACAGGCTATTAATTTGTTTGTCTGGGCATATGGAGGTACCAGGATTGCCTGGAAGAAATTGAGACGCAGGAGGGAAAAGGGTGGACTTGCACTGCCGGATTTGCAATACTACGCATGGGCCTTTCAATTATCGCATTCCAGGATGCTTTTAAAAACTCCGGACAACACGGGTGGGCGCCATGTTTTCTGCAATGATAAAGGGGGCTGGTCTATCTATGGAGGGATTCCTGTTCAAGTTTGGAGAACCAAAATTCTTCAAAAAGATCAAGCTAAAAGTCCTGCAGGGAATGGCTAGAATATGGGCCAGTATTAAAAGGTTGACGGGCCTAAATTACTTCTCAAACCGGGCCCCCTTGTGGGACTCACTTGGCGCACCAGATTGCCTGAAGGACAGGTTAGCTCTTCCACTTAGAGCAGCAGGATTGAAGACGTGGGGAGACCTTGCTCATGAGGGCATGCTTCTCTCCTGGTCATCATTATGCAACAGGGTGGAAGAGGGCTTGTCTAAATTCAAATACATTCAGTTGCAGAGCTGGTTCCAAAACTTGAAAAAACCCATAGGAATAGCTAACACTCTTGAGGAGCAGCTAGTCACAAGACCGATAGGAAGGAAGGAGGTCTCCTTCCTGTACTGGGCTATTGAGGAGGCAGTGGATGGAGATTTTAAATTGGCTGAAGAACTGTGGGGGGGTCTTATACCAAATGAACAATGGGAACATCTGTGGCAAACATCCTTTAACATCTTGTTTGACATTGTTAAACCAGTCTGGCTTAGGAGGAACCACTTGTTCACGCTTCACAGGGCCTATCTATCTCCGTTAAGGTTGACTAAAATGTCGAGGGGCCTCCAGTTAGTTGTAAAAAATGTAATATGGAGAGAGCCTCTGATGTGCATATGTTTATGGAGTGCCCGGCCATAGCAGATTTTTGGGAAAGAGTGGGGAACACCATCACGGACATTCTAGCCCTCCCAATTCAAATAAATCTCATCCTGATAATTTTTGGAATATCCAGTGAAATTGTAGGCCATGCTAGATCTTTTCTTTTCTATGCTATACTGCTGGCCAGGAGGGAAATATGTAGGAGATGGGTAGAAGTTGTTCCTCCTCTGCACTGTGACTGGCTGTCCTCTTTGCTTTCGACATCTAGGAGAGATCTCTGTAGAATTCAAGGCAAGAAAAAGAGAGCACTATGGGATTTCTTACTAAATTGGTCCAATGCTTAGGTTTGGGAGACTTGATAGCCCTCTTCCCTCTTTTTTCTTTTTTTTCTTGTTTACTTATTTATCAATGTATATGTATCAATATGTATTGATATTGATTTATAAGAAAACTTTGGTCCAATGATTACGCCTTCTTGAAAACTCCTTAGGCTGTGCTGTTGGGCAGTCCCAGTTTTCCCATCTGCTCTTTGCCAACATCAACAGTCTCCAGGGTCATCTGGACCAATTGGGAGAGTGACCTTCCCCTTTATTATGGGGTTAGTGTCATCCAAGCCTGCTGCAGTGCCGGTAGGCGGGGCGCTTCCTCCTGGTCCCCATCCAATAGCCTACACCTCTTTGTGATCGAGTAACGGTACGGGCGACTCGTATGCTCACTAAGGTCTGAGGTAAATGAGGATTAAAAAAAAACAACAAAAAAAACAAAACAGCTGTGCCACATCCGGCATCAGCTTAAGGTAAAACCTCTTAAAGGTGGACTCTGAGGACCAATCAGCCTCATGCATTATGTCCTCCAAGCGAGCTTCTAGGCAGAAAGCATTTGAGGCCGTCACCTCCTTTGCTGATTGTGCTCCAAACCTTTTGGTATCCATACCGGCTTCCTGCATAACCCACCGCACCCAGTGGGCTATAGTAGATGAAGATACCACTTTGTACCCTTTCCATAAGACAATGAGGAGTTGCCTTTCGCCCAGAGGACGAACCTTCTCTGTCATGTCCTCATAGGCCTTAAAGCATTGTACTAAACACAGTTTGGGTACATCTCTGAAAGCCAGGTAGGAAATGAAGCGGGTACTAGACTTAGTCCATCTAATTACTGTAAATGTCACCCCATCTGGAGAAAATACTGCCTGAAAGATCAAGTGCTCTCAAGTCCGAAACCCATCTGCATTAGACCAGACAAAGAAGCACTGCCAACTTGCTTGAAAGTTCTTTCAATGAAAAAAATCTATTTAGTTGCCGGGACAGAAAAAGGTTGAGAACCTGATTGACGCCCCACAACTCTGAGTAACGAGGTTCTGGGGGAAGGGAGAGCCTTATCCTTTTAAGTAAGCAACAGACAAAAGTATGGTCTCCCACCGGATTGCCGTCAACCAGAGCATGCCTCGCAGAAATGGCAGATCTGAAGGTGTTAATGGACCGATAGGCTAGCCCTTCCTCTGCTAGGCTGGACAAAACAATTCAGGATTTTGACAACTCCTGCGCCCACGGGATCCACACCCCATTGCAGAGCCCAATGTACCCATCTCATCCAAACTGACCGGTAACGCTTGGTCGTGCTGTCTGCCCAGTCCTTGGAGAGAAGGAATTCAGAATGTTGCGAAAGCCCTGGTAGTGTCCAGCGTCGCCTGTAATCAGCCAGGCCATCCGCTGCAGGGAACACTAACCGGTCTGACGTGAGATCTGGACTCGGCAGAATGTGAGGAGAGAGGGGGAATCTGATTGGATAATCCCAGGAAAGTTCAAGAAGAACCGGAAATCACACTTAAAACCTCCACAAGGATGCTACCATGACCACCTCCGCCCTCTGACGATGCGCCTCGGCTAATGCTCGGGTGATCATTGAAGAGGGGCATAATGCATATCCCTTCTCCGGAGCCCAATCTTGCAGAAATGTCTGTTGCCACCGCTTTGAATGTCGAGCCTCCAGATGAAGAACTGGGGCAGCTGGTGGTTGAGCCGAGACGTAAACAGGTCGATTGAGAACGGGCCTCATATTTCAGAGAACTGCAGGAACACCTGCGGGTCTAGCGACCTCAGACTCGCGGCGTGAAAGTGGCCAGACTGCCAATCTGCCATCTGATTTGACTGACCCTGGAGGTAATCCGCTGTCATGGAGATGTGATTCTCCAAGCAAAAGTTTCAGAAATTCAATGCCAAGTCCGCCAGAGCTTTGGATCTGGTACCGTCCAGGTGATTGATATAACATACTGATGATGCTTTTTCCATCTTCAGAAGGACACATGATTGAATCCTGTCCTTTGTCCAACAGCGCACTGCGAAAGAACCTGCCAGGAGCTCCAAACAGTAAATATGAAAGATCTGTTTTTGTGGTGACCAGCATCCTCCTGTGGAGAATTCACCACACCGAGCGCCCCAATCGGACCGGCTTGCGTCGGACACTTATCACCAAGTCGGGAGTGTATCCGAAGATCGCCCTCCCGTGCCAGGCCTCCTTGTGGGATAGCCACCAATGGATCTCTTCCTCGTCTGATAGTGGCACAAATTGAGAATAAGGAAGGCCTTTGCTGAGGTGGAGCACCTCTAGACGCCAGAGTTCTCTGTAGTGAAATGGGCATGGGAAGATTGTTTGGATGGATAAAGATAGTAGACCCACCTGGCGAGCAATCTGCCTGAGAGAGGAATGAGGCTTGGCCAACTTCTGGCTGAGTTTGTGCCAAATCTTTGCCATCTTAGAGGACAGAAGGCTCAGGTGGCAGTGGTAGAGTCCATCGCAAAACTTAGGAAGGTGGTTTGCTGAGCTGGAGACCAGCTATTTCTTTTCGTTTACCATGAAGCCTAACCCCTGCAAGCCGTTTACTGCCGTCCAGAGCTGTTTGATAAGCTTTAGGGGACATTGGGCCAGGAGCATGATGTCGTCTAGATAGCAGATGAGTTTTATCCCCTGGGCCAGAGGTACTGTATCTTTGGTTTGAGCACCTTCATGAAACGCCACAGGATGGAGGGCAGACTGAATGAAAGGTTGGTAAACTCGAACAACTGGTCACGCCAGACAAATTGGCAAAACCGATGGTGTGGCGGAAAGACTGGGATGGTCAGATAGGCATCCTTCAGGTCTAGACGTATCATCCAGTCCTTTGGCAGTAGCACATCTCTGTGGAGGTGGATGCCCTCCATTCTGAAGTGGCGGTAAACCAGCCACTCGTTGAATTCCCTGAGATTTATCACCAATCTCTACTCGCCATCTGCCCTGTCCTCTAAAACGATGTTTCTGATTAAACCGTTGGGATGCGTTACAGACCAGCACATTGCCCCTTTTTGTGAAAGTTCCTCTACCGCCTTGTCTAAAAGACCAGGGGCCTGCTGGGGGAAGCAAATGGGGCGAGGTCTGGAGTCCTGGAAGGGAACCCCGTAGAACTCTATCTGGAACCTCTGTACGGTTTGCAGCACCCATGCGTCTGATGTGAAAGAAGACCAAGCTGGGAGAAACGGTGCCAGACGGCCCCCCTACCCTCATCTGGGTGGAAGGAAATGCACTTACTGTTGCCAGCTGGACCTTTAAAGCTGCCTCGTTCATGGAACCGTTGACCTCTTTTGTGTTAGAATAACGTGCGCTTCACGACTTCTAACACTGTACACG
This sequence comes from Calotriton arnoldi, assembly GCA_963921515.1. Classification (NCBI taxonomy): domain Eukaryota; kingdom Metazoa; phylum Chordata; class Amphibia; order Caudata; family Salamandridae; genus Calotriton; species Calotriton arnoldi. Next base: position 863,002 of record CAWUFW010006663.1, read on the forward strand.
CCCGGAGCCTTGTTCCCTGGGAGGGAGTGTGGAGGAAAAGTGGCCCTACCATGGCCGCTCGCCCCCCCTGAAAAACCTTCGGGTTGAAAACACGTCTGATGTTTGTATGGGCCTTATCAAGTGACATGAAGGTTGCCACAAACGAGTCTTCCCAACAGACCCCTTTGGGCCACTGGTCCTGCCTCCGAGGAGACCAGGTCGCCCAGTTTGGGATCAATCTTAATAAACGAGGAATGGCGAAGCTTTGTGGACCGCGCACAACTTGCGTTTCCCATAAAAACAATTGTGTGCTGGGCCCATCCTGAGAGGACATCGGGAGGAATGAGGGAACTGAAGGCATTTGCCTCCTCTGCCATATCAAGGATCTTTGTCATGGGGCCTATGGCGTCGAGGAGTTTGTCTTGGCATGATCGCTAAGAGCATCAGTACCCTTTTTAGGGACTTTCATAAATGTTGCCAAAAAGGTGCCCATCTTGGGATCGATGTCTGGGGTAAGGCCGACTTTCCCCTCCAAAGAGGGTTCAAGGGCACTCCATTTGAAGGCGGTTGTGGGCATCTTTTTCCAAAGGCTTGCAAAGCTGTGCTGCCACATACCTCGCAACCGGTCATCTGGATCTAGCATGTCTGCATAGCCTTTGTGGGTGAGTCAGTTCTGGAGAAGGGCGCCAGGGCTTGGATGGGACCGCCTCTTCCTCGGACTCCCCATGAGACTCATATGGGTCAAGCTGGCTGGGTAAGAGTCTGCAGTCTCCTCTGGCCCCTCAAAGGGGCACCTGGGCCTGGAAGGCCTTCTTAAGACTCGCAAACGCGTCGTGATCCACCCCTTCCTTGCACTGCCTAATTTGAAGAGGGGTCTCAGTCTTGGGTATCTGGGAAGGCAGGGGGTTAGAGGGTGCAGGAGGAGTAGGCTGGAGGATTTTTGTGCACTGTTGCACAATTTATTTCAGAGCAGGGCTGTTCAAGGGGCTCCATGACTACATTAACAGCCTTCTAAATTGAGTCGTCTACACCTCATACAACTCGTCTTCCCATTGGAGGAAGGACAAGGAGTAGTCCTCCTGGTAAGTGCCGGGGTGGGGGGGGGGGCAAGTAAATATAGGCTGAACCCAGATATGGGGCATGCTGGGCATGCAAATCAGGTTCTGGGGCGGGGCCCAGAGGCTATGGGAAGCACACAATTGACGGGTGCAAGCCCAAGAGACACGCACCCCACTGAACACTGGAGAAAACTGCCTGGGAAGGTTTCCCTGCCGGTCTACAGCGGGTGCGTACTTACAGATCCCGCAGGGTGTGTTGAAGCGATTTAAATGCGGACCCCAGAGGGGCGTCACATTTGTATTGTGGGATAATACTGACCCACGAAGGGTGTACCAGGCAGAGCGGACAGGCTGCGGCTTGACAGGGCTCCGGCGGTGTGCGTCTGATACTTCTCTGTGAGAAGACGTGCGCCGTGGGCTGTTGAGACTTGCCACGCCCCCTAATGGGCAGCGGACTGCAGCGTCCGTACAAGGGGAAAGCCGCGTTAGGATCGCCAAGGCGGTCACATGACAGAACAGGAAACCGGTTGCAAAGAAAACGGCAGGATTAGGAACAGTAATGGAGCAATGCACCGTAATGAACAACGCGTTTTACAAGTACAGTCAGTCGCACGGAGAACAAAAAAAAGCACTTAACTGAGCTGAGCTGCTGAGCAGCAAAGGAAGAAGGAGCCCTGAAAGTGAAGATGGACTATATCAGCGCCAGTTGCTGTACATTAGAAAATTTGACTCAATATGGTTCCCTAGGGTTTTTGGGAAGAGTAGTTTTTTGGTTTTTTTCCCTGGTTGATGTTAAAATGGCTGCAGTTTTGAAAAATTGTAATAAAGCGAAGTAAGAAAAGCATAATCCTCGCCTCTGGTCCTGACACTGAATTTTAAAACTGGTAAATGTTTGTAGGGAGGTATTTATGTATAGTAGCTATTTGGGCACTAGATGTTTTTAATCTGTTTTTTTGCAGCCTACTTTTTGACATGGACCATTGTAGTATTTTATTGAAAATGGGCATACAGGGTGAATGACTAAAATAGACGTGCACAGTGACTAAATCTACTGTACTCCAGTGCGGATGCAAATTTCTTAAAGTTGCACTTCACGACCGTTTGCGGCACTCTACTCCAGTGTTCTCCAAAGTTGGTCCTGGAGGGCCGGATCTATGCCAGATTTTTAAGATAACTACATTTATCTAAATGGGGATATGCTAATCTGGTATGCATCTGGCCCTTCAGGACCGACTTTGAAGAACCCTTCTCTACTCTACAACACTCCACTTTTAGCCATGTTGAAAAGCAGACGCGTTGATGTACAACATAGCTTAAACAAATTGGCAAAGCCAATAGCTCTTGCATAGGCAGGAGTTATTGGCTTTTCCAGTGCTTGTTAATATATGTAACACTTGGCAAATAAGTGGTGTTGACCACAATCAATTTTCTGGTTTAACCATTAGGCGATATTCTGTTGTCCGTTCTGGGTGAAGTTTCTTCAACTGTGTCTGTGACAAAATTGTGTGACTCTTAAGAGGGAACCTGTTCCAGAGCTGAAGAAAGTCAAACTTGAGTAGGCTTTCTGCTAAAATGGCCTCAATGTAACTTCAGTACTATTGTGTTCATTATTTTTACTTTAACACAGTTTCCTCATTTTATGAAATCAGTTCAGGGACAGTTGATAAAATCCCATCAATAGAGGCAAAGGTAATAATTAATATTTGCAATCGGTCAACTGCTGTACTGTATGTGCTCAGATTCTAGATTTGAAAATGAGAAAAATCATCTTGATTTTAAGTAGCTTGCCTCCCATTTGATTATGAAAGTCTATCATTTGTCATTTTTTCTCATTTTCTCACTTTCTATATATCTTGCTAGATATATATTTGTGGCACAGTCGTTGCTGTAATTTTGGAGTATTTTCTGTTTGTGTTATTGGTCACGTGGGTAGACTGGAGTTTCTATGACAAACATGCAGAACCTTTTATATCCTTTAAGTTTCCTCTTGTCCTGAATTGAGTAGGACACAAGAAATTAGTCAATTCTATTATTGCAGACCAGGCCTTTGCTAAAAAAATTCTTCCCCCTGCTTCTTAAATAATGGAGGACCAACTGTTCATGGGGAGTAGGTAAAGATGATACCCAAGTGTTCTCCTTTGCAAAGAATCCCCCCAACACCACACACACTTTTGGTACCACCATTTGGTTTAATAAACTATTTGGTTTAATATAGTAGTGGAGAACTTGTATGTTCCTCGTTCCTTCTCACTCTTCTAGCCTGAGGAGTGTATTCTGCAAAGTCCCTGCTCCCCTCCTAAGTTTAATTCTACTAGTCAAGTGAGAAATTTGGGCTTTGAGATGCCAAGCTGGTGCTTCCAATAGCCTCATGGCAATAGCCTTCTGCTACAGACCCTAGCTTGGTGAGAAATGTGAATTCCTAATTGGCGCCTTTAGATGCTTAGAATTGTCATCAGACCTATTTCCAGTAAAACTGAAGATTTACTATAAGACCTACTCTTTTGGGGGTAGTGTTATGTGGAGAAATAAGCTTTGCACAATTTCACCACCTTGCCAAAGATCACAGAAGATGCTAAGCAGACCTCTACTAGGGGTTTGGAAAACAGAGGACAATTCAGTAGGTTTCATTGGCATATAGATGATGACCTGTGTACTCTTACTCCAAGGAGCAGCGTAGCCTTGTCTGGCAGAGCTCTCGGTTTGTCTTGCCAGAAATGTTGAGCCACGAGGAAGAAACCGTTTTTTTTCTGTCATGAGGCATTTTCATATTACAACATGAGTTATTCAGAAAAAATCCTTATGCTTCCATTAGTTAGGACAAGGCAACTGATAAACTGTAGGATTTTTATATATTAAAAAGGGATGGTTCTGAAGATGGGAGTTCACTCCAGAAGCATAAACGACTGACCTAACAGCAGGTACTTTGGGGGTTTGGGGATGGCTGGACAAACCTTACCACCTTGTGACACATACCTGCTGGTATATACGGGCTCTGCAGTGGGACCTGAAGTTCCAGTGGGCGCAGCATCAGGAAAATCTCTCCGATATGGTCCAGATCTCAGAGGGAACTTCACAAGATCTGCAGTGGTGGTTAACGAACCCCGATTTGGTCAGTGGCAGACTCCTCTCCCTTCCACAACCAGATCTGACAGTAGTGACAGATGCATCACTCCTGGTATGGGGCGGCTATCTAGGAAAGGCAGAGATCAGAGGCCTCTGGCTGAATATGGACTCCACATCAACCTTTTGGAGCTCTTTGTGATTCGGCTGGCATTAAAAGCCTTCCTGTGGCTGCCTGATCAGCTATCTCTCTTCAAACCCCCTGTTAACAGAATCTTGAAGGGGTTAAAACACGTCCCCCCACCCCTCAACCCCCCAGCCCCCTTCACCCTACGGCATGCCTCAGTAGGACCTTAATATTGTGCTGACTTTTCTTTTGTCTTCAATGGACCCCCAATGAATCGCTACAGGGAGCTGGGGGTCCCCTGCCTAGGGAATTTCTACAGTTTCAACCTCAAAACAATAGAGGAAAATACAGAAACAAGTAGTCATCTCGTACACAAATTATTAACTATTTTTTATTTAATTCATAAACTAAGTTTAAATTTGAATGGCAAAGTTGGAGCCCTTCATAATGTTTTTTTTTTTTTCTGAAAGGCGAAATGACATGCTACAATTCAGCTATATCTAGCATATCGCTGTCGTCTTTGCTGCAATTGAGGCTTCCAATTATCCATTCTAAATTCAGTTTGTTTTACTTGTGCTGCTTCCACCAATCAGAATGAGTGCTGCTTAATGGTTTGTTTCCAATGTTAAATTACTTCACATTTACAGAGCGCTTTGAAAAATTTGATTTTGCCTTTGACGTATAGGTACTTAATCTATTTTCTAAACAGTAGCAGACTCATGGCGGTCCATGAACTACAGGCTAAGAACCTCTTTTCTTAAAGAACCTCTTTAACACTGCTGGGAAAATTGCTATGTGCACTTGAATCGGGATAAGATTACTCCAGTTGCGTTCTAATGTCCCAGTTAAGAAGCTTTTTCTTTCAGCTTTAAGAAATAAGCAAACACTTCAGTGTTTTGATGCATATACAAACCTACTGAGAAACATCATACTGAAAGTTAGTTACCCCTGCGTTTTAATAATGTTTAGTTTCATTATTGCTTACTTGATGGGTATCGACTAAGACCTGTTCAGAGGCTATGCATTGTGTAAAACCTTCACTTTCGATGCCCTTTTGTTTGAGTAATCTTGTGTATTTTACATTGCTGATGTAGTACCTCTTATTGAAGATGGAAAAAAGACCATAATCAACTTATGAAAACTGCTTGCGGTTTTAATTAGCACCAGTGTGCTTTGTGTGTCTGAGGGAATGTTTAGTGAATTACTGCTTGTCTTCACATTTTGAACTCCTATAATGCAGTTCAAGATGGCATTTCTGTGAAGTAATGGGGATTTTGCCTTTTTTTTTTTTTTTAAGGTGGAATATATTGAATACCTCAGTCGGAGAGTCAGTACCGAGATGGGCCTCCGGGAGCAACTTGATATTATTAAAATCATCGATCCCGCAGCACAGATTTCACCAACAGATAGCGAGTTCATCATTGAACTGAACTGTTTGACGGATGAAAAGTTGAAACAGGTCGGTTAAGCATGCTTACAAATGGCAAATGTTAACATTTTTGTCATGTTTTCTGATCATTTTCAATTTCAATCAATTCTGGTCTTTTTATTGCTGAAGAGCCAGTTCTAACTTTCATTATGAGGAACTGTATAAATATTGACCTATATATCAAATCATTCTCATGATATTTAAAGTTTGCGTCACTCATGTTTGCAGGCTTGTCCCACATCAGGAGTGGTTAAGGGTTGAATTAACAGCACTTCTAAAACACTATTGACTCAAAAATGTATAACGAAGTACTTGTGGTTTTCGTACTTCATTTGGTAGATGACCAAATAATGGCTTTTTTGGTTGTGCATTAAGTCCTATGATGCTGCTTGCATGGGTTTTGTAAATTGAAAGTCATGGTTGAGCATAATGTTATTTGTTACCTAATCACGGATGCAAGTAATCGTTTGGTAGACAGCGGTTTTCCTTCCATAACCTAGATTTGCTTTTTAGTTCACTATAAGCGGATGGGTAATTTGAATATTTTTCCCCTGCAATTCAAGGTGAGGAATTATATTAAAGAGCATGGGCCTCGCCAGCGAACAGCTCGAGACTGCTGGAAGAGGAACAGTCACAGCTGTGCCAGCACTAGCGGGGTGAGCGGTGCCAGTGCTGGTAGCAGCAGTGCCAGCATGGTCAGTACTGCAAGCAGCAGTGGATCCAGTGCGGGCAACTCTGCGTCAAATTCCAGTGCCAACATGAGCCGTGCTCAGAGTGACAGCAATTTATCTGCAAGTGCTGCAGAGAGAATCCGTGATTCAAAGGTAAACTGTTCAAGTGCACCATTATTTAAGAGGTTCTTCTGTAAACACCTTACTTTAAATTGTTCACTGTAGCATAATCTTTTTATGCTTCTCAATAGCTTACCCTTCCCGCCTCCAGTCTAGGAGTGCTAGCACATGGTAATCTGCTGCAGAGTAGTGTTTTTTGTAACTAAACTGGATGCAGAAGTCTTTAGTAATAATTGCAGACTGTGCTCGAGAATACATTTTGCAGCATGCATTGGACAATTGTGAGGTTGAATGAGGGACAACGAGGCCTATTTATAAAACATTTTGACTACTGTTTGTTTTAGCACCTGTTAAGTGTAAATAACCTACTCTGTAGTTTTTGGGACAAACTCTTAACATTTCCTTTTGTCTTTCAGATGTTTTGCTTCCCCCTCTGTATGTTCTGGGTGGTGTATGTTTTTGCATAGTGAGGGTCTAGCACCAGAAGTAGGAAACAGTTGGAGTGTTTTTCAAGACGTGGGCTCCTTGGCAGTAAGAAGCTGGTGGATTAGTCATATCTCCTTTCATGGGGCAAAACTGTGTGCGCGTTGCATTGCATAGACTTTACAGCATCCGTTCAGTTTAGTAAAGACACACGTGTTCACTTTACCCTGCTCATGACAGCTGAACATCTTGAAACACGCTGTAGTTCATTGGCTGGAATATTAGATGTGGCTGTTGTAATTATTCCACAGTTGCTTGTACTCTGTCTAGAAGTGATGCTGCAATCGCTGGCACCTATACACCCTACACCACCACCAAAATTCAGATATTGTTGGAGCGGTGTCCACTCTCTTGCTTCCATACTAGCAGCCCACTTCCTCTCACACTTAAACCCTTCCCTGTGTCCCTTTCAGGACCTTTTCTGCCTGACTGCGTTGCACTACCCTTCAGTGATGTCTCCTTCAACCCTCTTTGTTAAACATTTCCTGCCCAGATTCATCCGTTCGCTGACGAAATGCGATCATGAAGGGGAAAATGCTGGGAGGCTGGCTGCTTCTCTTTCCCAAAGAGCTTTATCTTCTGAGGGAGAGAGGTGGAATGGAGGTGAGAGACTCCTGCTTTTTCTCTCTTGTTTCCAGTGCAGAGACTGGTACCATATAGCCGCAAACTGCTGTTTCTATTGCCTGCTGTTAGAAATGGGATTTCTGGTTGGCTAGGGCAAGCGCCTAAGCCAAGCAGAAACCACCACTCAAGTCAGAGCAAGGGAGTTACACACCAAAGATAACCCCTGCTCACCCCCTTGGTAGCTTGGCACGAGCAGTCAGGCTTATCCCTGAGGCAATGTGTAAAGCGTTTGCGCAACACACTCTCACAGCAGCGACACACTAGGCACACCACAAAAGCAACTCCACACAAGGTTATATAAAAAATAGCCTTTGTATTACTCATAAAACACATTAGAATGCAATCACATATATACACTGTGCCACCTGGCACTAGGTATTACTTTACAGGGATTATATACACTACAGGGCCAAACGGGCCACTGTCAGATCATTACTCGCAGGTCGTGAACGCAACCAATGAATACTGGGTGCACTTAGCACCATACCTTAAGCATAAAAACCTCAGTTTGGCACATGTACCAAATATTATGCACACATCATATTCAGGAACAGTGCACCAGAGCATTACCCATCATGCCCCTCGTAGGCATAAACAACCTAACATCACCTAGCACAGCAGATTAGGTAAACATTATTAGCAGTGGTGCAGTATTATTATTATTATTATTATTATTATTATTATTATGGATTTATAGAGCGCATGGCTACCCTTGGGCTTCCCAGCGCTGAGCAGTCGGGTACTGAGTATAGACAGGTTATACCTCAAAGATATTGCATAAATAGCCATGTTTTGATCTTTTTACGGAATTGTAATTCCCCCTCTATCCGCCTGTATTCCAGTGGTAGGGAATTCCATAATTTGGGCGCAAGGTGGGAGGAAGATCTTCCTCCCCATTTTTCCCTTCTGACCTTTGTTTGATTTAGCCGTTCTTCTGCGCTAGATCGCAGCTGCCTCTTTGGAATATAGGGGGAGATTAGACTTCTTACTTTTTTTGGCCCTTTATTGTGCCGTGCTCTATGAGTTATGACCAGCACTTTAAACTTTATTCTGGCCTCCAATGGGAGCCAGTGTAGTTTTCGTAGATGTTTTCTTACTGAGTCCCGTGCCGGGATGTTGCATAGTATTCTTGCGGCAGCATTCTGGGCTAACTGCAATTTCTGGGTAACATATTTAGGTGCCCCCAGGAACGTGAATTTCCATAATCCAGTCGCGAGGTTACCAGCGAGTGGATCACTGTTTTCCTTAATTGAGTGGGTATTCTGTCTAGAATTTTTCGCAGACTTCTGAGAAGTCCGAAGCAGGTTGCTGTGACCTTATTGGCCTGTGAGATCATAGAGAGATCTGTTTCTAGCCAGAACCCCAGGTTTTTTACCGTTTCTGCCGGGGTGGGTGGTTTACCCAAGCATGCCGGCCAGTCTATTATAGGCCTGGGTACTGCCTTGTTTCCGGTCAGCAATAGCTCAGTTTTATCTCCATTTAACTTTAAGCAGCTTGCCGTCATCCATTCTTTTACTTTGACCAGGCAAGAGGATAATCTTTCACCATCCCTGCAGTTTTTTGGGTCGAGCGAGATGATCAGCTGCGTATCATCAGCATACGAAGTCATGGATATATCAAATTCCAGTCCAATTTTGGCAAGTGGTTCAACATAAACATTAAAAAGTGTTGGACTCAATGAAGAGCCCTGTGGGACACCACACCTCAGGGACATAGTTTTAGAGAAGATGGTGTTTTCCTGTACTTGAAATGAACGATCACTCAGGAATGAAGTCAGCCATTTGAGCGCCGAGCCCTTTATTCCATTGTCTGAGAGTCTTCTGCACAATATACGATGATGCACCGTATCAAATGCAGCGCTCAAATCTAATAAGAGCAATGCGGCTGGTTTTCCTAGGTCCAATGATTATTTTAACTCCTCCAGCAAGGCCGTTTCAGTACATCACTATCACTGGATACATGGGTACTCCACATAACACATTATGCAAACCGATATTAGGTATACATCCTAATCATCCGCGCATCCTAGTAAGAAGCATTAGGCGCCAGCCCACTCACTACGGCACCGTAATCAGCAGTAGTGCAGTGCATAATCAATAAACATATCAATCAATCAATCAATCATGTCACTTATAAAGCGCACTACATACCCGCGAGGGTCTCAAGGCGCTGGGGGAAGAGGGGGGGTGGTGCTGCTACTGATCGAAGAGCCAGGTCTTGAGGAGTCTTCTGAAGGCCAGTAGGTCTTGGGTCTGCCGAAGGTTGGTGGGGAGGGTGTTCCAGGTCTTGGCGGCGAGGTGGGAGAAGGATCTGCCGCCGGCGGTCGTTTTCCGGATGCGGGGGACTGTGGCGAGGGTGGTGGAGCGGAGCTGGCGGTTGGTGGTGTAGAAGCTGAGTCGTCTGTTTAGGTAGGCTGGTCCGGAGTTGTGGAGTGCTTTGTGTGCGTGGGTGAGGAGCTTGAAGGTTATCCTCTTGTTGACAGGGAGCCAGTGCAGGTCTCTCAGGTGGGGTGTGATGTGGCTGCGTCGGGGGATGTCGAGGATAAGACGTGCAGAGGCGTTCTGGATGCGTTGCAGCCGTCTCAGGAGCTTAGCCGTCGTTCCTGCATAGAGGGCGTTTCCGTAGTCCAGCCTGCTGGTGACGAGGGCCTGGGTGACTGTTTTTCTTGTTTCGGTGGGGATCCACTTGAAGATCCTGCGGAGCATTCGGAGGGTGTTGAAGCAGGATGAGGAAACGGCGTTGACCTGCTTAGTCATGGAGAGGGTGGGGTCGAGGATGACCCCTAGGTTGCGTGCGTGGTCGGTGGGTGTCGGGGCTGTTCCCAGTGATGTCGGCCACCAGGAGTCGTCCCAGGCTGAAGGGTTGGAACCAAGGATGAGGACCTCCGTCTTCTCTGAGTTCAGCTTCAGGCGGCTGGTCCTCATCCATTCGGCGACGGCCTTAATTCCTTCGTGGAGGTGGGCTTTGGCGGTGTGAGGGTCTTTGGTGAGGGAGAGGATCAGCTGGGTGTCGTCGGCGTAGGAGATGATGTTGAGGTTGTGCTGTCGGGCGACGTTGGCGAGGGTGCCATGTAGATGTTGAACAGCGTTGGGCTGAGGGAGGAGCCTTGGGGTACGCCGCAGATTATCTTGGTGGCCTTGGATCGGAAGGGGGCGAGGAGGACGCTTTGTGTTCTGCCGGAGAGGAAGGATGTGGTCCAGTCCAGGGCCTTCTCTTGGATCCCGGCGTCGTGAAGGCGTGTTCGTAGTGTGTGGTGGCAGACCGTGTCGAAGGCGGCTGATAGGTCCAGGAGGATGAGGGCTGCTGTTTCTCCGTTGTCTAGCAGGGTCCTGATGTCATCGGTGGCGGCGATGAGGGCGGTTTCGGTGCTGTGGTTGCTGCGGAAGCCGGACTGGGAAGGGTCCAGGATGTTGTTCTCCTCGAGGTAGCGGGTCAGTTGTTTGTTGACGATTTTCTCGGTGACCTTCGCGGGGAACGGGAGCAGAGAAATGGGTCGGAAGTTCTTGAGGTCCTTGGGGTCTGCCTTGGGTTTCTTGAGTAAGGCGGTGATCTCGGCGTGCTTCCAGCTTTCCGGGAAGGTTGCTGTCTCGAAGGAGATGTTGATTATTTTCCGGAGATGGGGCGCGATGGCTGTACTGGCTTTGTTGAAGACGTGGTGAGGGCACGGGTCTAGCGGTGAGCCGGAGTGGATGGTGTTCATGATCTCGCTGGTGTCCTCGTCGTTGATGTTGGTCCAGGAGAGCAGGCGGTTGGTGGTTGTGGGGGCAGTGGTCTCGGTGGTTGCCGGGGCGGTCGTGGTGTTGAAGCTGTCGTGGATGTCGGCGATTTTGCGGTGGAAGAAGGTGGCCAGTGAGTCGCACAGGTCTCGCGACGGCGGGATGTCGTTGGTGTTGGAGCTGGGGTTGGAGAGTTCCTTCACGATGTTGAAGAGCTCTTTGCTGTTGTGTGCGTTGTTGTCTAGGCGGTCTTTGAGTGAGGCCCTTTTGGCGGATCTGATGAGGTGATGGTGACTGCGGGTGGCGCTCTTGTGGGCGGCGTAGCTGTCCGCTGTCCGTTCGTGGAGCCAGATCTTCTCCAGTTTTCGGCATGTTCGTTTGGAGGCCTGGAGGTCTTCGGTGAACCAGGTGGCTTTCTTGCTGGTGTGGCTGTTGGGCGGATTCTTGAGCGGGGCGAGGGTGTTGGCGCAGTCGTCGATCCACTGTCTGAGGTTGCGGGCGGCGGTGTCGGGGTCGGAGGGTTCGGCGGGTGGGCTCAGGGCGAGGTTGTGGTTAGCTGGTCTTCAGTGACTCTGCTCCAGCAGCGGCGAGGCATTTGTTCGGTGCGGTGGTGCGTGGTGGGCTTCCTGTAGGTGAAGTGGATGCAGTGGTGGTCAGTCCAGTGGGGTTCGGAGGTGTGGTTGAAGGAGACGTGTGGGCTTGCGGAAAAGATGGAGTCTAGCGTGTGGCCGGCGGCGTGGGTGGTTGTAGTCACGAGCTGTCTGAGTCCGAGGGTGGCGAGGTTGTCGATCAGGGTGGTGGAGTTGGTGTCCTTGTTGTTCTCGAGGTGGAAGTTCAGGTCCCCGAGGAGGATGTAGTCCGTGGAGGCGATGGCGTGTGTGCTGACGAAGTCAGCGATAGAATCGCTGAACTGTGGTCGGGGTCCGGGGGTCTGTAGATGAGGGTTCCTCTGAGGGTGGTGTTGGGATCGGTGTGGATCTGGAAGTGCATGTGTTCGGCGGTGCTGAGGGTGTCGTCGGTGTTGGTTGAGACTCTGAGGGTGTTCCTGTGGACGATGGCGATGCCTCCTCCGACTCCGTTGGTGCGGTCCCTGCGGGTGATCTTGTAGCCGTCCGGGATGGCAATGGCGATGTCGGGGGCTGAAGCGGGATTCAGCCAGGTCTCCGTCAGGAATGCGACGTCTGGGGAGGTTGAGTCGAGAAGGTCCCAGAGTTCGATGGCGTGTTTGCGGGCGGAGCGGGTGTTGAGGAGGATGCATCTGAGGTAGTTGAGTTCTTTCCTGGGCGGTGGTTTGGCGGGGCGGGTGCTGGCGAAGCTGCAGTTCCGGCAGGTGAAGGGCCCTTGGGTGCGCTTCGGGGTGGCCCGGTAGCAGGCGTGATCTTTTCCGGGGTTGAGTGCGTGGAGGGTGCTGGCGTCGTATCGGCGTCTGTTGATGTGGCGGGCACGGGGGATGCCCGGACCAGGGGTTCTGGCGATGGGCGCGGTCCCGGCGCGGACGGGCGCAGACAGGCTTGCCCTAGGCGCGCCTTCGGCGCGCCAGCAGCGCGCCCGCTGCGCGCGGCCGCCATAAATGGGGAGGTGGGAGGGAGGAGCAGGGAATGGGGCAGCGAATGGGCAGTGAGGGGGCGGGGCCGCAGGGCGCAGCGGCGGGAAACAGGCACGGAAAGGAAAAAGCGAGCACAATCAGGGCAGCAAGGGGGCACAGAAAGGAAAAACGAGCACAATCAGGGCAGCAAGGGGGCACAGAAGGAAAAAGCGAGCACAATCAGGGCAGCAAGGGGGTACAGAAAGGAAAAAAGCGAGCACAATCCGGGCAGCAAGGGGGTACAGAAAGGAAAAAAACGAGCACAATCAGGGCAGCAAGGGGGTACAGAAAGGAAAAAGCGAGCACAATCAGGGCAGCAAGGGGGCACAGAAGGAAAAAAAAAAAGCGAGCACAATCAGGGGCAGCAGCAGGGCACACAGACGGAGCTGTGTGGTGGGGAAGCGACCTACCAGTCAAGGTCAGGGGTCGCTCTCTTCACCACGCAGCGGCCGCCATAAATGGGGAGGTGGGAGGGAGGAGCAGGGAATGGGGCAGCGAATGGGCAGTGAGGGGGCGGGGCCGCAGGGGCGCAGTGGCGGGAAACAGGCACGGAAAGGAAAAAACGAGCACAAGCAGGGCAGCAAGGGGGCACAGAAAGGAAAAAACAAGCACAATCAAGGCAGCAAGGGGGCACAGAGGAAAAAACGAGCACAATCAGGGCAGCAAGGGGGCACAGAAAGGAAAAAAACGAGCACAATCAGGGGCAGCAAGGGGGGCACAGAAAGGAAAAAACGAGCACAATCGGGGGCAGCAAGGGGGGCACAGAAAGGAAAAAAACGAGCACAATCAGGGCAGCAAGTAGGCACAGAAGGAAAAAAAAAAAAAAAAACGAGCACAATCAGGGGCAGCAGCAGGGCACACAGACGGAGCTGTGTGGTGGGGGAGCGACCTACCAGTCAAGGTCAGGGGTCGCTCTCTTCACCACGCAGCAGCCGCCATAAATGGGGAGGTGGGAGGGAGGAGCAGGGAATGGGGCAGCAAATGGGCAGTGAGAGGGCGGGGCCGCAGGGGCGCAGCGGCGGGAAACAGGCACGGAAAGGAAAAAACGAGCACAATCAGGGCAGCAAGGGGGCACAGAAAGGAAAAAACGAGCACAATCAGGGCAGCAAGGGGGCACAGAAAGGAAAAAACAAGAACAATCAGGGCAGCAAGGGGGCACAGAAAGGAAAAAACGAGCACAATCAAGGCAGCAAGGGGGCACAGCCAGGAAAAAAACGAGCACAATCAGGGCAGCAAGGGGGCACAGAAAGGAAAAAACGAGCACAATCAAGGCAGCAAGGGGGCACAGAAAGGAAAAAAAGCGAGCACAATCAGGGCAGCAAGGGGGCACAGAAAGGAAAAAACGAGCACAATCAAGGCAGCAAGGGGGCACAGAAAGGAAAAAAAACGAGCACAATCAGGGCAGCAAGGGGGCACAGAAAGGAAAAACGAGGCACAATCAGGGCAGCAAGGGGGCACAGAAAGGAAAAAACGAGCACAATCAGGGCAGCAAGGGGGCACAAAGGAAAAAACGAGCACAAGCAGGGCAGCAAGGGGGCACAGAAAGGAAAAAACGAGCACAATCAAGGCAGCAAGGGGGCACAGAAAGGAAAAACGAGGCACAATCAGGGCAGCAAGGGGGCACAGAAAGGAAAAAACGAGCACAATCATGGGCAGCAAGGGGGCACAGAAAGGAAAAACGAGCACAATCAGGGGCAGCAAGGGGGGCACAGAAAGGAAAAAAACGAGCACAATCAGGGCAGCAAGGGGGCACAGAAGGAAAAAAAAAAAAAACGAGCACAATCAGGGGCAGCAGCAGGGCACACAGACGGAGCTGTGTGGTGGGGGAGCGACCTACCAGTCAAGGTGAGGGGTCGCTCCTGACCTTCATGCCCCTATTAGGGATAAAACTGCACCATATGATACTATTGCTACATCAGCGAGACAGTAGACATGGCTGCACAGTATGACGCAGGCTGTAACCACATCAGGGCATAGCAGGTACATAAAGGCCACATCCTGGCGCTCTCATGGGCAGCCTGGTATTATTAGATAAAGAAAACCATGTCCCCCAACATCCGGCCAGCGCATATCTGCGCCGCATGTACACTAATGCGGGGATTGCGTTGGTGATATGACAGCACCTACGTGAGGACATCCAAGGGCCCCTCGGCCCGGGAGACAACCAGGCGGTCTGTTCCGGTAGGAGTACCCCCCCCTTCTCTTGTAGGGGATTTCCGTGTATAGACATAATCACATGAATAGTCCCGCCCATGTGCGTGGACCCCAAAGCGCTTCATTAGATATATCTTCTTAAGTTGTCATCTTCTGCCTTTCTTCAGGAAGGCCTGCATAGACACTTAAGAGAGAAAAAGACAATAATGCAGCCTAACCAACTAGGCTACACTGGCCATTACTTCATCTTGAAGTGAAAAAAGATAGCCAGTTTAACTTTCAAATTTAGCAATTTTACTGAGTTTCACACATGGAAAACTCCCCTTCACAAAACTCCTTTTTTCATGATAGAGATGAAAGGGATTGGACAGAGAAGCCCCCATAGGCTGCCATTATGTGACTGCAAATGGATACCGTGCCTTTAAGAGTCTCCAGAGACCCCCGGTATCCCATGATGCACAGCCAGAGGCAGTTACTTTCAGTTCTTTTTTCCGGCTCCTGCTAGCAGGACCCTGGAGCATTGAGCTCTACCTTTTTTGGTATTCTATTCAAAATTAATTCGGTATTTGGAGTTTTTGCAGCTTCACTCGACGTCTTTGGCCTTTATCTACCTTCTGCTGTGCTTTTTTGGCAGAATTTCTACAGTTTTTCTTGTCAAAATGCCTTCTCTATTTGACAAGTGTCCTGACTGTGGTAGGAAGAAGGCCAAGTCTGATGCACACAGAGTCTGTATTCTGTGTTTGCCTGTCTCTCATGTCCCTGACACCTGCTCTATTTGCAAGACCTTTTCTAGGTGCACCCTGCGTGACCGGGAGAAGATCCGGCTCCAAGGGTTGGAGCAGAGAAGACAGAAGGCAGCATCCACAGCCTCTGGGCAAGGAGAGGGTAAGTCCTCTACCAAAACTCATGCTTCAACTTCTGGGGGGCTCCCCAGCCGAAAAACGGCAGAAAAACGACGCCGGTCCCGATTGACGACGTCGAGAGCAGGTATGACTACTATATGCTCTCCGTCGACTCGGGGCTCTGGGTCGAAGCGACGTCGAAGATCAACGTCGAGGAGAAGAACGGTGAGGTCTCGGACAAGATCGCCGTCAAGGCTGTCCCCGCGTTCAACGTCGACTCAACGAAGATTGCCGTCGATACATAGTCGTCGATCGAAGTCACACAGGCAACGGCGGTCGCCGTCGATGCGTCACCGCCGATCGACGTCTACGAGAAGGTCGACGTCGAGGAGAAAGTCGAAGTCACAGAGAAGGTCGACGTCGAGGGGGCAACTCTGACGTTCGACGTCGAGGTATCGTTCTGGGACCCGCTCCGTAGTGAGCCTGTCGACGTCGACCGGGAGTTCACGTTCCAGACGACGTCAACGCTCGCCGTCGAGCAGTAGGTCGACGTCGAGGGGGAGGTCTGATGTGGAGTCCAGGACCCATTCTTCGCGGCCAGCTCAAACGGAGGAGGGTGGTCTCTTCTTCAGGTTCGGAGTACTCTCGTACCTATTCACCATCAAGGACGCCTCCTGCTCCTCGTCAACCGGTGGCCCTGTCAGTGACACCGCCAAGTCCTCCTCCTCCTCCTCCTCCTCTTCCTCCTCCTCCTCTTCCTCCTCCACCGCCTCCTCCACCGCCTCCTCCTCCTCTGCCTCAACCTGGGCCCACGGCTCCAAAGCCCACGCTTCCTGCGGAGCCTCGGCGACCAAGGTCTCGGCCGAGACATCGTTCCCATAGACACCACCGGTCTTCCACACGATCTCATCGCCATCGCTACGAGAGATCTCGCTCCCGGCATACCAGGGATACGTCTTCCACGAGTACGGGGAGGTGTACTCCTAATCTCACTGATTCTCTGCCTCAGAGTGTCTCCTGTTGATGATATCTCCACCTTTCAGGAGGTTCTGGTCAGAGGGGCGTCGAAGCTTAACATTCCCCTGTCGACTCCTGTGCCGTCGACATCAGTGATATTTGAAACTCTCCAGCAGAGACAAACCTCTCGTCCATTGCTTCCGTTGGTGCCTGGTTTGGTGGAACCGGCTATGGAGCTGTTCTTGACACCATCTTCTATAAAATCTGCGCCTTCCAGGTTACAGAAGAAATATCGCCCACCTGATTCGGATCCTGCCTTCCTCCGACTGGACCCCACCCGGGACTCTGTCATAGTGGTGGCGGCAAGGAAACAGCATGTTACGGCTCCGACTTCCATGGTACCACCGGATAAGGAAAGCCGTAAGCTGGATTCGGTGGGGAGAAAAGTTTGCAACACCGCGGCTACATCCATGAAGGCGGCCAGCTCTACTGCCTTGCTGGGCCGGTATGACAGATCCCTGTGGGAGCTGCTTCAACAATTTGTGGACCTCCTACCCAGGGACAAGCGGGAAGATTTTCAGGAGATAGTGAATGAGGGCCTGATGATTTCAAATCAAGTCATCAGCGCTGCAGCTGATACTTCACTCCTGTCAGCCCACGGGTATTGCCACGGAATTGCTCTACGGAGACATGCTTGGCTTCGTCTTACTTCGCTGAAGCCGGAGGCGCAACAGCGCATTTCAAATCTACCGTTCTCTGGCACGACTCTTTGGCTCCCATGCGGATGACGAGATGGCCCGCATGAAGACTGAAATGGAGACTTTGAAGGCTGTAGGTCTAGAGAAACCTAA
This sequence comes from Calotriton arnoldi, assembly GCA_963921515.1. Taxonomy (NCBI): domain Eukaryota; kingdom Metazoa; phylum Chordata; class Amphibia; order Caudata; family Salamandridae; genus Calotriton; species Calotriton arnoldi. Next base: position 880,658 of record CAWUFW010006663.1, read on the forward strand.
AGAACAGCGAAAAACCTTCCGACCCTTCCAACGGCGTTATTCCTCCCAGAGGTTCCAACGCTCTCGGGGCTGCCAGTCCAACCAGCAACAGCAGTTTCAGCTGTCTTTTCAGCCGTTTCAGAAACGCCAGTCGCGAGGACGGTCCAACCAGCAGTCTGGACAAGGGAACAAGGCCCCTGCTGGTTCCAAGCCCTGAAGGGCTCCTTCCCCCTCGTCCGTTACCCACTCCGGTGGGGGGAAGCATTCAAACTCATCTGGCAGAGTGGCAGAAAATAACTCCGGACAATTGGGTGCTGAATATTGTTTGCAGTGGATACTCGCTACGTTTTACAAGCCCTCCTCCGTCGATTCCTCCGACTCGCTCACGCTACATGCTACGCGAGCTGCAGAGGGAGGCCAACACCCTCTTACAGAAAAGGGCGATAGAACCGGTTCCTCTGGCACAAAGAGGAACAGGACTGTATTCTCGGTTCTTTCTAGTCCGCAAGAAAGACCAGAACGAGTTCAGACCCATCCTCTACTTGCGACAGGCCAACAAATGGGTTCGCAGAGAAAGGTTTCGCATGTTGTCCTTGCATCAAATCTACCCTCAACTTCAGGGAGACTGGCTATGCGCAATAGATCTGCAAGACGCATATTTTCACGTGCCCATAGCAAGGAAACATCGCAAGTTCCTGCGATTTACCGTGGGCAACAACCACTATCAATACTCCGTGCTTCCTTTCGGCCTGAAGTCAGCGCCCCGGACATTTTCCAAATGCATGTCCGTGGTCGCTGCACATCTAAGGAGGAACAAGGTGTTCGTATACCCGTATCTGGACGACTGGCTGATCAAGGCAGCTATGTCTCAGGAAGCACAAATGCATTTCATTCGGACTTCCAATCTCCTACTTCATTTGGGCCTCCACATCAACCTCACGAAGTCTGTCTCGACTCCTGTCCAATGTCTACAGTACCTGGGAGCCACCATCGATACACGCACAGCAAACGTGTGTCCTTCGGAGGAGAGACGCTTATCGATCCTTCGGAAGGCTCAGGCTCTCATGACCATACCCTCCCCGACGGTGAGGAAGGTGTCTTCTTTCCTGGGCTCCATGGCCTTCTGTATCTTCCTCACTCCGAACGCACGCCTCCATATGAGACCTCTGCAAGAATGTCTGGAGGATCAGTGGGACCAGAAACTGGGGGATTGGGAAGACCGGATTCAGCTGTCGTAGCAGGCTCTCCAGTCCATCCAATGGTGGTGTTCTCCACGCAATCTCCTCCGGGGGGATTCCCTTCCACAAGGAGATACCGATGCAAACCATAGTGACGGATGCTTCTCTCCACGGCTGGGGTGCACATTCCGACCACCTTCAGATACATGGCACAGTGTCACGGAAAGAGACCAAGTACCACATCAACTTCCTGGAACTTCGAGCAGTCCATTTGGCGCTGAAAGCCTTTCAGCCGTCGTTTCACACCAATTCCCTGCTTGTCCAGACGGACAATACGACCACAATGTTCTACCTCAACAAGCAGGGGGGCTCGAGATCTCGAGCGTTCTCTCGGGAAGCCCAGGCCATTTGCAACTGGCTGTTGGCCAGGAACCTGACCATCACAGCAACTCGCCTTCCAGGTGTTCAAAATGCTTGGGCAGACGCACTCGGCAGACTCGTTCAAGAAAATCACGAATGGGTATTAAACGACGAAGTGGTGCGAGACATCTTCGGAAGATGGGGTACTCCAGAGGTAGATCTGTTCGCTACCGTGGAAAACAGCAAATGCTGCGACTTCGCCTCCAGGTTTTACCAACCAGGGACTCTGGGGAATGCACTGTGGATCAACTGGTCAGGCGGCTTTCTTTACGCTTTTCCGCCAATTCCCCTGATCCTGACAGTACTGATCAAGCTCTCACAATCGCGGGCCAAGATGATACTCATTGCTCTGGAGTGGCCCAGTCAGTGGTGGTTCACAGACCTGCTTCACCGGTCTTTCCTGCCACATCTCCGTCTTCCATGCCGGCCGGACCTTCTAACGAAGTTCGGTGGACAGATGGTGCACCCCAATCTCTCGTTGTTGAATTTGGCGGCATGGCTCCTGAGTTAGTACAGTACGGACATTTGAATCTCCCTCGGGACTGTATGGAGATATTGAAGGAGGCCAAACGACCATCTACACGCACGTCCTATGCATATAAATGGAAGAGATTTTGCATCTGGTGTGCATCGAAGAATGCGGATCCTACCTCCTGCAAGGAAGATGTCATCCTTCCTTACTTGCTACACTTGGCTCAATCTGGCCTTCAGTTTCTTTCGATTAAAGTTCACCTGGCAGCTTTAACTGCTTATAGGAAATGTCCTTCACAAACCTCCTTTTTAAAAATCCCAGTCAGAGATTTTCTTGAAGGATTGAAGAAAGTGTTTCCTCCCCATTAGGCGTCCTTCGCCTCCTTGGGAGCTTAATGTGGTTCTTTCTCGACTGATGAGGGAACCGTTTGAGCCCATTCATAAGGCTTCTCTTCAGCATCTGTCTTGGAAGACGGCTTTCCTTGTGGCCATAACTTCTGCCCGCAGGGTTAGCGAACTTCAGGCATTATGTTGTAAAGAGCCTTATACAGTCTTTCATTCCTCTAAGGTAGTTATGAGGACTCAGCCTAAGTTCCTACCTAAAGTAGTTTCAGAGTTTCATGTGAACCAAACTATTACATTGCCTACATTCTTTCAGAATCCCTCTTCTCCTGCTGAGAGGTCGCTTCATTCCCTTGATGTCAGGAGGGTCTTGAAGTTCTATTTGGACAAGACTAAGGATATCTGTAGATCAGACCAGCTATTTGTAAACTATGGCTCTGTCCGAACTGGTCTAGCTACCTCTAAACAATCCATTTCTAGGTGGATTGTTTCCTGTATTCAGCTGTGTTATCAGAAAGCCAACAAGACTCTTGTTAGTAAGCCTCGGGCTCACTCTACTAGAGGTAAAGCAGCTACTGCGGCTTTACTTCGTAACGTACCTATTTCAGAAATCTGTAAGGCTGCTGCTTGGAAGTCAGTCCATACATTTACTCAGCACTACTGCCTAGACACTGATGCTAGGGCAGATGCTCAGGGTGGGCAGGCTTCACTTCGGAATCTATTTGCACAATAGTGCGGTTGTTCTCCGTTTCTTCCACCGCTGGGGAGTTGTTTTGGGATGGGCTTGCTAGTCTATTCACATGATTATGACTATACACGGAAATCCCCTACAAGAAAGGAGTAGTTTCTTACCTGTAACTCAAGTTCTCTTGTAGGGGTATTTCCGTGATGGTCATAAGCAACCCGCCCGCCTCCCCGGTGGCAGACGTACCCCAGACTCAACAGACTGCTTCTTTACGCCTTCAAAAAGAACTGAAAGTAACTGCCTCTGGCTGTGCATCATGGGATACCGGGGGTCTCTGGAGACTCTTAAAGGCACGGTATCCATTTGCAGTCCCATAATGGCAGCCTATGGGGGCTTCTCTGTCCAATCCCTTTCATCTCTATCATGAAAAAAGGAGTTTTGTGAAGGAGTTTTCTATGTGTGAAACTCAGTAAAATTGCTAAATTTGAAAGTTAAACTGGCTATCTTTTTTAACTTCAAGATGAAGTAATGGCCAGTGTAGCCTAGTTGGTTAGGCTGCATTATTGTCTTTTTATCTCTTAAGTGTCTATGCAGGCCTTCCTGAAGAAAGGCAGAAGATGACAACTTAAGAAGATAAATCTAATGAAGTGCTCCGGGGTCCACTCACATGGGCGGGACTATTCACATGATTATGACTATCACGGAAATACCCCTACAAGAGAACTGGAGTTACAGGTAAGAAACTACTCCTTCCGAGACCTCGACTGGTCTCCAGCGAACGTGCCCTCAAACAGTGAGTCACGGGACCAAGGCACTCACCCGGTCTCCTCTTCCAGGCGGGGGGCGCAAAGTAGAAGGGTGGAGCCCGCGAGGCTCCTTCCGATCCAGGACTGCAGGGTCCTCACCGGGGTCTCTGGGCCCCAAAGCGTCGACTCCCTCTCTTCGCCGTTACACGGAGAACAGTCTCCTTCATTTGTGCCTTCTCCCGGCAGGCTCCGTCAGTACGCAGGGCTCTCCTCGATATTTCGGGAGCCCCGCCCACAAACAGGCATCCTTCGCCTGACTTCCTGCTCCGACTCTGGCTTCTGGAGGCGTGGCCAGGCAATTTTGCACCCTCCGGCCGGCCTCACTGGGTGCCCAGCAACGCTTCAGGATTCCCTCGCGCTGGCTTCGCTTATGAGCAACCGCGCTTGATGAACACAAATTACCCTCGGGCTCTGAGGCTTCTCCAGGAGTGGGGGCTCGTCCAGAATTCCGCGGCAGGATTACCACTCCCTGGGGACTCCAGGGAGCGCAACGCACCAAAGATCGGGGGGAAAAGCAGAGCACCCTCGCCAGGGCTTCCCCCAAAGAGAAGGGGAAACACACCCCCTGAATCCAGCGCTCCTTTAGCGCTAATCTTTGCAAGTCCTGCAGGACAGGACGCCAAGCCTGAGAGATTACTGGGGCAGAAGACCGAGCCCTGGCAGGCCAGCACGCCGGGTCCCCCAGCAGGGGCAGTCCTCTCAGCCACCCAGCAGGTAGCCCCAGGCGGCGGTACCTCCTGGCAGTCCCCAGTAAGCACAACAGCAGCACACTCATGGGGGTCCCAGCCCCAATACTTATACTGTACATGTCCTTTGTTCTACCCCCCTGGCACAGGCCTAAGCCCAGTCCAAACCAGTTCTAGGGGGCACTCAAACATTTGTTTAGAGGGCACAAACACCCTCACTGTCAGTGTAGGCTCTGGCCCCAGACACACCACAGGGGGGTGGAGCCAGCATTATGTAGTGCAGGCACAGTCCTATTCAGGCACAGGTGCTACTCCTCCCACTACTCCAAATGCAGATCAGCCTATTCAGCCTAGCACTGACTCTCCCAGCCCCTCTGGAGCCACTGCACCTCCCCAGTCCCTGTCACTCCAGAGCCAGACATGCAATACACATCCGGCAGGCACAAAGACACATAGCACACAGAAATGCCAACTTCTGAAAGTGGCATTTCTAAAATAGTGATAATAAATCTGCGCACACCATTACGCAGCATTGATTACCACTATTCCAAACATACCAAACATGATCCCGCTACTCCTCTCAGATCAGGAATTACCACTGAAACACATATCAGGGAATCCCCAATGCATTCCTATAAGAGGGCAGCCTCACAGTAGTGAGAAATCAAAATGGCTGTTTGTCACTACCAGGACATGCCATACAGTTAAGGCACATGTCCTACCTTTTACCTACATTGCACCCTGCCCATAGGGCTAGTTGGGGCCTACCTTAGGGGTGACTGATATGTAGTAAAAAGGGAGTCAGACGTGGCACCCACTTTATGTGCCACGTCACAGCTTTCAGCAAACTGCACGCGCAGGCCCTGCAATGGCGGAGGCCTGAGACAGGTTTGAAAGGCTACTTTGGTGGGTGGCGCAATCAGCGCTGCAAGTCCACCAGTAGCATTTAATTTACTGGCCCCGGGTATATGAGATACCACATTACTGGGGACTGATGGGTAAATTAAATTAGCTAAACAGGTGTAGACAAATCTTACCATGCTTTACCATAGAGAGCACTTGCACTTTGCACTGGACAGCAGTGATAAAGTGCCCAGAGTCCTAAAACCACCAACACCAGGTCAGGAACAAGCATTTGCAATGCAATAGGTCTCGCGTTTACACCAGTTTGAGCTATTGACATTGTAAATGACAATGCCTTTTATTTTTGTTTTTGTTTTTAAAACCTAAATAAAAGGCATTGTCATTTACAATGCCAATAGCTTAAACTCTCGTATACCGAACACGTAGGTATTCTATATATCTGCAGTGATAGTGATCTCACACCTATATCTGAAGTGATGGTGATCTCACACCTATATCTGAAGTGATGGTGATCTCACACCTATATCTGCAGTGATGGTGATCTCACACCTATATCTGCAGTGATGGTGATCTCACACCTATATCTGCAGTGATCTCACTGATCTCACACCTATATCTGCAGTGATCTCACTGATCTCACACCTATATCTGCAGTGATGGTGATCTCACATCTATATCTGCAGTGATGGTGATCTCACACCTATATCTGCAGTGATGGTGATCTCACACCTATATCTGCAGTGATGGTGATCTCACACCTATATCTGCAGTGATGGTGATCTCACACCTATATCTGCAGTGATGGTGATCTCACACCTAAATCTGCAGTGATCTCACTGATCTCACACCTAAATCTGCAGTGATCTCACTGATCTCACACCTAAATCTGCAGTGATCTCACTGATCTCACACCTAAATCTGCAGTGATCTCACTGATCTCACACCTATATCTGCAGTGATCTCACTGATCTCACACCTATATCTGCAGTGATGGTGATCTCACACCTATATCTGCAGTGATGGTGATCTCACACCTATATCTGCAGTGATGGTGATCTCACACCTTTTTACTGTTAGCACATCACTACAGCAAGGCCAAGCGAAAGGAGCCCCTTGGGCGTGAAGGGGCGTCTTGAGACCTCAATAAACAACAAAGGAAGGCTGGACTCTGGTGTTGAGCAGTGACTGGTTGAAGGGAGCCTCGGCGACTGGCAGAGGGGGGAGATGGTGCACACGTGTGCTCTGGAGACAGAGGGGGGAGATGGTTATGTATATCAGCACAGAAATCTGTTTAAACTAAACATTAGATTTAGGGTGAGGAAAAATACAGTAGCGTGAACGTTTTATTTCGGTGTAGACTCTGCGCGGTGCTGTTTTGTAATGTCGTCACTGGCAGACATAATCACATCTAGAAAAAAAAACAGACTTCGGGAACATGATCCATCAACACGCCTCCTTTAGATAAGAAATACCCTCACGACAGCCGTTAAGCAAACAATCCAGTCCTGATGGGCCGTCCCAAAAGGAGACAGGGCGGTAACAAAGAAGCCTCATTTTCAATCGGAGGCCACCGTTTAGCATAAACGATGACTCCAGCCAATGAAAATGATGGGCGGGGCTTCAAGTCCCCTTCTGAAATCTCCTCTACCACAATATGTTTTGCAGAGTGAGCAGCGCATGCGCACTGCAACGGTAGGCGAGACCTAAAAATACTAGGAGGAAGGCAAAAAAGTTCAGGGATGACCCTGCAAAAAGGGCCAAGTCCAACACCTGCGATCTTCGTTTTCCTTGTTTGGGCAATTGTTAGACCTTGTAGGACATAAGTGGCAGCTTGCATTGAGGCTGTGATGAGCCCTGACCCAAACCCCCACCCTTTGCCCCACTTCCCCACACCCAGTAAGCATAAAAATACAAATTCCTATATAACATTTGCCTCACTTATTATTATTTTTTTAATTCTTCAGGTTTTATGCTGAAGAAGAAATCTGACTCTCCAAAATGCTTGTTTCTACATACTCTTGATGGTGAAGTAGGGAATAACGACAAAGCTGCCCTTTACCAGCCCTACCTTCACTGACCTAGAGCTACACTTTTGAGAGAATGAAGATCTACGGATACATTCCTTCTCAGTGCTTTTTAGTTTTGTGCAATGCCACTGAATCTTTGGCTAACAACCCCCGCCTTCCTTAAAGTAAGCTGGTCTCATTGGTGTCATTCCAAAGAACATTTAGGAAAGTCTAAACTACCTGGATGTTCTTAGGTCTACGGCTAAATCATTCAGCCTACGTCCCCACCCACCCAGTTTCCAGCATTTCAGCCTACATTAATAGTTGTAAAGGAATTAATGGTGTTGAGGTAGGCAAAGTACAGTCATTTTAAGGCTGTCTTGATCTGCATGTCCGCTTACCCCTCCCTTTTACATTTTATCATCCTTGAGTGTACATTGATGTGAAGGCTTTTTTAGCCTTGGGTTTCACCCCACTTGGCTACAACTAAACTTGTTTGGTTCTGAGAATTACTACACTTCTGAATGCTTTTGCTTAAAGTTTCTTTCTTAGGTGGTTTGAGGGACGAGGAGGTGGTAATTGCTAAAGAAAATATAATAGCACGTTTATGGATGGCATAATTTATTTCCACTTCGGATGCCTTTGCTGGTCTATTGCCTTAATGTTAATAACACTTGTGTAGCACACAAATGCCACTGGTCTCTTTTCACTTATAGAAGGGTTATGATACTGTGTTGCAACAGATATATTATTAAAAAGAGAAAGTCCTTCTCTTCCAAAAGCTTGTTCAAATTAGAAAGCTTTCTATCTCTTCCAAAAGGGGAGGAGATCGGGTTCTCTCCTCAAACTTTCCGGTAATCTGTTCCAGATCTGTGATATCAGAACTGAAAAAGCCTGACCGCCCATGGTGGATTTATTAAAGCGTGGACGATTCAGCAAGATCGCCTCAAAAGAGTGAAGATGGTGTCCAGCCACATAGCGCCTCAGCCGGTCCTCAATTCAGGCCAGTACTGTGCCGTACAATGACTTGTGCGCAATGCATAGGCCTTTAAACCTGGCCCTATGTTTGACTGGTAGCCAGTGCAATTGTTGCAGCAGTGGCATAGCATGTGCCCGTCTTGGTAGCTTGAACAATAGTCTTGCAGCATCATTCATAACCACTTGACGCTTACCCAGCAACTTATTGGAGAGACCGATGTACAAGGCATTGCCATAGTCGAACCGTGACATGATCAATGCAGCCACCACTTTTATCATAATTGTAAAGGAAAGAATAGGAACCAATTTCCAGAGCTTTCTAAGAAGACCTGTGCAGCTTCCAACCAGTGATGCCACCTGCCTAGCCATCTACAGGTTACTATCCAGCTTGATAACACAGCTTTCTTACTGCTGGCATTGTTTCTGGGACAGGACCTAACTCTGGGCCAAAAACCAACCATCCATGGATTTCCCTTTTCTGGGTTCACTTTCAGGGAGCTTGCAGTCATCCAGTTCACAGTGAACCTAAGAATATTCTGCACGTTTACCTGTGCCTCCGTGGAACTCTCAATCTGTAAGATCAGCTGGGTATCATCTGCATAGTTAAACAGTTGGCAATCCAACTGTGCTAATGCTGCTATCGGAGGATATAGATGGATATTAAACAGCAATGGGGAAAGCGCCGATCCCTGAGGGACCCCGTAAGAAAGCGCCCTTTCTCTGGAAACATAACCACCCGTCTGCACCCTCTGTGACTGATCGTTCAAGAACGAAGAAATCACAAAAGTGCGGACCCTGTAATCCCACACTCATTAACCGGTGCATAAGCAGTTGATGGTCCACTGTATGAAATGCTGCTGTAAGGTTCAGCAGAATCAACAAGGATGATTTGTTCTTATCAGCCGCCAATCTAAGCTCATTCATTACAGAGAGCATCACCAGCTCAGTACTATGATGGGCCCGAAAACCTGAATGGAGCAATTGATGAATTTCGTGAGGATTTTTACATGCCACTACAAGATTTTAGCCGGAAATGGTAGCAGGGATGCTGGGCGATAATTCTTTAAAAATTTTGGATCTGCCCTTGGCTTCTTAAACAGCAGGCTAACCATTGCCTTCTTAAATTTCAGAGGCACTGTATCTGACGCCAAAGAGGTGTTTAGGAAGGACAAGTTGTTTGGAAAACATCCTTGTGTTTTTTGGAAAGGTTTGTAAGATAGCCTTGACCAACAGTTATGCTGAAAGTAAAAACAAAATAAATAAAAAAAATCATCAAAGTCTGAGGTTGGTGTGGACATTAGTTATTTATTTCCTTAACTGTGTTTTTGGTTCAGTACGTTTGCACGTTTTTTTCCAAAGATGACGTTGCTGCTTGGGAGAAGTTTTCATAAGTTGAGGTGACTTCATGGTTAGCAATGTAAATCCTCAACTCAACGCTCTCCATGGCCAAGCAAGTCAACGCAGTCTCATCCTCCTGCTTCAACACCCTCCGCATGCTTCGCAAGATCTACAGGTGGATCCCGACAGACACAAGAAGAACAGTCACCCAGGCCCTCGTCAGTAGCAGACTTGACTATGGGAACGCCCTCTACGCGGGAGCCCCGGCCAAGCTCATCAAGCGACTGCAACGCATACAAAACGCCTCCGCACGCCTGATCCTCGATGTACCACGCCACATCACCCCCCACCTGAGGAACCTGCACTGGCTCCCCGTCGACAGGAGAATCTCCTTCAAACTCCTCATCCACGCACACAAGGCACTCCACAAGACTGGCCCAGCCTACCTCAACAGACGACTCCTCTTCTACGTCCCCAACCGCCAACTCCGCTCCGCCGACCTCTCCCTCGCCACTGTCCCTCGCATTCGAAGAACTACCACCGGCGGCAGATCCTTCTCCCACCTCGCCGCCAAGACCTGGAACACCCTTCCACTAAGCCTACGACAGACCCAAGACCTGCTGACCTTCAGGAGGCTACTCAAGACCTGGTTGTTCGACCAGTAGCAGCACCCCCCCCCCCCCTTTTTTTTCTCCCCAGCGCCTTGAGACCCTCGCGGGTAAGTAGCGCGCTTTACAAATTCTGTGATTGATTGATGGTGTTGTAAATAGAACAGGCGAGTGTTTACATCTTCTACTTCCTCCCCCCAAAAAAGTTGTGATTGTGTAGCCATACATTTTTGTCTCTTTTCTGGTGTCTTCCATTTTCTCTACATTGATTGTGGATGGGTATACATGTTGGCTATACAAGTTGAGCCTTGATAGTCTTGAAAGTTGTCATGCTTAGTTATAAGACATTGTTATTACAGACAGTAATTTAGTTAATTCTGACTTCAGATGCTTAAATTTTGTATTGCAGGGTGGTAGCACATTTTCCTTCAGATAGTAAAGACCCATTGCTAAGTGACATTTGTCAAGAGATTTATCTTACTATCCTAGGGCATTTCCTGCTTGGTAAATGCATCGTCGTCTGGTTGTTAGACTCCAGCACAGAAAATGGGCAGTTTTTATTTCCATTCTTTCGAAAAATGGCTTGGATCTCATTTCTTCGGTGAGTTATGGACCTATATCTACCTTTTTAGGTCTCGCCTAGGCAGCGCTTGCGCTGTCTCTTTGAGACCTGCCGTGTTCAGGATATGGGCTTGAAGCACCTCCCATCTTTTCTAAGCCCCTCCCATCTTTTCTATTGGCTCCTTTGGCCTTTTCATTGGTGAAATAGCTTAGTAGTCCATCCTTTTCAAATATTGTAACCTCCCATATGGACTGGCCCTGTTATATCGCTGCATTTTATTTTAACTATTTCATTCCTTGGCTGTCCTCGCGCATCGCTGGTGATCAGCTGTCTTTGAGCAGCGCTCGCTGTGTGCCTTTTATTTATTGACGTGCCCATTTGATTTTTTTTTTTTTTCCTTGGTTTGCCTGCAAAGCACACCCCTCCCACCTCCGAAACTGCGTCGAGCAGCGCTCGCCGTGCGCTTTTATTTAACACCTCCCGTATTTTTGTTTTTCTTGTAAATTTTTTTTTTTTTTGCGCTGTGGGGAATGTCTTGGGCTTCTTTTCGTATGCATGTTCTTGCTTCTCACTACTTTTCAATGGAGGTGGGGCTTGTTTTGGCTTTGAGATCCACCCACACACTGACGGCAGCAGCTGAGCAGGCGCAGCTCTTTCCTCCTCCCTCTACGTTGTTATTCATTCGGACTAATCCGGGTTAACAACCCTGCCGGAGTCCTGTTCGTGCGTTGTCATCAGTGCCTGAATCTTGTTTCGTGTGGGTAGCAGGTGGTCGGTCATCCCTTTCTATTTTGTTTTTTATCTGTGTTTTGTAAACATGGATGTTGAGAAGACTGGGCAGTGCACAGTGGGCTGCAGCATCAGTCATGTGCTTCGTCTTGTTTTGGGGACTTAAGCATGGCTGCGGACTCAGTCACTACTCTCGTATCCACATAGTAAGGCTAAAAACCTGACAAATTTATGTATTATCTAATGTCCCGTCGGAGTACAGGAGCATCCCACCTGCCCAGTGTGCCGAGAGATATTGGAGGTTATGGTTCCTCGTTGTGCGCTTTGTTTTCCCACACCGCTTCTTTGCCGTTTAATAGAAATGTACATGTCGATGTTGCTTGGAGCTCATCTTTATTATTTTTGCGCTCTTTGGCAGATATATTTTTGCTTTGGGTTGGAGTGGTGTGCATTGTTAGGGGTACTGAGACTAAGTAGTACTTGATGATTAAAGGGATTCGTTGGCATGGTGCTGGTTGACACAACAGGCCAGAATACTTGGCTCGTTGAAGATGTCTTCACACGTATAAATATTCTGATAAATGGACTATTGTGCTTTGCATCGAGATTTATTCTGGTCTTTGGATAATCAAGTTCGTTCTTTTGTACTCTAGATTCTCCAAGCATAGCTAGGCTGAGCAGTCGGAGCTTTGTACCTTTTCCTCTGTCCTATGTGTGAGAAAGTGCCTCTTTTGCATGGTTAGCCCCCTACTTTTTGCCTGGTATTGATATGGTTTCAATTGTAGTGCACAGTGTTCCTGTCAACCAGGTCCCCTGTGCCACAAACCCCCAATTGGTACTTCTACCCCTTGTTAGTCCCTAGTAAATGGAACCCTGGGTACCTAGGGCCTGGGAGCTGAAGAGGGGCACTTGCGGCCACGCCCCCCTCACTGGAACCACGCCACTGCCCTTGCAGTTTGCATGCCCCTGTGAGGGAGAAAACGACAAAGTCGACATGACACCCTGCCTGGGTGCCATGCCAGCTTACACTGCATCGTGGCATAGGTAAGTCACCCCTCTAGCAGGCCTCCAGTCCTAAGGCAAGGTGCACTAAACCAGAAGTGAGGGCATATCTGCATTAGCAGCTATGCCCCTACAATATTGGGGTCCTTTTCCTAATATTGTAAGTGCCAGTGAAGCCATAGCGAGTACATGGGCTAGAAACTCAATAACTCGAGTTCCACATCACCATGATGGCTTCACTGAACACAGGAGTGTTTGGTACCAAACTACTCCTTTCAATAAATCCACAATTATGTCTGTGTGGGATGTATTGTACCATGTACCCAGAGGGCCTCCCTGAAAACCTGCCAACCCTGGTGTGGTTTCTGACCGGCTGTAGGCAGCCAGCCACCACCAGACATATTTCCGGACCCCCTGGGTAGAGAGTCTTTGCTCTCTGGGACCAGAAACAATGCACATCCTGGGCAGAGGTGTTACACCTCCTCCCACAGGGTGGGCCTGTGCTCGAACAGGCTAGCTTCAAAGACCTGCCGCCTTGGTGATGCGACAACCCCCACCCCCCCAGCCTCTGCTGCTAGCAACAGATGGCAGCCCCTAGTTTACACCCCCCACTTTGGGCGGAAAAACGAATAGTAGGTGTGCCCACCTCTGCCAACTCCACCCCTAAGGTGGGGGAGGCGAGGTGAAGCTCATCTTTCAGTCCCCTCCAATCGGGGCTAGGTCTATGCCCTCCCTCCCACAGGAGGGTGGTATAATAGAGGGTGTAGTCACCCCAGGTAAGGTGCCCATTGGCCCTACCTGCTACTTCCCTAAAACGCCCCTAAATCTAGTATTTAGGTGGCTTCCCCCAGACCTACTAACTACATCTGCGACGACCTAAGAAGAAAGAAGACGACCCTGCAGAGAAGGCTGAAGACGACGACTGCCTTGGCACCAGCCCTACCGGCCTGTCTCCAGCTTCTGAAAACCTGCGACCTGTCTTGCAGCCAGTAACCTCTGAAACCCTGGGAGGAGTTCTGCCTTCGAACAAGACTCTTATCTCCCAGGGACAGCAGACCTGTCCAGAAGAAATCTACTCCAAGGACTCCAGATCCAGGCGGATTCACATCTCCTGCCCACTCTGCACCAAACGCCCACGGCCCGAGTCTGAGTGGCTCACCTGTGCAGTGAAGTCTCCCCAGCAATCCTGACCTTGCGTCCAGTGCTGGCTGACCGTTCCTGACCTCCATGATGGCACCTGCATTGTGAATCCAGAGGCTCATCCCGACCGCGACCGGCATCTGGTAAGAAAACTCTGACATCGAAAGGCACCCCTGAACCAGAAGCCCCTGGGCCTCGATGAGCTGAACCGACGGTGCCCCTACATCCCTACTTACCTCTGCTGTCGTTGGTCTTCCTCCTGCAACCTCCGGTGCCACGCCTGGTGCTTCTTTGCTGAAAGAAGAATCCCAATTGTAAAGCATTGGGTGCCCGACATCGAAATTGCACCCTGCAGCCCCTGTGCCGCTGGTGGTGCATGTTTGGTGCTGCTTAGTGCCCCCCCCCCCCCTGTGCTTGACCTAACCCCCAAAGCTTGGCCCCTGCAACCGATCTACTTGCATGCAAATAGTGCGTCTCCAGGCACCCCCTGTCTCCATTGGAAAGCATTGGGCCGAAATCAGAAAAGGTCAAGTAATCCAGCAACATTCGCCACCCAGAGTTGCTGTTGAATGGGTAAAAAGGTATCCGAATGGGAATTGGTGAAAAAAGCAGTAGACCTGAACCATTTTATTTATTTTATTAATATATCTTATACTGTCAAACAAATACACCCCATGAATAAAGAATGATGTGGAAGAGCAATCAAGGCTGGCAACCTGAGCAAAAACTACACAAACCTTAAAAGGATGAGATTTCGCCTACTTCTGCAAGGCCAAAGTAAGGCAGAATTTGAGCAGGGGTTCACACCCCAAGCCCCTCTTGGAGGCTCTAATGCTCTCAAAAATAGATTAGCCTGAGTCTGGTCGTAGCTCAGACCCCAGCTAGGGGTGCACCCTGCACATGACATGATGATGATGAGAGATAAAGCACTTGGTAGATTGCTACCCTGAAAGCACAAGAACGAATCGGCTTGCCTTGTGATTACTCTGCTGTCCTCCGCCCTCCAAGAGTACCCAGTACTTTTTGTGGAAACCAGATACTTTGTAGTTTACTTAATGAGGTAGCCACCTGACCACCTCAAATTTCTTCCCACTGCAAATTCCAGTTTCTTTATTGGTAGTAAATGACTTTCAGGGTACAAAAAAAAGATAATGTGGTGAAAGGAGACCAGCAACTCGGTATATCCGAGGTGAACCCCTGAAACCAGGTTCCGCCAGAATGTGTGCCATTTATCTGGGTTCCAATATTCAAAACAATACTTTTTAAAAGTGTTTGCAGGATTTGTCTTTTCGTTAGGATGGTTGTACTTTCTCAGTACTGTGCTGTTTAGGGATTTTTTAACATGCTGTATTATCATTAGGTGTGTAGGAAAGTAGGATCGTCTTTTATGGTTACCCCCACTTTTTGCTTGATGTAATGCTGTTTATGACTAGTCTGACTGGGACCCTGCTAATCAGGACCCCAGTCTCTGCTTTCCCCCCCTAAACTGTTATGGTAAGTAATTGGGTACATCCCAGATTGGATATTGGGGTACCCTTATCAGTCCCTAGTATATGGTAGTAAGGTACCCAGAGCAAAGGTACCCCAGAGATCCCCCATAGGCTGAAGCATGTATTGTCACCTATGGGAGACCATTCAAACTATCTCTACAGGCCTGCCATTGCCGCCTGTGTAAGCTGATTCTAGCACCACTTACGAAAGATATAGTTTTCACTATATCTAAGATCACTGCACTTAAAACCTATAAGTCACCCCTACAGCAGGCCTTTTCAATCCTGAAGGCAGGGTGCTTGGTTCTAAGTGTGAGGGTGCCCCTGCATGAGCAGGACACTGCTACAGCCTTCGGAGTCCATTCTCCCGGGTTGTAAGTGAGACAGCCATATAACATATAGAGGGGCACCGCGTCATTACGCGATGACCATCTTGAAACTGGCTGTAACGAACCCTTCGGTGTTTTATGTTGGAATCATACCTACCACACCGTAAACTGTGTGGTAGGTATGATTCCAAGCATTGTAAAGGCCCTCCATCTGAAAGAGACACGTTAGTGACAGATTCCTTACCTTAGAATATCCCCAGGCGTCAGGCTGGATCCGGAAAGTTTTTTGCGTAGCAGTACCCTTGCGCGTCGGTAGGCGGCGTCGTGCGGCTCCGCGTCCGTCGTCGGCGTCGTGATCGCCGGGATGACGTCGCGGGCAGTACTTAGGCGCCGCCCCTGCGCGCTGACGTCAGTTCTTCTTCTTTTTCCGCGCCAGCAAGCGCAGATCCGGGAAGAGCAGTGCCCTGGTCATTTTTTGACCATACTTTTTGGTGAATTTTTCACTGTTTTTCTATCAAGGTGTCGTAGGGATGCCCGGTTTCAAACGTTGCGGCGCCTGTGCTCGGATGATGTCCGTCACCGACCCGCATTGGGAGTGTCTCTTCTGCCTCGGCCGAGGCCACGACACGGAGTCTTGTACCGACTGCCAGGCCCTCAACCCGAAAGCTTTGCGAGAGCGGTCTCGAAAGCTCCTCGAGGCCCGGCATTCGGCTCCGCGGAAGCCCCGGTCGCGTGAGAGGTCCAGGGGTCGATCGCGGAGTCCACACCGGTCGTCGGCATCGAAGTCTTCTTCGTCCGGTAAGTCAAAACACAAGAAGTCCAAAAAGCATCATCGCTCTAGGACTTCGCCTCGCCGGTCTCGCGACTCGGCTGAGGCCCCTCGCGGCCCCGGACATGCCTGTGGAGTCGCCCCCGCCATACCCGCCCTTCCCGGGTTCGGGGGCGGATCCGGCCAAAGTGTAGGAATTCCTGTCGGCCATGGCCCGCCTCTTCGGGCCTTCAGGCCCCTCTGGTGCGCCTCCGGGCCCCGCGGGCCCTGATGGGGTTGCTCCGGCGTCGCCGACGGCTCCGGCCCCGGCGTCGCCCGTGCCTCCAGCCTCGATCCCGGCTTCGGCCCCGGCCTCGATCCCGGCTCCACAACCCCCATCGACGCCGGTCGACCTAACGACACCTCCGATGTCTCCGGTGCCGTTCTCGACGCCGCCTTGGGCTCCGAGCGGCGTCGTTCCCCAGTTCCTTCCGGCTCCGGACATGGACCCGGACCGACGTCGCTCGACGCCGGTTCCGGCGCCGATGAGACCTTGGGTCCCAAATGTCCCTCCTCCCCCTTATTTTGAACCTGAGGAGGACCAGGAGGGGTCTGATGACCCTCTGACACAACAGTGTCAGTACGATTAGGACTGGACAGAGGGTCTAGGGGATGCTAGTGGTCTAGATACTTCCCCTGACACTGGCATGCTGTCTCCTCCCGTGGCTATGGAGGAGGGAGCCAATTTTGCAACGGTGTTGCGTAGGGCAGCTGGAGCCTTACATCTCCAACTCCCTGCTGTGGCGGTCAAGGTTAATCTCTTGACAGAGGTGCTTCAGCCGGCAGCCTCCTCTTCGGAGACTGTGCTGCCGTTTAACGACGCCCTCACTGACGTTCTTTTGGGCGCCTGGTCCAAGCCCAACACAGGGGCTCCTGTGGATAGGAACGTGTCCCGACGCCATCGCCCAGCTCCGGGCGACCCCCTGTTTCTCTCTGTCCACCCCACCCCTGAGAGCTTGGTTGTCCAAGCCTCCGCTTCCCAAACCGCCTTCCCTACCGCCCCTCCGGATAAGGAATCCAAACGCCTGGATCAATTTGGGAAGAAGGGTTTTTCTTCCTCCAGTGCTGGCTTGCGGTCCGTCAACACCGCTTGCCTTTTGGGCCGATATACCCACTCCTTGTGGGACTCGGTGGCGGATGTTTGGCCCCAGTGTTCTGAGGAGGTCCAGACACTGCTTTCCCGCGCCATTGCGGAAGGAAGGGATGCGGCCAAATATACAATTCGATGTGGCCTTGATACCGCCGACTCGCTGGGCAGGTCTATTGCAACGACGGTGGCGCTACGACGCCACGCCTGGCTAAGAACCACTGGTTTTTCAGGGGATGTCCAGAATACTCTCATGGACATGCCCTTTGATGGAGTCGGTCTTTTTGGGTCCAAAGCAGACCATGCGTTGGAGCGCTTTAAGGACTCACGGGCTACTGCAAAGTCCCTGGGCCTTTCTGCTACACGCCCTCCGCTGACTTCTGCTTTTCGCCCCTATCGTGGCCACGGTAGGGGCGCCCCTTCACGTCAGCAGCCCAGCCACCGGCCCGCGCAGCAGGCGTCTTCGCGTGGCCGAGGACGTGGATTCCGCCGTGGCGGATCGGGCAACCAGCGTGCGGGTCAGGCCACCACCTCCAACCCGTCCGCGGCCTCCAAACCCTCCTAGTCCCTCCTTTCAGGTGCACAGCACGCCAGTAGGGGGCAGGGTCCGCCATCACCTTCCCCACTGGCGTACCATCACCTCGGACAGGTGGGTCTTGGACATTGTCCGAAGGGGCTACTCCCTCCCCTTCGAGTCCACCCCCCCAGCCATGCCACCTCAATTCCACCGCATGTCAGGGGATCACTTGGTGCTTCTGCAGAAGGAAGTCACGGCCCTCTTGGCCAAAAGGGCCATCGAGCATGTTCCGACCCCAGAAGTAGGGCGTGGTTGCTACTCCCACTACTTCCTGGTGCCCAAAAAGGACAAGGAGGACATGCGTCCTATCTTGGACCTCCGGAACGTCAATCGCTTCCTCCGGAAGGAGAAGTTCAAGATGTTCACCCTAGCTCAGGTCTTGACTGCCCTGGAGACTGGTTGGTAGCGTTGGACTTGCAGGACGCATATTTCCACATCCCCGTCCTGCCGGCCCACCGGCGTTACCTTCGGTTCACGGTAGGCCCCGAGCATTTTCAGTTCACCGTGCTCCCCTTTGGCCTTACCAGTGCCCCTCGGGTGTTCACGAAAGTGTTGGCGGTGGTCGCAGCTCATCTGCGCCGGGCAGGGGTTTCAGTCTTCCCCTACCTCGACGACTGGCTGCTGAAGGCGGGCTCGTCCCAGGCAGTCGTCTCCCACCTCCAGACTACGGCCGAACTCCTGCACTCGCTGGGGTTCTCCATCAATGTGCCGAAGTCGCATCTGATTCCTTCTCCACAGCTCCTTTTCATCGGAGCAGTTCTGGACACGACGCAGTTTCGGGCCTATCCTCCCGAACGGCGAGTCCGGGATATTCAGGCTATGATTCCGATCTTTCAGCCTTTATCCTGGGTTTCGGTACGGATGACCCTGAGGCTGCTGGGCCTCATGGCCTCCTGCATCCTGCTGGTCAATCATGCCAGATGGCATATGCGGGCTCTGCAGTGGGACCTGAAGTTCCAGTGGGCGCAGCACCAGGGCAACCTGTCCGATCACGTCCAGATCTCGGAGGGGACTGCAAAACAGTTGCAGTGGTGGCTCTCGAACCGGCAATGGGATGGGGCGGTCACATGGGAGAGGCGGAGATCAGAGGCCTCTGGTCACCGGCGGAGTCCCGGCTCCATATCAACATTCTGGAGCTCCGGGCGATCCGACTTGCACTCAAGGCATTCCTTCCCTCTGTCAAAGGGAAGGTAGTGCAGGTGTTCACAGACAAAACCACCGCCATGTGGTACTGCAACAAACAAGGCGGGGTGGGGTCGTGGACCCTTTGTCAGGAGGCTCTGCGCCTCTGGACATGGCTGGAACATCAGGGCATGTTCCTGATGGTTCAACACCTGGCAGGTTCGCTGAACGCCAGGGCGGACGAACTCAGCCGCAGGTGCATGATGGATCACGAATGGCGTCTTCACTCGGAAGTGGCGCAAGGACTCTTTCTACAGTGGGGAGAGCCTTGGTTAGATCTATTCGCCACCGAAGAGAACGCGCAATGTCATCAGTTCTGCGCGTTGGAATTTCCAAGGCGGCACTCGCTCGGCGACGCTTTTCGTCACGAGTGGAGTTGCGGTCTGTTGTACGCCTTTCCGCCTATACCACTTCTACCCAGAGTGTTGAAGAAGATTCGGCACGACCGGGCCCAAGTCATTCTTGTGGCTCCGGACTGGGCTCGAAGAGTTTGGTATCCCGAGCTACTCAATATGAGCGTAGATCCCCCAATCAGTCTGCCTCTTCGGGAGGATCTTCTGTCGCAGCAGCAGGGGACGGTCCTCCACCCGAACCTGTCCAGTCTACACCTGCTTGCGTGGAGATTGAGCGGCGGCAGTTGATTCCTTTCGACTTGCCTCCCGAAGTTTGTGATGTGATTCTGGCAGCAAGGCGTCCCTCCACTAAGGTGGTATACGCCTGCAGGTGGAACAAATTTGTGGCATGGTGCACAGCAAAGGCTGTGAATCCCCTTTCTGCCCCGCTTTCTGAGGTCCTTCTGTTCCTTCTCTCTCTGGCCCAACAGGGTTCTGCCCTGGGTACCATCAAGGGTTATCTTTGTGCTATCTCGGCCTTCCTCAGGCTCCCTGATCAGCCCTCCCTTTTCAAGTCCCCTGTTGTTAACAGGTTCTTAAAAGGCATTACACACCTCTTCCCTCCTGTTCCGTTTGTGATGCCTCAGTGGGACTTGAACTTGGTTCTTACCTTTTTAATGTGCGCTCCCTTTGAGCCTCTACATAACTGTCCTCTTCGTCTTCTGACTCTGAAGACAGCCTTTCTGGTGGCCATCACCTCCGCTCGGCGGGTGAGTGAGCTCCAGGCTCTATCTTGCAAACCTCCCTTTCTGTCTGTTCATCCAGACAAGGTTGTTCTTCGGACGCGTCCGTCCTTCTTGCCAAAGGTGGTTACTGCTTTCCACATTGGGCAGACCATCACTTTGCCCACCTTCTTTCCGCCTCCGCATCCTTCCAGAGAGGAAGAGAGGCTCCACCGTCTGGACCCAAAACGTGCGCTCTCCTTCTATATTGACCGCACAAAACACTTCCGGGTGGATGACCAGCTCTTTGTTGGCTACGTGGGCGCCAAAAAGGTCGGGCGGTGCACAAGAGGACCATCTCCCGCTGGGTTACCTTGTGCATCAAGACCTGCTATTCTTTGGCTAAGAAGGAGCCTCCTGTTGGGCTGCGTGCCCATTCCACCAGGGCAACGGCTGCTACCATGGCCTTGGGCCGCGGTGTTCCGCTGCCGGTTATCTGTCAGGCAGCTACGTGGGCCTCGCTGCACACGTTTACAAAGCATTACTGCCTTGACAGTCCGGTCCGGAGGGACGGCTTCTTTGGCCGTTCTGTCCTCCAGGACTTCTTTGTCTGATCTTTGTTCGCAGACCCACCACCGGGGTTGGTATTGCTGGGGTATCAATTCTAAGGTAAGGAATCTGTCACTAACGTGTCTCTTTCAGATGCACAAGTTACTAACTTGTGTAACGATATATCTGTAAGAGACAGTAGTTAGTGACAGATTCCTACCGCCCACCATCCTCCCCGTTCTGCGAACTGATTTCTAGGGTTAAGGACATCCCTTTCAGGGCCCTAGTATTTTTCAGACACCTGTGTCAGCTTCTTGCATGGCTCTGCGTTCCTGGCGCGGAAAGTCGTGTACAGAACTGACGTCAGCGCGCAGGGCGGCGCCTAAGTACTGCCCGCGACGTCATTCCGGCGATCACGACGCCGACGACTGACGCGGAGCCGCACGACGCCGCCTACCGACGCGCAAGGGTACTGCTACGCAAAAAACTTTCCGGATCCAGCCTGACGCCTGGGGATATTCTAAGGTAAGGAATCTGTCACTAACTACTGTCTCTTACAGATATATCGTTACACAAGTTAGTAACTTGTGCGTTAGGTCCTCAGTGCTCCCGGTGCCAGTCTTCTAGACCCGGACAGCACAACATGGCTGCTGCCGACCAGAGACTCGATTCTGCTCTCCTGCCAAGCTCGAGCAGAGGAAGGCAGAACAATAGGCATCCTGTCACAGGGAGGTGTGGCCACCTCCCAGACAGGGTTTAGTGTATTGGAACAGGGTGGGCACGCTTGCCAGTGCCACATAGTCTGCGTGCAGGGCACATTTGGTGCCCTCCATGCATAGTCCAGTTCAGGGAGCCATTGGCTCCCGCTCGAAACTGGACCAAGGACAGGGGAGTATCCTCCCCTTGTCCAGCCCCTCCTTAGGGTGGGACCCCTGTATCGTCCCAACACCTTCCTTAAGGTAATTAAGGGGTTACCTGAGGGTGGGTCCCTAAATTTGTCGTGGGACACGATACAATTCAGACACCACTTCAACTTCGACCGTCTGGGCACTCTGGACTTAGCCCTGGACGTCAAGGCTGCAACCGGGAAGACTCCTGCTTCTTTTGATCTTTTCGCCCTGCTCGTCTGCTGCAACGTCCGTGCCTGTGCGCCCTACAGGAAACCTTCCAAGGCCTGTGGGCATCCAAGACACCTGAAGGAATCTCCCTTGAAGTGAAGGACTCACTTCCCTGCATCTGCAGGCACCACAACTAAGCTGACCGGTCTGCTGTTCCTGGGCTCCCACGGACTCCGAAAGCCTCAGCAACACAGGTGGTGGTTCTCCACATTCCTCGAGGCCTGCCATGTACACTCACCAAGTTTGAGGCCAGTATCCCTCGTCGGAGTCCCAGGAACCGAACCCCTGGGCACCACGTCGACTTGCAGTTGCAAAGGCTTGTTGGCTTCCTTCATAAAGATCTTTGGGCTCCAAGTAGCCCCAACCTCAAGCATCTCCAGTGACCAGAATCTTCAACCACACCACACCGCATTGCTTGCACCGTGGGCCTGCTTCTTTGGTAAGCTCCGGCCTGTGGGTCCTGTCAAGGGTCACATTTGAATTATTTGGGCTCCCCTGATTGCTTGGGGCCTGCCCTGACTCCCCTGCTTGTGGTGAATCTCCTGGACCTTGCTGGTCCTGACATTGCACCTTCTTCTACTTCCACGTTGTTTGCAGTTGCCAAGGCTTGTTGGTGCTCCCGCCAGACACCGACCTGTCAGCTTTCAACATCCGACGTGGGACTGCTCGTGTATGGCTCCTGGTCTTCCACAGCGTCGCCTGGTCCATACAGCTGCAGTTCCAAGGTCACCGTCCACTCTTTTTCAGCACTCGACATCGGTGGGCATTCGTCTTCCGTGCCTCCTGGTCCCTTCCAAGTGGCATAGACTCTGTCCTCTGCTTTCAGGTACTTATGGACTTGAATCCACCTTTGGGTTCCACCGGATACTTTAACCCTCTCCAGCAGCGGCACATTCCTGAAGTACTCCATTGGGTTCGGCGGTTTCTGACGCCACTTGACACCTATGCACCCGGCTCCCCTGGGGCAGGGAGCCTGGTTCCTAAGGGATCCACGGGTGGGGTGGCTCTCCAACCTTCTGTTCTCCCACTGGGTTTCTTCAGGGTCCACTGTGAAGGGTCCTTCTTTAAAATTGCAGCCGCGACTTGTAGGAAAGTGGCTCTATATATACTGCACCAAAGTAAGGTACAGTGTGTATAGGGTCCACAGTTCCCCAATGGTAAGGCAGAGGCTAAAGTTAGATATAACCTTACTCTCTAAAGTGGTAGCTTGGTCGAGCAGTAAGGCAGTATCAGAGGACAGTGTAAAACATTTGTTGTACACACTCAGTCAGCAAATGGTCTCACACACTCCAGAACTGAACTCTAGGCCAATTGTTTGTATAAAAATATAGTAGTTTTATTTTAGAACCACAATATGTATAAAAATATACTTTCTCAGAATGGGTTACCTTGGTTAAACACTTTTTAAATAGGCAATAGACTTTTTGATTACAGTAGTCACAGTTGGTGCAAAAGGCAACACAATGTCAAACACAATGCAACATTGAGCTCAATGGAAAGTTTTAGTTAAATGCAATTAGTTACTTTGTCGATTACATTTCTAACCCCAGGACTGGATCTTGGATTCAGTCCCGGGACACTTCCTGTAAACAGTTGAGTAAAAGCGTTTTGGTTACAGTAGTGATTTTTAAGGAATATTATTGTATTTTAAAAGTTGACACTTAGAAACTTTTCTAGGTAAAATTACCAATGTTATCCTATGGAAGGAAATTCAGTTTGCAGGTAAAATATGTTTACGTTACTTTTGTAATCCAGTGCTGGGCTCTCAGGTTCAGCGCTGGGATATCTATCTAAAACAGGCAAGTAATTATGTTTGTATCGTTGGCACGATTTTTAAAGAATATTTGTAAGTTTCAGAAATCGACACTTAGAAACTTTTTCAGCAAAAAGCAGTCAATGATATCCTATGGAAGGAATTTCAAGTTACGGGTAAGTACGGTTAAAATTACTTTTCAGGGTCAGTACTGGACTAAAAGATGCAGCACTGAGGTCTCTCCTGATAACAGGTGAGTAAACCGGAATTCGTTACTGTTGTGATTTTTAGGCAATATTTTGGTATTTCAAAAGTGGACACTTAGAAGAAATTTCACAGAAAACCAGTCAATGGATCCCTATGGAAGAAAATTGAGTTAGCGGTAAGTAACGTTGTGATTACTTTTCAGGGTCAGTGCTGGGCACCAAGATCCAGCACTGGGATCTCTCCTAATAGCAGGTGAGTATTTCCGTTTTCGGTACTCTGTTGATTTTAGGTGAATATTTTAAAGTTGAGAGACTCCACACTTTGACTGGTTTCACTTGGAAATTCTTCTATGTTACCCTATGGAAGAAAAGTGAGTTATCGGCTTTTGGGTAAGTACTCGACTGGCAGAGTTAAGGTTCTGGGCATAGACTCAGGGGTCCCCCAGGGTCAGGTAAGTACAGTTGTTACACCCTCAGCGGCACAGGGGCGGCCTGGTGCAGAGGGAGTAGGCCCAATGTTATCCTATGGACGGCAGGGGGGCCTTTGGTTGGTGGCTGCTGGCTAGCAGGCCACTCGGCTGTGGGAGCAAAGCTCCTGGTCACTTACTCGGGGCAAGTGGGGAAGTCGAACAGGGTAGTTGGTGCACCCTCAGCGGCACTGGGGCGGCCGGGTGCAGTGGGCTTTTGGGCCGTCGGGCGCCCAAAGGTTTTCAATGGGAAAGCTGCGTGACGAACAAAGACTGCAAGCTCGGGGATGGTGATTCTTCAGGTGCGACCACCACTTCGAGAGGTAAGTTGGGAAGCTGTGGGAAGGGTAGGCACCCAGGAGTTTGGCACAGGAGGCCGTGGGGCGTCGGGTGCAGGGGTGTCTTTAGGCATCGGAAATCTTGCCCTCTGCTGGTCGTGGTTGGAGGGGTCCCTGGTTCTGAGGCTGCAGGCGTCGTCAGGAGTGTCGAGGAGGGCCCTTGGGTGCTGGATTCTGGGTCACAGTCGCCGGGGGGACGTCCTCTTGGTATTTGCCCACTCGGGCACAGGCCGGGCTCGGCGGGTGCAGGATTCGCGGTTCCCGGTTGGCACCAGGGGTTGGTTGCTTGCTTTGAGCAGTACCACTGCTCTTGGGAGTCCCAGGTAGTTAGAGTCACAAGGCAGTCGGGTCCTCCGGGGTTTGTGAGGTTGCTGACCACTGGAGACGCCGGGGTTTAGCAGGAGCAGGTTCGAGGGTCGACAGGCCGGTAGGGCTGGGGCTAAATCAGTTGGTGTCTTCCTCTTGTGAGCAGCTGCACGGCAGGTCTTCTTGTTTCTTGTTCTTCTTTCTTGTTACGGAATCTGGAACTGAGGAAGGAAGGTTCACGGAGCCCCTAAATACTGAATTTAGGGGTAGTTACAGGTAGGTAAGGGCAGGGACCAATGGGTCCCTTCCCTGGGGTGGGTACAGCCCCTATTCTGCCACTCTCCAGTGGGAGGGGGGCAGGAGCCTGTCCCTGGTTGGCTGGGTCCCCCCATCCTCAAGATGGCGGGGACTCTAGTTTGTGCTTCACCTCGCCTCCCCCACCTTAGAGTGGAGTTGGCAGAGGTGGGCACAACCCATTTCCTGCCTCTGGTTTTCCCGCCGGTTCTCCCTGCCAGAAGTGGGGGTAGAACCAGTGGGGACCAGTTTGCTGGGAGCAGCAAATGGTCTGGGGAAGCTCAAAAAGCGGCAGGCCTTTGAAGCTTCCCCTGCCCATCCTGGGGGAGGAGGCTTTGGCACCTCGCCCCAGGATGCACATTGTTTCAGGCCCCTGAGAGCAGAGGCTCTCGACCCAGGGGTCCAGAAACATGTCTGGTGGTGGCAGCCTGGGCAGCCACTCAGTCCGGACACTGGAGGTCGGGTTGGTTTCAGGGGGCATCTCTAAGATGCCCTCTGGAGTGCATTTTACATTAAATCCCACACTGGCATCAGTGTGGGTTTAATGTGCTGAGAAGTTTGATACCAAACTTCTCAGTTTTCAGTGGGGCCATTATGGTGCTGTGGAGTTCGTAATGACAGACTCCCAGCACCATATACTCTTAATGGCAGCACTGCACTTACAATGCCCGAGAATGGACTTGGGCACTGTAGGGGCACAGGGCTCATGCCTCTGTGCCCTCACCACTGGCATGGTGCACCCAGCTAGAGGGGTGGCTGACCTAGGCCAGGGCAGTGGTTTGTAGGCATGGCACACAGGGATGTGTGCCATGTTGACTCTTCACTTTTGTTCTGCACCAAGACACGCGTGTGTGTGTGTGTGTGTGTGTGTGTGTGTGTGTAGGTGTGTGTGTGTAGGTGTGTGGGTGTGTGTGTAGGTGTGTAGGTGTGTGTGTAGGTGTGTAGGTGTGTGTGTAGGTGTGTAGGTGTGTGTGTAGGTGTGTAGGTGTGTGTGTGTAGGTGTGTGTGTGTGTAGGTGTGTGTGTGTAGGTGTGTGTGTGTAGGTGTGTGTAGGTGTGTGTGTGTAGGTGTGTGTGTGTAGGTGTGTGTGTGTGTATAGGTGTGTGTGTGTGTAGGTGTGTGTGTGTGTAGGTGTGTGTGTGTGTAGGTGTGTGTGTGTGTAGGTGTGTGTGTGTAGGTGTGTGTGTAGGTAGGTACAGGGTCCCTAAGGGTGGCACAACAAGTGCTGCAGCCCTTAGGGGCCTTCCCTGGTCACAGTGCCCTGGGTACCATTTACCAGGGGCTGACCTGTGGCCAGGGATGTCAATTGGGTGTAGGCATTAATGCAGTTTTAGGGAAGGGACACAGGCCCTGGGGACCTGGTTGGCAGGAGCCCAGGGCACACTCAGTCAAAGCACATCAGCAATGCAGCAAAAAGTGGGGGCATACCATGCAAGAAAGATGGCACTTTCTCACACAACCCCCCCCAACGAAAGATGAGACTAACCCTGCCCTATGGAGTCTTCATTGTCTAAGTGGAAGAACCTGGAAAGGCCATCTGCATTGGCATGGGCAGTGCCAGGTCTGTGTTCCACTTCAAAGTCCATTCCCTGTACGGAGATGGACCACCTCAACAGTTTTGGATTTTCTCCTTTCATTAGCATTAGCCACCTGAGAGGTCTGTGGTCAGTTTGAACTAGGAAGTGAGTCCCAAACAGGTAGGGCCTCAGCTTCTTCAGGGATCAAACCACAGCAAAGGCCTCCCTCTCAATGGCACTCCAACGCTGCTCCCTGGGGAGAAGCCTTTTGCTTATAAAAGCAACAGGTTGGTCCTGGCCTTCATCATTGGTCTGGGATAGGACCGCTCCTATCCCTAGCTCAGAGGCATCAGTCTGCACAATGAACTGCTTGGCATAATCTGGTGCTTTTAGAGTTGGTGCTGAGCACATTGCTTCTTTCAGAGTGTCAAAAGCCTTTTGGCAACTGACTGTCCAGTTTACTTTCTTTGGCATCTTCTTGGAGGTGAGTTCTGAGAGGGGAGTCACAATGGACCCATATCCCTTCACAAACCTCCTGTAGTACCCAGTCAAGCCAAGGAATGCCCTGACTTGGGTCTGGGTTGTTGGAGCTGCCCAGTCCAGGATGGCCTGGATCTTGGGCTGTAAGGGTTGTACCTGGCCTCCACCAACCAGGTGGCCCAAGTACACCACAGTGCCCTGCCCTATCTGGCATTTGGATGCCTTGATAGTTAGGCCTGCAGTTTGCAGAGCCTTTAAAACCTTCCCAAGGTGGATCAGGTGATCCTGCCAGGTGGAACTGAAGACAGCAATATCATCAAGATAGGCTGCACTAAAGGACTCCAACCCAGCAAGGACTTGATTCACCAACCTCTGGAAGGTGGCAGGGGCCTTCTTTAAACCAAAGGGCATAACAGTGAACTGAAAATGCCCATCAGGTGTGGAGAATGCGGTTTTCTCTTTTGCTCCTGGGGCCATGCCAATCTGCCAGTACCCTGCAGTTAAGTCAAAGGTACTCCGGTATTTGGCGGCACCCAATCTGTCTATCAGTTCATCAGCTCTTGGGATAGGGTGTGCATCTGTCTTGGTGACAGAGTTGAGACCTCTATAGTCCACACAAAACCTCATCTCTCTCTTTTCACCCTGTTGATGAGGTTTGGGGACCAGAACCACTGGGCTAGCCCAGGGGCTCTCAGAGGGCTCAATAACCCCTAGCTCCAGCATTTTGCTGACTTCAGCTCTGATGCTTTCCTTAAGTTGGTCTGACTGACGATAGATCTTGTTTTTGACAGGTGCACTGTCACCAGTGTCCACATCATGGGTACACCAGTTTGTCAGACCAGGGGTCAAAGAAAAGAGCCCAGCATACTGCTGCAAGACTTGCTTGCAGTCAGTCTGCTGTTGGGCAGTGAGGGTGTCTGAAAAGACAACTCCATCTACTGACCCATCTTTTGGGCTGTGGGAGAGGAGATCAGGGAGAGGTTCACTCTCAGCTTCCTGTTCCTCATCTGTCACCATCAGCATGGTGATGTCAGCCCTGTCATTGTAGAGTTTTAGGCGGTTCACATGGATAACCCTTTTGGGTGTCCTGCTTGTGCCCAGGTCAACCAAGTAGGTGACCTCACTCTTTTCTCTAGGATAGGGTAAGGGCCACTCCATCTGTCCTGGAGTGCCCTTGGTGCCACTGGCTCCAAAACCCATACCTGTTGCCCAGGTTGAAATTCAACCAGTGCAGCCTTTTGGTCATACCAGTGCTTCTGAAGCTCCTGGCTGGCCTCAAGATTCTTGGATGCCTTTTCCATGTACTCAGCCATTCTGGACCTTAGGCCAAGCACATAGTCCACAATGTCTTGTTTGGGTTCTTTGAGAGGTCTCTCCCAGCCCTCCTTCACAAGACAGAGTGGTCCCCTCACAGGATGGCCAAACAGAAGTTCAAAGGGTGAGAAACCTACTCCCTTCTGTGGCACTTCTCTGTAAGCGAAAAGCAGGCATGGCAGTAGGACATCCCATCTCCTTTTGAGTTTTTCAGGGAGTCCCATGATCATGCCTTTCAATGTCTTGTTGAATCTCTCAACAAGGCCATTGGTTTGTGGATGGTAGGGTGTAGTAAACTTGTACTGCACCCCACACTCCTTCCACATGTGGGTCAGGTAAGCAGACATGAAGTTGGAACCTCTGTCTGAAACCACCTCCTTAGGAAACCCTACCCTGGTGAAGACACCAATGAGGGCCTTGGCTACTGCAGGAGCTGTAGTAGTCCTAAGTGGAATAGCTTCAGGATACCTAGTGGCATGATCCACTACCACTAGTATGAATTTGTTCCCTGAGGCTGTGGGAGGTTCCAGTGGACCCACTATGTCCACACCTACCCTTTCAAAGGGAACCCCCACGACAGGCAGTGGTATCAGGGGGGGCCTTTGGATGGCCACCTGTCTTGCCACTGGCTTGACAGGTAACACAGGAGCTGACAAACTCCTTCACCTTTTGGTGCATCTGTGGCCAGTAAAAGTGGCTAACTAGCCTTTCCCAAGTTTTGGTTTGCCCCAGATGTCCAGCTAGGGGGATGTCATGAGCCAAAGTTAGGAGGAACTCCCTGGATTTCTGTGGCCCTACCACTCTCCTGGTGGCTACAGGATTGGGGTCTTTTGCCTCAGTGTACAGTAATCCCTCTTCCCAATAGACTCTGTGGGTACCACTGACATCTCCCTTGGCTTCTGAAACAGCTTGCTGCCTCAGGCTGTCAAGAGTGGGACAGTTTTGCTGTCCTTGGCACAGCTCTTCCCTAGAGGGTCCCCCTGGGCCCAAGAGTTCAACCTGGTACGGGTCAAGCTCAAGGGGCTCAGTTCCCTCTGGGGTATCCAGGTCCTCTCCCTGAGGAGAGGGGTCCTGCTCTTGTGGCTGTGTAGAAGCTGGTCCCCGAGTCTTCTTTCCTTTTCTCTTGGTAGGTTGGGCCATCATTTCAGGCTCCAACACTATTTCTTCACCCTGCCTTTTGCTTTGTGCTCTTGTTTTTACACACACCAATTCAGGGATGCCCAGCATGGCTGCATGGGCCTTTAGCTCAACCTCTGCCCAGGCTGAGGTTTCCAGATCATTTCCTAGCAGACATGTAGCTGGTAACTTCTGAGAGACCACTACCTGCTTCAGGCCAGTAACCCCCCCTCAGCCTAATGTCACCATGGCCATGGGATGACTCGTGGTGACACTGTCAGCATTGGTGACTGGGTAAGTTTTCCCAATCAAGTATTGCTCCGGGGAAACCAGTGTGTCTCTCACCATAGTGACACTGGCACCTGTATCCCTCAGAGCTTCTACCCTAGTTCCATTCACCCAGGGGTATTGTAAATATTTCTTTAAGTTGGGTGGCTACACAGCTACAGTGGCAAACTCCACTTCCCCTAGTGAGACTAGACTCGCCTGAGTGTGTCCCCAGATTTGCTCAGGGCACACTTCTGATCCCATCTGCAGACTTGCTGCCCCAGGAGTAGCTGTACTGGGTGCCTTAGGGGCTTTGTTGTGGGGGCAAGATTTATCTACAGTTAGGTGTCCTAACTTCTTACAGTTATTACACCAGGCCTTCAAGGGATCAAAGTTCTTCCCCTATAGGGTTGAGGCACATAGGGAGTAGTTTGGGACCCACTCCCCAGAACAGGTTTTTGGGGCCCTTTGGAAGACTCAGACTTCTTATCTTGGGGATTCTCACCACCTTTCCCCTGGGGAGGTTTGGTGACCACCTTCTTTGGTCACCCCCAGTGGTTGTCCTTGTCACCCTAGTCTTGACCCAGTGGTCTGCCTTCTTTCCCAATTCTTGGGGAGAAATTAGACCTAGGTCTACCAAATGCTGATGCAACTTTTCATTTGTGCAATTACTTAATATATGTTCCTTCATGAACAAATTGTACAATCCAGTAAAATCATGCACACCATGTCCAGCTAACCAACCATCCAGTGTCTTTATTGAGAAGTCCACGAAGTCAATACAGGACTGGGTCTGGGTTTTGAGCCCCCTGAATCTAATTCTATTCTCCTCAGTAGTGAATCCAAATCCCTCAATCAGTCTTCCTCATGAGGTCATAGGACCCTGCCTCTGGCCCAGAGAGGGTCAGAAGCCTGTCTCTGCAGTTATCAGAGAACAGTTCCCACAGGAGAGCCCCCCAGAGAGGTTTCTTCACCCTTCTCATTTCACAAGCCCTCTCAAAGGCTGTGAACCATTTGGTGATGTCATCACCCTCCTCATATTTAGGGACAATCCCTTTGGGGATTTTAGGATCATAGGATTCCTCCTTATCCTTATTATTGGTATTGCTGCCACCATTGATGGGTGCTAAACCCATCTCTTTTCTTTCCTTCTCTAGAGCCAGGAGTCTGGTCTCTAGGTCCAGTCTTTTGGCCAACTTTGCTAAAATGTTGTCCTCCTCACTGAGGCTGTCCTCAGGGTCCTCTCTGAGACCTGAACCACCTGTGTGGCCTCTAGGTCCCCAGAGGTTGATTCTTGGAGATAAGGGTGCAGGGACCCTATCTTCCCTAGGCAGTGGTGGAGGTGGGTTCCCTTCCCCATCCTCCTTTCCTCCTCTGCTTGGTCATCACCATGCTCAGAGGGGTGGGCCTTGGCATACTCAGCCAGGAGCTCCTGGAGCCCTTGTTTGGTTGGATGCTGGGCCATTGGTATATCTTTAAGTTTGCATAAGGACCTTATCTCTTTGAAAGACAAATGAAGATAAGGGGTGAGGTCGAGCTCCTCAACCAGGTCCTGTATGTCATTATTATCTTCACTAATAGCTGGGTTCTTGTCTTGAGACATTTTAACAAAAAGTTCTAACCCCTCTACCCTTGACTATAGTGAATTTTTATTTTCTAAAATTCTAAAGGGACTTAAGCAAGGCCCGAACAAGATTTTTAGTAATTTGGAAAAAAAATACCAATTTAAAAAAATCAGAATTCTAAAGGCAATTTAAGAGTTCTGTCGTGTGATCAGATGGTAACCAAGTAGTCCAACAAATGCAAGTTTGTATCCCACCGCTGATCCACCAATGTAGGAAAGTGGCTCTATATATACTGCACCAAAGTAAGGTACAGTGTGTATAGGGTCCACAGTTCCCCAATGGTAAGGCAGAGGCTAAAGTTAGATATAACCTTACTCTCTAAAGTGGTAGCTTGGTCGAGCAGTAAGGCAGTATCAGAGGACGGTGTAAAGCATTTGTTGTACACACTCAGTCAGCAAATGGTCTCACACACTCAAGAACTGAACTCTAGGCCAATTGTTTGTATAAAAATATAGTTTTATTTTAGAACCACTATGTATCAAAATATACTTTCTCAGAATGGGTTACCTTAGTTAAACACTTTTTAAATAGGCAATAGACTTTTTGATTACAGTAGTCAGTTGGTGCAAAAGGCAACACAATGTCAAACACAATGCAACATTGAGCTCAATGGAAAGTTTTAGTTAAATGCAATTAGTTACTTTGTGGATTACTTTTCTAACCACAGGACTGGATCTTGGATTCAGTCCCGGGACACTTCCTGTAAACAGTTGAGTAAAAGCGTTTTGGTTACAGTAGTGATTTTTAAGGAATATTATTGTATTTTAAAAGTTGACACTTAGAAACTTTTCTAGGTAAAATTACCAATGTTATCCTATGGAAGGAAATTCAGTTTGCAGGTAAAGTATCTTTACGTTACTTTTGTAATCCAGTGCTGGGCTCTCAGGTTCAGCACTGGGATATCTATCTAAAACAGGCAAGTAATTACGTTTGTATCGTTGGCACAATTTCTAAAGAATATTTGTAAGTTTCAGAAATCGACACTTAGAAACTTTTTCAGCAAAAAGCAGGCAATGATATCCTATGGAAGGAATTTCAAGTTACGGGTAAGTACGGTTAAAATTACTTTTCAGGGTCAGTACTGGACTAAAAGATGCAGCACTGAGGTCTCTCCTGATAACAGGTGAGTAAACCGGAATTCGTTACTGTTGTGATTTTTAGGCAATATTTTGGTATTTCCAAAGTGGACACTTGGAAGAAATTTCACAGAAAACCAGTCAATGGATCCCTATGGAAGAAAATTGAGTTAGCGGTAAGTAACGTTGTGATTACTTTTCAGGGTCAGTGCTGGGCACCAAGATCCAGCACTGGGATCTCTCCTAATAGCAGGTGAGTATTTCCGTTTTCGGTACTCGGTTGATTTTAGGTGAATATTTTAAAGTTGAGAAACTCCACACTTAGAAGAATTTCCAAGTGAAACCAGTCAATGTTACCCTATGGAAGAAAAGTGAGTTATCGGCTTTTGGGTAAGTACTCGACTGGCAGAGTTAAGGTTCTGGGCATAGACTCCGGGGTCCCCCAGGGTCAGGTAAGTACAGTTGTTACACCCTCAGCGGCACAGGGGCGGCCGGGTGCAGAGTGAGTAGGCCCAATGTTATCCTATGAACGGCAGGGGGCCTTTGGTTGGTGGCTGCTGGCTAGCAGGCCACTCGGCTGTGGGAGCAAAGCTCCTGGTCACTTAGGGCAAGTGGGGAAGTCGAACAGGGTAGTTGGTGCACCCTCAGCGGCACTGGGGCGGCCGGGTGCAGTGGGCTTTTGGGCCGTCGGGCGCCCAATGGTTTTCAATGGGAAAGCTGCGTGACGAACAAAGACTGCAAGCTCGGGGACGGTGATTCTTCAGGTGCGACCACCACTTTGAGAGGTAAGTTGGGAAGCTGTGGGAAGGGTAGGCACCCAGGAGTTTGGCACCGGAGGCCGTGGGGCGTCGGGTGCAGGGGTGTCTTTAGGCGTCGGAAATCTTGCCCTCGGCTGGTCGCGGTTGGAGGGGTCCCTGGTACTGAGGCTGCAGGCGGCGTCAGGAGCGTCGAGGAGGGCCCTTGGGTGCTGGATTCTGGGTCACAGTCGCCGGGGGGACGTCCTCTTGGAATTTGCCCACTCAGGCACAGGCCGGGCTCGGCGGGTGCAGGATTCGCGGTTCCCGGTTGGCACCAGGGGTTGGTTGCTTGCTTTGAGCAGTACCACTGCTCTTGGGAGTCCCAGGTAGTTAGTCACAAGGTAGTCGGGTCCTCCGGGGTTTGTGAGGTTGCTGACCACTGGAGATGCCGGGGTTTAGCAGGAGCAGGTTCGAGGGTCGACAGGCCGGTAGGGCTGGGGCCAAATCAGTTGGTGTCTTCCTCTTGTGAGTAGCTGCACGGCAGGTCTTCTTGTTTCTTGTTTTTGTTTCTTGTTTCGGAATGTGGAACTGAGGAAGGAAGGTTCAGGGAGCCCCTAAATAGTGAATTTAGGGGTGGTTACAGGTAGGTAAGGGCAGGGACCAATGGGTCCCTTCCCTGGGGTGGGTACAC
Organism: Calotriton arnoldi; assembly: GCA_963921515.1. Classification (NCBI taxonomy): domain Eukaryota; kingdom Metazoa; phylum Chordata; class Amphibia; order Caudata; family Salamandridae; genus Calotriton; species Calotriton arnoldi. The sequence goes on from CAWUFW010006663.1 coordinate 914,833, forward strand.
CCCCTATTCTGTATCAAAACAAGAATGGGGGGAGAGCGAGGAAAGATAAAGGGACGTCCCTGTCCCCAGGTTCAATGTATAAACAATGTGGACGTACCCACTGGAAAAAACAAAAAGTTAGGACTCACTGTGATAATGAACAGTGCCACAAAACCATTAGGTTTTATAAAAAGACCCCTCACACACCAACCTGGTTGGTGTCATGCTTCATCATTGATGGCGGCCCAGGATATGTTAAAATCCGAGAGCACAACTAATGAAGTTATATTCCCGCTACAACCTACTTCGATCTCCCGTAGACCCGGCTGCTGGGTCTACGGGAGATCGAAGTAGGTTGTAGCGGGAATTCCGTCTTGACGAATGTGTGACTACAGACGATTCCCCTCCCGGGTCCTGAAATGCTGCTAGACACTTTATCCTAGTGTTTTTCCAAGTGGGGTCGTAAGTACCGACTCCCCTCATTTTCTCCAACACACCTTAGCGTGTGTGTTGTGAATTTTAATACTCACGTGGCGTTATTTTGCCACTCACTCACCTTATTCACCCGGTCCTGATGAAAGCCCCTCTATTTCCTATAGGGGCTGAAACATGTAGACCCATCACACACAACTATAGGTCTAATATAACTTCATTAGTTGTGCTCTCGGATTTTAACATATCCTGGGCCGCCATCAATAAATACATTCGGCACGGATTCCCAGAGATATTTTTAAATTGCACATCTCACATCACACCAATACACCACACCAGCTCCGCTGTAGTCAGGCGTTGTAGCACAACCGGGCGGCATTCGGCCACCCGGTTGGGACCTCAATGATGAAGCATGACACCAACCAGGTTGGTGTGTGAGGGGTCTTTTTATAAAACCTAATGGTTTTGTGGCACTGTTCATTATCACAGTGAGTCCTAACTTTTTGTTTTTTCCAGTGGGTACGTCCACATTGTTTATACACACCCCCTATTCTGCCACTCCAGTGGGAGGGGGGCAGGAGCCTGTCCCTGGTTGGCTGGGTCCCCCCATCCTCAAGATGGCGGGGACTCGAGTTTGTGCTTCACCTCGCCTCCCCCACCTTAGGGGTGGAGTTGGCAGAGGTGGGCACAACCCATTTCCTTCCTCTGGTTTTCCCGCCGGTTCTCCCGCCAGAAGTGGGGGTAGAACCAGTGGGGACCAGTTTGCTGGGAGCAGCAAATGGTCTGGGGAAGCTCAAAAGGCAGCAGGCCTTTGAAGCTTCCCCTGCCCATCCTGGGGGAGGAGGCTTTGGCACCTCGCCCCAGGATGCGCATTGTTTCAGGCCCCTGAGAGCAGAGGCTCTCGACCCAGGGGTCCAGAAACATGTCTGGTGGTGGCAGTCTGGGCAGCCACTCAGTCCGGACACTGGAGGTCGGGTTGGTTTCAGGGGGCATCTCTAAGATGCCCTCTGAAGTGCGTTTTACATTAAATCCCACACTGGCATCAGTGTGGGTTTAATGTGCTGAGAAGTTTGATACCAAACTTTTCAGTGGGGCCATTATGGTGCTGTGGAGTTCGTAATGACAGACTCCCAGCACCATATACTCTTAATGGCAGCACTGCACTTACAATGCCCGAGAATGGACTTAGGCACTGTAGGGGCTCATGCCTCTGTGCCCTCACCACTGGCATAGTGCAACCAACTAGAGGGGTGGCTGACCTAGGCCAGGGCAGTGGTTTGTAGGCATGGCACACAGGGATGTGTGCCATGTCGACTCTTCACTTTTGTTCTGCACCAAGACACGCAGCCTGCAAAAAGGGGGGGGGGGGGGTGTGTGTAGGTACAGGGTCCCTAAGGGTGGCACAACAAGTGCTGCAGCCCTTAGGGGCCTTCCCTGGTCACAGTGCCCTGGGTACCCATGGTACCATTTACCAGGGGCTGACCTGTGGCCAGGGATGCCAATTGGGTGTAGGCATTAATGCAGTTTTAGGGAAGGAACACAGGCCCTGGGGACCTGGTTGGCAGGAGCCCAGGGCACACTCAGTCAAAGCACATCAGCAATTCAGCAAAAAGTGGGGGCATACCATGCAAGAAAGATGGCACTTTCTCACACGACTTACACGTTGATTTGTATGGAGAACACGGTCGTGTTCCTACACTGCACACGACCTCTGTCGGGCTCCTAGGTACTCACCTTGGGTGGTTCCTGGGGTCCCCAGCACTTCTATGTCCTCTGGGTATTGTCTTGACTCGAGTTGTGGTTCGCATACCACTATTTTAGTATATGGTTTGGTCCCGCTCCCCTGGTGACCACTGTGTATTCTGAGCTACTTACCTATTTCTGTTGCAAAGTATTGTGTACATCTCCGCCTAGGAGATATCTAAATGTTAGTGAGTGTCTTATAATACAATGTGTTCTTTTTCACTTAATCAATACCTATAAGATTATGTTCTGGTAAAACGAGCTGTTTTACACTCCTTCTGGACTAAGCCTGAAGGCTGCTCTCCACAGCTACCACTTCGAGAGCTTTCTAAGGTTGTCTAAAACCACTTAAATCACCATAAGGATTGCGTGGATCAGTGCAGGGTGTCCACTTACATAAGTGGACATCATATACTGAGTCAGCCTCTCACAAGGTGTTAACAGGAAAATGCGAGTTTTTAGGATTTTATAACCTTTACTTTGCATAGTATTTGTTGGCTGTTGTCTTTATTTTAATGTCGTGTCTTTATTTTACTGTCTTGTATGTTTTTGGTTTAAATCCGCTTTAAAGCATACTTGTTTTCTGGCAATGTTGCATAATTTCAGATGTAATAAACGTTAATATAGTAATTCGCACACTACCAACCACTAGGAGGTTGCTTTGTGTAAAATCAGTATTCAGAAGATCTGTAGTGAAGTTACTTGATGATTCGGGCACAAGTTTACAAAACGTGACTGGCTGAATGTGAGATTAAACACAGATGGGGCAGGAGATGTTCTTGTAATAGTTTTGCCGTTTGATAGCTGGCATAGATTCCCATCAAGGTATTTCTGTATTTTATATTTTTTTTAATTTTATTTGCTGTGAATACACCTGGGAATTTGAGATGTAATGTGTAAACCAGCAGTTAAACAGTTGACACAGGTTTGAGGCCCTTGGCAACATATTTATTTGCTGGTAAGTTCTCTAGCTAATAAACACGTTTCAATTTGTAGTGTCATAATATGGAAGGTTGGATATCCATATAACCTTGAATTGGGCAAAGTGACACTATTTTAAATGTAAAATGTTACTCAAGTCATTGACTTTTTTTTTTCTTTTTTTTTTTTTCGTTGCGTTATTTAAAAAAAAGACCAATGGTTTTCTTTGCTTTCCATTTTGTCTTGTATTTCACCAGAAACGTTCCAAACAAAGGAAGCTTCAACAGAAGGCCTTACGGAAAAGACAACTAAAGGAGCAGAGACAAGCGCGAAAGGAAAGATTAAGTGGTTTATTTGTTAATGAAGAGGTTCTCTCTGTAAAAGTCAATGAAGAGGACCACGAAGGGGATGTGGATATTCTGATGTGACAAGGGTGAACCGATCAGTGTTCTTTCTAAGCCTTACATTGTTTTTCCTTTATTTAGATTTGATTTTACTTTTCCTAAAATTTGTGATTGTGAGTCGGTGTGCTTGCAGTTGATAGCTGGGTCAGTGGAATTACTTGGGCATTGAAAACTTTGACCTGTACTGTAACATGATGTGTCTATGCTAAAGACATGTGTTGCCTGAAAATTGTATCAACAAAACGTTTCTTGCGTGATGGGTGAAAGTACCATTCAGCTTCACCATTTCTTTTTGCACTTTTTTCTGCAGATCAATGCACTTTTTGTAGTCTTGTTACCTGACGTTTTTACTGCTAGAACCACCCAAACGTGTGCCTCCTGTACTGAGAGGTCACCAAATTACCACTACCTGAGTATCTGATGAATGGAAATGTCTAAAAGTAATGGGAATGTATTTTGTATCTGCAGTTATACGGTGCATTTCAAATTTTTCCAGCATGGGAATGATCGTGCTCTCTTGATCTGCAGTTACCCTCTAAACCCGTTTTCCTGTTTGTGTCATGATTTAACTGCTCCTTCCTCTTCTTCGTGTCATTCTGAAGTGTGCGTATGGACTTTTTTCACCACATTAGATGGGACGCAAATTCTGGGCTATTTGTGTGTTTCTTGCCGCTCATTTAAAATGCATTGTTGGACGTTCTTCACAAATCAGTTTAAAAAGAAATACACGTATTTACCGGTATGCTGAAACACATCATGGCACCGGCTTCGCCACATTTTTATTTTACTACAACCTTGCCAATACAGTGTGTGATTATTCCCACTTCAGCGAGAAGTAAAACTCGCATGATATGCAGATCTTATTCTGACAAGTAGCCCACCCTTTCGAAGGCACAGGCGATTTGCGGCACTAGTACGTGGTTTATTTGGTGGGCCAGTTTCTGTGGTGCACTCATTGAGGGTTTTCTTCATACAACAGCCCACTCACTGCCCATGCGTAAGGCTTAGCAGAAACACTGATTTAAAGACAAATGGAGTGTAAATTATAAGTAACGTTTGTAAATTATATGGGCAGTAATCTTTTCGACGGGTCTGTGTATATTTGTGTATGTAAATATGTATATAGCTGTACCTTTTTATGTTTGCTTTCTAAGAGTACATTTTACTGTTTGGCCAGCTATGGTTACTTTAAGAAACTGCAACATTTCACATAATGAAAGCAGCATTTAACGTGAATATGAAATATTTGAGTTTTGTCGTAACCATTTCCAAATGAACCCTAATTACTTTTTTGTTTTGAAAGCAAGCAAAATTATGAATTAATGCCATTTAAACACGCGTTTGTATTAAATGTAGAAATGTATACATTGCAGCATTAATGGGAATGTTTGGAGTTTTAAGTTCAAACAGTTTGCTGCTAATTTTTCTTTTGGCCTATTTGAATTAGAGATGTCGGACTTGAAATACAGCTTTGTAATTCATATATTTCGTTGTGTTCTGATGTGATTGGACACAAAGTAACTAAAGTTTACATGTTTCAGATTTCTGGAATTTATTTTCTCCATGTGATTTTGTTATGAGGTAAAGTACAAATGATGGAACAAATCTGCAAAGTTAAGTACTTTGTGAATTGCATTTTTGGTTTCTGTTTCATATTCTATTGGTATTATTTCAGAGTTCTCCATCTTAACAGGCGTGATTTGGCAGAATCTTGCTAGATGCTTACATTTATCAAATTATATTTATATTTCTCATTTTTTGTCTCGGTCACCTGTGCGACTTTATACAACAGTGGTTCTTACATTGGAAATTTCCATGTTCATTCTTCTCTGTTCGTGAACTGCCAATGGCTTTCTCATTAAAGTAACCAGATATGGATTTATGATGACCCTGTTACTCGTGCATTTGAAAGAGTGGAGAGATGGGAGGGGGTGGGTGGTTGCTCCCGTTCTTAGTTTACGGATGCCTCTTCCACTTGGTGGTGAGAACTGAAACTGCTGCTTAAATCTGTCCAGACAAGAAAATGCCAACCCTGCTTTGCATCTCCTGCATACACACCTCGTTTTTAGGTCTGGAGCTTTTGATATGGAACAAAATACAGATGGGGGGGGGGGGTGGGGGCGGGCTTTTGGTTAGCACTGGTTTGGACAGTGTTTCACCAGCTTTATCAGGCTTCTGGTATGAGGTGTGCCTCTGGAAATGCTCAATATTCTCAGCCAGCGTACCTATGAAAGTGACCACCCAGTGAAGGCCTTTGCTTCATTGCATGATCAAGCTGCTTCGTGACCCCCAGCACTCTTCTTTAAGTCAGGCATCTAAAATGTAGACTAAATATAGTGGCCATCTTATTAGTGATATAATAGTTAGAGAGGTACCGAAATATGTACTGAAGCTGTCTGGAGTATCTACTACCCCTTACAATGTCTTTGCCCCAGGGTTTGCCATTGAGGATTTTAAACACTGCTGTGTGTTTGGGCTAGAATTGTTTGCCATGTAGTTCCATCATAAGAGATTAATGTTACTGAGATGACCCAAAACCAGTTTTGTGATTGTTGTGGTGTGCCCCTAGTGTACTGTGTGGTGTAAGTTATTTTGGATAGTGATAATGGTCTTCTTAGCTTATCTCCAGGCCTGCGTTTGTTTGTAGGAGTATGCACAGTTTTGTTATTGTGCAGTGTGTGGGGAAGGATAGGGTTTTGTGTACCAATGACTTAAGCGGGGTACAGGAGGTTTCTATTTTTTCACATACTTCTCGTGCTCATCCTCCCAGCTATATGAATCTGTACTATGCAAGATTATTACAGAACTACTGTGTCCCCAGGTCCTCTTAAAATGATTTTGCACTCGCCTGCTTTACAAAAATCTTCATCCTGATTCTTGGGCCTTGAATGTGGTGATTGGATGAGAATGCCATTTAGACCATGGAGTTAGGGGATCTGTAGGTATGCAGAATGTGAGGTTGAGCACCTGAGTAGCAGAGGTTGTGTACTCTTTGAATGAAGGCATGATGAGCCTGGTGCATGAGCAGATATATAGTGTATCCTCACGATTTGGTAGCAGTGGAGGTTAACAGATCAAAAGGGTTGAATAATACTACTCTCAAACTGTCTCTATGTACACTTTGCAGCCAGCTGGTGGGAGGAGATGATTGGTGACAAAGTTAGCCAGAGAGGGATGGAGGGAGTTGCTGTCATGAACATCTGTTTTACAACATTGTTAGGGCTGTAAACTGAGTGGTTTTTTGTTTTAGTATCTTTGGCCTCTGGATGCACATTTGCCCTGTGTGGACCACTCCGCCTTGTGACTATTTCGTGGTAGTGCTGGGAAACCATCATTAGGTTCCTGCTGTCATGAACTGTCTGATGCTATTCACAACTGCTGCTTCCCCATCCATCGTGGTGAAGAAGGGAAAGGCTGCTGCCCAGCATGAATGTGGCGATGAAGTGTGTGTTCCAGAGTTTTATTTTTTTATTTTTTATTTTCTTTTTATAAATGACAAGGTCACACAGGTAGATCAGTGTACAAACATAATTGCCAGTGGATTCTCCGCTGGTTTCGTTCCCTCCAGACACATAAGTGTATATATACAGTTACAGCATTACACAGTCCATCAACGTGGGACCAGTCTATCCCGACTCCTGCCTTTGTCTAGTCAACGGTGGTTCACAAATCTCTCCTCTATACTCATTCCATTTGGTCCAAATTTGTGTCCATTTATTAGGGAAACCTCTAGATTCATACACTGTCTTCTCAGTGAACATGCAATGATCCATGTCCTTTTCCCACATTCCCAATGACGGTGGCTCTTGCGTCCCCGTGTCCCCCCCCACCCCCCCCACACAACCTGGCAATATTCCTTTTGGCGATCATCATTCCAAGTGTCACCCATATTCTTTCTTTAGTATTTAAGTCGGTAGGGCCCCAAATATTGAGAAGACACAACTTTGTTATTGTCTATCTTGACACCCATTACTTCCTCCATGCTTCTAGCCACCCCAGCCCAATATCCTTGGATAACCTGACATTCCCAGAGTATGTGTACAAAAGTACCCTCCTGCCCACATCTCCTAATACAGTCCGGGTCGGTCCTATAGCCCATTTTGACCAGTGTCAGCCCTGCAAGATAAATTCTGTGGAGTATCTTGAGCTGTACTAGCCTGAGTCTGGAGGAAATTACTGTGTCCCTAGGAGAAGTGAGGGCTCCGAGCCATTCCTCATCATCCAATCCCGCTACGTCATGATCCCATTTAGTTCTAAGTCGGAGTAAGGAATCAGGCATGTTATTAACAAGTTTTTTTTATATATCCGCGAGATTGCCTTCTCGGGGAGATTCCCATCCAGTATCCTGTCCTCTAGCGGAGAGGACTCTGGCGGCGCCTCCCCCTTAGGTATTACCCCCTGTAGCGCATGCCTAATCTGTAGGTACCTGAATTGTTCTGTGTCGACCAGGTCGTATTCCTCTTGTAGTTGGATAAAAGAAGTTATTCCCCCGCCCTCCATAGGTCACCGACCGTGGAAATGCTTATTAAATCCCACCGGTCGAAGCCTTTAGTGTTGCGTAGAGTGCCCAGCAATGCAGCGTCCCAAAGTGGGGTGGCCAGTGTTATCTTATCCTTCCAGCCCAAACTCGCTGTGGCTGTCCGCCATACTTGGACCTCGAGTCCCGTTGGTCCCGACAGTTTCAATTTAGAGGGGTTGGCATAGAGCGCGCCTAGAAAGCTTCCCCCTGGGAGCAGCCATCTGTCCATATTAAATCCCGGATCTCCCTGCTGTCTATACATACATTGATTTATGGCAGTGAGCTGTGTTGCCCAGTAGTATCTTTTTATATCCGGAAGGGCTGTACCCCCATCGTACCAACCTCTCATCGGCTTTTGTATCGATATCCGAGGTGGTTTTCCCTTTCATAAGAGTTCTCTTAGGGCACAGTCAATAGATGTAAAATAGTCTGCCCTCACTGGGTGTGGCGTGTTCTGTAATGCATATAGCAAACGCTGGAGGGACATCATTTTAAATAGGGCGGCACGCCCCAACAAGGACAGTGGAAGTGATTTCCAATGCAAGACATCACTCCTGGAATCTCTGTAACGGGGGGAGGTAGGTTACGTTTGTAGAAGAGTCTGGTTCTTTGAAACCTGGATCCCCAGGTATTTAAATCCGTCTCTAGCTGCGGTAATAGTAAATCCCTTAGGTAAGGTTGGCGATTTACCACTGAGAACGTAAATAACAGACTTGGACCAGTTGATCGTATAACGTGTTTTCCAGATTTGGTCTTAGAGATGTGCAAGCCACGGAGTGCCGAGCCAAGGGTTGACTTGGGATCTAAACACTAGTGCAAGAGCCTTAAAAATATTTGGCCTGTAAATCATGAAGCAAAAATGTTAGAATATGTTGAGGTGTCTTCAAAATTGAAAAAAAGTGTTTTCCTTTGACATGCGGAGGCATTTAAAGTTAGTACCTCAGATTATATCACTGCATTGAGAAGTATTAATTAAAAGTGAGAGCTTTTAAATAGGCACTTAGAAACATTTCTGCCCCCACCCCGATAACACAGCTATTAGTGAACTAAGAGGCAAGTCAGTTGTCATGCGTCCTGAGTATGTGGCCTAGATTTTCCTAGGTTCACAGCGTTGGGTCAATCGGGGAAGCAATGTGTTGGACCTGTCCCTTTTTGTAGCGTTATCCCCAAACTCTTTGCTGCCTTCCTCCTATTTTTTTTTTCTGACCTGTTTTTGTTGGCTCAAGGACTTTGGGCACTCAACCACTGCTAACCATTGCTAAAGTGCGAATGCTCTGTCTAAATTGTATTGGTGATTGGGTTATTAATGATTTGCAAGTAAGTCCCTAGTAAAGTGCACCAGGGGTGCCCAGGGCCTGTAAATCAAATGCTACCAGAGGGCCTGCAGCACTGAAGGTGCCAGCAACCGGAGTACAGTACAGTAGAGTAGAGGCTGTCCCATCAAGGATTGCCTTGAAATATCTTTTAAGTGTAATTTCCCATTGGGAGCAAAAAAAAAGATTGAGTTTAGAGTCTCTGAACTCGCAATTTAAAAATATATCTTTCGGTGAAGTTGGTTTTTAAATGACATGTTTGAAAATTCCCCTTTTAGAAGATGGGCATTTTCTTGCTTAACCATTCTGTGCCTCTGCCTGTCTGTAGAATACATGTCTGGGTTGGCTGACAATTGGGCTCTTGTGCACTCACTCTAGACAGTCGCACAAAGGGAGCTGAGGTATTTCTTGCTTATCCTGATGACCCATCACCAGGCTAATGGGCCTTCCTGGGCTAGAGTGGTGGGAGGGGTTGTTTCTGACACCGGAATAGGGATGTGCCTAGCCTCACACAAAGCCGTCTCCACCCCCCTGTAGTGTGTGTCTGGAGCTAGGTCGGGGAAAGGCAGGGTGTTGTGCACCACAAAGACTGTCCTTTAAAGTTTGCCTACTTCAAACGCAGAAAGGGGTATTGGTGGTATATCATATAAAGAGCCAGATTCCTACAAAGACTAAGTGGTTATATTGTGCAAAGAGTCCGTAGATTCTCCCCAGAAGTGTACAGGGCTCAGTGAAAACCCAAAGTGCTCCTTTTGTAGCAGTGTGGTTGAGCAGCCTTTGCCTCACACAGAGTGTAAGACATTTGTTATGTACACAGCGATTAATATTGACACAACTCAAAAAACGAGATCCACACCAATTTTATAAAAAATAAGATTCTTTCAACATTTATTTAAAGACCAAGAAAGATGTAAAAAGGTATATGTTTTTCATAAGAAATACTTTTCACTTTAAAATGTGGACACTTATTGCAATTTTCCGTTCAGCAATTCTAACCTATGGGAGGAAAACAAGAATGCGGTTATGCAGGTAAGTATACAACTTAGTCTTGATTTTCAGGATGAAGAATCTGCACCAGGCAAGGTTCGGGTAAGTAGCAGATCTGCACCTCCAGTGGCACGAGCGGCTGGGTACAGTGTTAAAATTCGGAATCTGGTGGCAATGTTATCCAGTGGAGAAAGGGGTAATCGAAGACATGCTGCTCACAGGTTAGTGAAGCGGTTTGGTAACCCAGTCTCCAGGGGTTAAGGTAAGCCCCAGGGCAGGGGGCATTGGGGTGCGGAGGTGCACAAGGCATCACCAAACTTACACCCTCAGCAGCACAAGGACGGCCAGGTGCAGAGTGCCAACACAGTGTTGGACGCCCAATGCAAACCAATAGGGGAGATCGGTCTTGAAGAAAGGCTGAAAGCTCAGGCCGGGAGAAGAAAACCCACAGCTGCCCCGGTAAGTAGAGATGCTAGGGGAGGTAGGGGCACCATTGGTCATGCTCCCCAAGGCCCAGGGGCTTTGGGTGCAAGGATGTCCTTAAGCATCGTAAAGTCTTACTGGGTAGGTTGCTGTCAGGGGGAGTCTTCAGATTGAGGCTGCAGGCATTGAGGGGTCAGGCCATGGTGGGCTCTTGCTCAGAAGCGCTGTGGAACTTTCACAGGACCGGTGGTCCTCTTGGACTCTGGCCGTGGGCTTCTGGTGCAGAGGTGGGTCCGGCTGTGGTTTTGCGGGCAGAGGTCTTTGTTCTTTAAAGTTGGTTTCGTCTGGACAGGTCCACTGTCCATGGGAGATCTTGATCTTTGTCGAAGGCAGGCAGTCCTCCCAAGGCTTTGGAGGTCGCTGAGCTGCAGGACGGGTCTTCTTTTGGTGCAGGATCATCGAGGGCTGCAGGCAGGCCAGTAGGGCTGGGGCCAAGTCAGTTGGTGTCTGTAATCTTCTCTACTGGTGAGACGCTGTAGTGTCCAGCTCTACTTAGGTCAGAAAAATTTGAATTCACGGTCTGGGGGAGCCACCTAAATACTAGATTTAGGGATGTTACAGGGGAGTGAAAGGTAGGGATCAATGGGTCTATTCCCTGGGGTGTCTACACCCACTAATATGCCACCCTCCTGTGGGAGGCGTGCAAAGCCTTAGCCCTGATTGGTTAAGTCCTACCATCTTCAAGATGGTGGTCACTGAAAAATGTGCATCACTTTGCCTCCGGCGCCGGAGGGTGGAGTTAGTAAGAGTAGGAGGTGTGCCCCCCTTCACCAAGTTTTCCTGCCTATTCTCCCACCAAAAGTGGGAGTTTGAACCGGGGGCTGCCATCTGCTGCTAAGAGCAGAGGCTGGGCTCTCATTACAACGGCGGGAAGGCCTTTAAAGCTTCCCTCTCGAGCACTGTGCTCATCCTGGGGGAGGAGGTGTGACACCTCCACCCAGGATGTTCTTTGTTTCTGACCTCAGAGAGCAGGGGCTCTCGACCCAGGGGTTTAGAAACATGTCTGGTGGTGGCAGGCTGCCTAAAGCCAAGAGGCCACACTAGGGTTGGTAGGTTTTCAGGGGGCACCTCTCGGGTGCCCTCTGGGTACATGTTTCAATAAATCCCACACTGGCATCAGTGTGGGATTATTGAGAGGAGTTGTTTGATACCAAACACTCCTGGGTTCAGTAAAGCCCTCATGGTGCTGGGGAACTAGAGTTGTCAAGTTTCCAGCACATGTACTCCTTATGACTTCACAGGCACTTACAATCTTGGGAATCGACTTAAATATTGTAGGGGCATATCTACTCATGCAGATATGCCCACACCTGAGTTATAGTGCAACCTGCCGTAGGGCTTCTAAGGCCTGCTATAGGGATGACTTGCCTATGCCTTTAGGTAGTGCTGCTTGCAGGGTGCCATGTCGACTTTGTCGTTTTCCACTGTACGAAGGCATGCAGCTGCAGTGGCAGTTTGCATGGCCTTGGTGAGGGGTTCCTAGGAACCCTTTTCAGTCCCACTGCCCTAAGTACCAGGGTACCATTTACCTGGGACTTACAGGGGGGTCTGAAGTGCCAATCATGGTACAGTTTTAGGAAAGGAGCTCTGGAATAGGGGACCAGATTGGCAGAGAACCTGTGCACTCTCAATCGAAACCACATCATTTTCCCGGAAAATATTGGGGGCTAACCATGTAAAAAGAGGCACTTTCTCAGACTATTGGACCTCTGACACCCCAAAATCTGAACGCTTCTGGACTGCGGACATTCCTCGAGGAAGAAGAGCTGGATGCTGTAGGAGGGACTGCCACTCTACCTGTTACTTTGTTGTGCTGACCTGCTGCTTGCAGCTTCTGTCCTGGGAGTGAAAGGACCTGACTTTGCTTTCTGTATCCTGCTTCCAATGTTCTCAAAGGGCCATCAAAGACTTCACGGGCTAGTGCCTGGGCTCTTCTGCTGAGTCGTGACTTACCAAGTGGTGCCAAATCCAGTTCCTGAGTAGGCCCTTGGAAGTGTAACCTAGTGATCTTAAGGAGAAAATCCATGCATCGACTCCCAGCGCCTGTTTTCTTGGCGCACCTCTGCAAAAGATTGACGCATCGCAGCTGCCTGCACCAAAGCGTGGTTCCCGCTTAAAGCATCAACCACGGCTTTCACCGCAGGCCCCAGCTCACCGTCGCAGCATTTCGGAACAAGCATTGGCAATGCAATAGGTCTCGCATTTACGCAAGTTTAAGCTTTTGGCATTGTAAATGACACTGCGTTTTATTTACGTTTTTAAAAACCAAAACATAAATAAAAGGCATGGTCATTTACAATGCCAATAGCTCAAACTCGCGTAAATCCGAGACCTATTGCATTGCAAAAGCAAGGCATCATGGACAACCGGAGGGGGGTGGGGGGAGGGTGGAGGCGAGGAGGGAGAAGGCACGGACAACGGGTGGGGGGAGGGTGGTAAACAAGGCACAACAACAGAAGGGAGTAAAGAAGGCACCAATGCACGTTGTGCCTGCAGTAAGAGAAACTAAATAAAGAAAATAGTGCTCGCAGTCTAAATAACAGGTACTGTGTAACAACCGAAGTAAAGGGGCCAGTCGCTATGGGAGGTGACAGATGAAGGGTAGGCGGTACTAAGGAGGGACTAACAAGCCTATTTTCGAATCCGAAGCCAGCATTTAGGACCGACAATGACACAAGCCAATGGCAAATGTGGGCAGGGCGTCTATTCGCTACTCCACCACAACAAGTATTGCAGTGCATTCGCGCTGGCTCTAGGCTCGACCTTAAAATCACCGTAGTGCGTGTCTCGAGCACTGTCACAGACTACTGTGGCACCTGCTCAGACTTCGATGCAGCAACTGCTCGCAGCTGAAGAATCGACACAGTGCCTGCCTCGCGCCTGTCTAATCGACTCAGCACCTGCATTGGCACTGACGCAGCGCATCTGGATTTTCGACGCATCGTCCCTCGGACCGGACTCTTTACCGACACTGCGCCGCAGTAACTAACAAAGGCCACATGTCCTGAAACTGACACATCACCTCCGCTGCCTGCATGTGAAGGAAGTGACCCGATTAGGGTCACCCGGGTCAACTCTCAGCCTTCCATACAAATGAAGAGTCGGTCAGACAGTAGAGAATACAAACCAAGTATATTTATTCAGATACTCTCGAGTGGAGCCCAGTCTGCCCAGTCTCTAGGATTGCTGCAGAGGCGGACTGACATCAGCAAACATGGAGATACATTATGTACAATTCAGAACCAACGAAGGCATGCCCAGAATGGAATTTTCCAGGCTGGTGCCGCTACACCAAGGAGTACAGAGGATAAGTTTGATCCTGAGACAGGGCACACACTATCTTTCAGACAAGGTCGTTCTGTCCATGCCCACCGCTAGACTAGTGGGAGAAGGCCTCTATCTAGTGGGAGAGGTATGCGCTAATGAGAACAGTGTATTCATAGAGAAAAAGAAACCAGGCCCAACCTTGGAGAAACAAGAGCTACCAAAAAGCTGTGTTTTACAGAAAGGAAAAATTAGTTTCGATCATGGTTCAAAATGGCAGCCAGACATAAAATGGTGCCGAGAATGTTAACTTTACATGTATTAGTGCATAATCAAAGCAGCGAAAGCATTTTCATTCCAACAGACCCTCCTTTTAGCATGAGCGAGCTAATTTTATGTAATAATCAAAGAACATATATAAAAAGTGGCCATATACTCAGTATCAGGAACGGATGCTGCAAGGGAAGATGTACGTTCAAAAATTCCTTCATCAATCTGCATTAATTCGTCAATATCTTTTTGCAGCATTATTGCAGCATTAGTATCATGAATTGACATTTTCTGCTTAGGGATGAGAATACTGATACAATAAGAACAACACGCTGGGAGACATTGTATGCAGATGCAACAAGTGAGGAAGATGCCAGCAACCACAGCCAAGAAAATTAGTATTTTCCAACCCCAAGATGTGAGCATGTTCCAAAACCACCCCGACAGTGTCCAAGTACCTGTTTCTTGGTGTATGTCAGATGATAGTTTATGTAATTTTCGTATAGCTGCATGCACATTGGGAGCGTTATCCGGTATGTAAACACAACAGCTACTTCCAATGACGTGACAGGCCCCTCCCCGATCTGCAAGGATAACGTCTAGCACCATCCTGTTCTGCAAAATGACATCTCGTAGCCTGGAGCTCAGCAGTGATATTTGTCATTATCCAGCAGTCGTATTGGTAACCGCTTCAACATCTCTATTTAACTGACTAACTTGTAGACTATTGGCCATGGGGCCCCAAAAGGTTAGGAGGCCCTTTATAGCGTCCCCAAATTGCTGTGCGGTGGTGTCTGTTTGATCTGCATCCTTTGTGTCAATAATCCTTTTTACTTGTGTCCGGAATGTACTCCTACGTTGCACCCGATGTGTTTTGTGATAATTAGACGGGGCAACATATACAGGGGGGGGGGGGGAAGGAATGAGAGATAACATGTGCCTGACCATCCCCTCGGGAGCCAGACGTGAGCCTGTGACCCACAGACAAAATAGACATTATGGGGCAGGCTCAAAGGTGGACTATCAGTCGTATTCAATTTGTATGTGAAATTACATTTACTCTCCCCCACCTTTATCTCCCCAGTCCCCTGAACGCAAAACTCTGCTGACGTATTAACCACTGGCACAGATATCAGTTTATCTTTAGTAATATTTCAAGCTCGGAAAGATTGAAAATACTCAGATGTGTTAAACCATTGGAAATCAGCCATTTCCATTCGGAACCAGGCATCATTCTTCACCTTGCGGTGCGTGGTCACACATGACTTTGAGGACAGTGTCCCTAGAGTCCCTTGTCCTGCTGGTCCTATGGCGGTGAACCCATGGTAGAAGCGTACCTATTCATGGGCAGTATTGGAATCAGTGGATGTTATACCCGAAGTGGAGAGATGAAATTGGTAGTACACGAGTCGAAATAATTGAAACCAACCCTCACAGCTACCCATATACGACAGTGGCATAGACAACAGAGTATCGCTTTTATGAGTGACCGAAGGGAGCAACCCACAAACCCTGCAATTGTATTGGATACATTATGAGTATGATGCAACATTTGTATAAATACATTGTCTGCGTAGGACTGCCTATGTGCTTCTTTGTGTGGGGCTAGAGTGACAAAAATATGTTCAACAGGAGTGGGTGTTGTACCCACCAAGGAATGTACAGGGTATTTCTCTTCTAGGAACCAGGATATTCCAAGTATTGTCGCTTCTAATCACAATTAGTATGCACATTATTTTACTCCTTGTCGATCAACCCCTTGTTAAACTCGGTGGTGCAAATGTCTGTTCCTCCTCACCAACAGGCCAAACGGATGCATTATGAAGCAAGGAAATAAATGCAACAAAACTAATAGTAAAGGTGTTCCCAGTGTCCATCAGAGCCTCACTGGTACAGGCTCCTATTGTTCATCAACGCTGGCGCTCTTGAGCACTGGCGGTGGAGCTTGCTCAGTCCTAAGCTCTCTATGAATCTCACGTCGCTCAGGATAATGTATCCCCCCCCACCCCTCAGAGGGAGCACGTTCGATCTATCCTGTCCAATGTCAGAACAGTGCACCAATCTCGCATCACCCTAAACTAACTCCCTTGGTACTATGGCAAGGTACACCCTAACTTACATAGTCCATCCCTGGCTAATCTGACTTCTCCTTTGGTGCGCTGTTCTTCAGCCAAGGGCGCAAATTGTACCTGGTGACTCCAGGCACAAAGGGGTCAACAAACAGCGGCTCCTTAACAGCTCGAATCTCTGGGGGGACCACTGCGTTTAGCACTTCATCATTCTCCGCATCCGTTTGGGTCCAAGTTAGCTTTGCATCACTGAAGGGGACGAACTGAGGCACCGTCTCGCACTCTGAGTCCCCTACTCCTTCCTTCACCCATTCGTAATAAGGCAACGGCAGAGGCACTCTTTTGCAATGAGTGCCATGGATCCAATTCTTTTGGCCAGCGACCTTGACTGCAGTACGTGTAGCTAGAAGGACCTGTTCTGGCCCCTTCCAGCGCGGCTCTAAACTCTTTTTCCGCTGAAAGTTGTGCACAAGGATCCAATCACCAGGCTGGATGTCGTGTCTGGGCCCCTCGGGTATATCTGGCAGAGTGTCCCGGACCTGTTGGTGAATAGAACGCACATTTTCAGTTAACTGGCACAGGTAGTCTATTAACAATGAGTATTCAATATCTGAGAACCTACGCGGGACACCCCAGACATTTGCCGGGCGTCCAAACACGACTTTGTACGGTGACAATCCTGTCCTAGAATGTGCTGCTGTTCTTGTCGACAAAAGAGCTAATGGTAAAGCATCTGGCCACTGCAAACCTGTACCTTCCTGAATCTTTGCCAATTTCAGTTTGAGAGTACCATTGTACTTCTCAACGAAACCTGCTGACTGGGTGGTTTGCAGCATGAAACTTCTGCTTTATGTGCAAACCATCACAAATTAACTGGATGATCTTGGCATTAAAATGACTTCCGTTATCACTCCAGATCAAACGGGGCAAGCCGAAACGAAGAAAGAACTCCTTCAGGAGTACCTTTGCAGTCGTAACAGCTGTATTGTCTTTAGTGGGGTAAGCCTCAACCCATTTACTGAATGCACGGACAAACACCAACACGTACTTCAAGTTATTGACACTGTCCAATTCGATATAATCTAACTGAAGGACCTGAAAAGGGAAAGTAGGTGGTGCAAAATTTCGGGTGGTGTAGGGGTACCCTTTCCAGGATTGTGCATCATGCACACCATGCAGTACTTCACTAAATGTGCAGCCGTTTTTGAAATGTTGTCATTCTGCCACACAGGGTCCAACAACTTGCAAATACCCTTAGCACTGATATGGGCTGGGCCATGGGCCATTGTGACTACAGGAAGAACATATGCATCCGGCAACTTCCATCTCTGCTTTCCTGACTTATCAATCCAACATCCCTCGTCATTTAACTGTGCTGTACTTTCTTGCCACATTGCTAATTCCTCTACTGTGGCCTCACTCTGTATCTCCTTCACGTTCTCAAGTGTATCCTCAAACATGGTGACCTCAGGCACCCACCTAGCGGGACCTGCTACAAACATTCTTTTCATTCTGGTCCGGGCTGTTTCCTTAGCTGTCTGATCTGCAAAAGCGTTCCCCTTACCCACATCGTTGGTGACTTTCCGGTGGGAAATACACTTCACTATTGCCAATTTCTTAGGGAGTGTCAAAGCAGACAAACGCCTCAATATAAAAATGACCGTGTTGGATCTTTGTACCATGGGAAGTAAGGAACCCTCTCTCAGCCCAGGGTCGTCCAAAATTGTGCTCGACCCCGAAGGCATACTGGCTGTCGGTATAAATATTGACAACCAGTCCCTCGCTCACTTCACAAGCTCGGATAAGGGCGGCTAACTCAGCTGCTTGGGCTGACTGATACGGGACTCGTGATGTCTCTACAACTGTATGCAATGTGGTGATAGCATAAGCAGCAGTTGAGTGCCATCTGGTAATTTAAAACAAGAGCCATCGACATATAGTTCCCCTTGGGGGTCAGATAAGGAAACATCAGTCAAGTCTACCCGTCCTTTTGTCTCTTCTTCCGTCCGGAAGATACAATCATGTTTCTCATTTTCTTCATTCTCAGAAGGGAGGGGCAGTAACGTGGCTGGATTCAGAGTGGCACATCTTTTGATTGTGTTGTGTTTTGCAAACGGAGTCAATTCGTAATCAGTAAGACGTGCACTGGTGAGGTGCTGTGTCTTTGTCTTATTCAAAAGCGTATCCACAGCATGGTGTACCATGACTGTGAGGTCAGTATCAAGTACGAGTCCAGCCAATTGTCTTATCGAGACATCCGCGACCGCCCTTAGACAGTTCGGGAGGGCCTGTGCGACAGGATCAAGCCCAGCAGAGAAATAAGCGTATCTCCGAATTTCTGTGTTAAGACAGAAAGCGCGCAACCAGCCATCTCATGAACATATAATACAAAGGATTTAGCGTAGTTGGGGGTACCAAGCACTAGAGCCGAACAAAGCGCAGTTTTTATTTGCTCAAAAGACTGCTGACATTCAGGCGTCCAAGGAAAAGGCACATGCACTTCTTTCGTGGTTAGCGCGAGCAGGGGCTTAATTAGTAGGGAATAGTTAGGTATCCACTGACGACAGTAGGAAGTGATACCTATAAAAGCACGTACTTCTTTCTGGGTTTGTGGAACTGGCATTTGAACAATGGTACTAATACGCTCCGGGGTCAATCTCCTACCCTCCTTCAACAGTAGGTGACGTAAGTAGGTGACCTGTCGACAATACTGAAATTTAGAAAGGGATACTTTATGGCCATGCTGCGCTAAATGCAACAACAATTTAACTGTACTGTCTCTGCAACCTTGTTCTGTATCTGAAGCAATGAGCAAGTCATCGACATACTGGAGCAATACATTACCTGTGGGGAGCAACAAAGAATCCAACTGAACTTTCAATGCCTGACTATAGATACTCGGACTCTCTGTATAGCCTTAAGGAGCGCGACGGAACCTAAAGCTTCTACCAGCTAGGGTGAACCCAAACGGATATCTGCTATCAGGATGAATAGGAATACTGAAGAACGCATTTTTCAAATCAATAACAGAAAAGAGTTTGGCAGTAGAAGGAATCCTTGTCAAAAGAGTAGTAATGTCAGGGACCAAAGGAAACTGAGGAACCACTATCTTATTAACTTCGCGCAAATCAGTCACAAAACGATAAACATCTGCATGATCATCAGAGGAACCCGAAGGTGTCCTTTTTAGAATGGGAAGGATAGGGCTGTTACAAACATTAGCAGTCGTCTCCTCAACCTCTCCCTTCTCAATCAAATCCTGTACAATTTGCAATAAAGCTCGCTCACCTGCCTGCGGTATTTTATACTGATGGATGCGAGGTAAAATAGCATTGTCTTTAACTTAGATCGAAACAGGCGATATCCGTTACAGTCCCACATCTGTATCACCTGTCGCCCACAGAGTGGACGGCACATCTTTAAACTCAGCAGGAAGGGGCGCATCTTTTGACACACTGTTTAGCGCGTACCACATCCGGACCCATCGTCATGTAAACGCCTGCCGGGGAGCAATAAATCGTAGCATGCAATTTCTTCAACAAGTCCAAATCCATCAAATTTTCTCCACAATTAGAGGTCAACAAAAATGACAAATCCATGGTGAAAGGACCAATAGTCCACGCAAGAGGTTTTTAAATGGGGCTCACAACCGGTACACCAGAAAAACCTACCAAAACATTATGGCCAGACAGAGCCGCCCCAGGGACCAAGGAACGAGAAATAGAACTGTTCGTTGCACCTGTATCCAACTAAAACTCCTTAGCCGAGCCATGCAAATTCGCAGTAACATACAGACCGCGTTGATCTACAGTTATCGGAACTGGTCCCTCACTCTGTCCCTGGCTGTCCTAGCTGTAAGACATTCCTGTCACCCCATCTGTGTCATAATCATCATGATAATACTGTCCGCCCCGAGGGTCATCAAAGTAATTATTATTAGAACGACCGTGCGAGGCTGCTGCATTCTGAACCCTGTCTGCTCCTCCAGCTCCACAACCCCGTCCACGAGAACCTCTTCCTCTGGGGGCCTCCACATTCTGCAACCACCCAGGGCACTCGCTACGCCAGTGTCCCTCCTCTTTACAATACGCACACTGATTCGGCCCTAAAGGCGTAGTATTCGGCTGCCTGCTAGTGCGTGGAATCTGTCGGGTCAAACCGCCACGTCCTCTACCATTCCCCCTAGAAGCCTGCTGCAACAACACCTTCGTCTTCAAATCCTTGTGCTTCTTCTCTGTCCTCTCCTTATCCTCATTTTCCCTATGCTCATAGTACTGTGCCATGTTCAAAATAACAGAAGGGGAAGAGGTGGACCAGGTGCTTTCAAAAGCCTGCAATCCGGTCGCAATCTCAGGAAGCAGATTAGAGAAAAATCTATTAACAAACAACCGAACACCTCCCTCAATAGACCAATCCTGCCCACTATAATCCAAAAACACATCTTCAAACCGAGTGAAAAAATCAGACACACATCTTTTTTCTGACAACAAGCCGATTCCACACGTCTTCCACACCGTAAATGAGATTTCGAGCCCACTGGGCAGCCTGATTAGCTACTACCCTTTTTTCTTCATCTCCCACATCGGATCAGACTAACGTCCGCTCCTTAAATTTTGTCCAGTCTCTATCCTCAAATCCACGTGCTGGTGTCCCACTACTCAGTAATGTCGGGGGATGACAGAATAGAGTGGGAGTAGCAACAGAAGTAACGGGCACTAACGTTGCTGTTGGCTGCGTCGTAGGTGTAAGAGCTGGCGAAAGGGACGCTGAAACAATAGGTGTGGCAGGGGTACTAACAGTCATGGTTGCCCCAGACTGCAAAGACAAAGAAAGGAGGTGCTGTGGCCAAAGCAGTCTGATCAACAGTAGCAAGAGCAGAAACAGCAGAGACCAAAGGAGTGGCTGGCTGGGACTGAGGGAATAGCAGGATATATCCTCTGCGGAGCATACGGAGGTGGGGGTAGAGTATCTAACCATTCTTCCACAAAAGTATCATTTCCTTCTTTGGCCACATAAGATTTATCAATCTGTAATCAATCTCCTGTCTTCACGTTCAATCCCTATCTCTTGTTTCTCTCTGTCATGTGCTACAGCTTTCTGAGTCAATGTTTGCATTATCCCCTTTCGTGCATCCTTTTCCATCTTTAATCGTCTGTTTAGCCTCCTTCTGCCACGTTCGAAGAGAATCAAACATAGGCTGCCTACTTTGTTTAGCAAATTTTTCCTGTAAAAACCCAATTTTTTGTTCATCAAAAGTGCTCGTCAACGGCCACTGCAACTCAGCATTGTCCCTCGTATATTTGTGCCATAGCATACTAAACATAATCGGGCCAATGCCATGTTTCACATATCAAAATTTGGAGTACCTTCTAGAGGCGCTGGCTGACTTTCTTCCAGTCGAGCATCAGCAGAACAACAACGACAACAAGAAACCAAGAATCGACTAATCCCAGGCATTTTCAAAAGGGACCCAAATTCGTTATGTTGCCTGGCAAAGTATTTGCAAACACTTTTCACCAAAATCGGTCCTCAGACCGTGCCAAATACAAACCAAAATGGTACCATATCCACAAAGCACCAAAACAAACTCCCCTGATGCATGCAGGTCAAACGAATTTATTCTCCACTGGCGACTCTTCGGACCAAACGGTCAGATCCAAGGTTTTCGCCGTTCAGGACTCCAGTCGGGATGACCGCTGGGCGAGGCACCGTCCGGCAGGACAGAAGGGGCAGCTACGAGTTCAGGAACTCTCTCGTGCAGGGATCCCTGATCTGTCCGTCCGAACCCGACAATGGCCCAACCTCCCCACCTGTCCGCGGGAGGGGACTGGTCACCCGAAGGAGTCCCTGTTCGGGCGCCAACTGAAGGAAGTGACCCGATTAGGGTCACCCGGGTCACTCGCGACCACCTCTCAGCCTTTCATACAAATGAAGAGTCGGTCAGACAGTAGAGAATACAAACCAAGTATATTTATTCAGATACTCTCGAGTGGAGCCCAGTCTGCCCAGTCTCTAGGATTGCTGCAGAGGGGGACTGACATCAGCAAACATGGAGATACATTATGTACAATTCAGAACCAATGAAGGCACGCCCAGAACAGAATTTTCCAGGCTGGTGCCGCTACACAAAGGAGTACAGAAGGATAATTTTTGATCCTGAGACCGGGCACACACTATCTTTCAGTCAAGGTCGTTCTGTCCGTGCCTACCGCTAGACTAGTGGGAGAAGGCCTCTATCTAGTGGGAGAGGTATGCGCTAATGAGAACAGTGTATTCATAGAGAAAAAGAAACCAGGCCCAACCTTGGAGAAACAAGAGCTACCAAAAAGCTGTGTTTTACAGAAAGGAAAAATTAGTTTTGATCATGGTTCAAAATGGCAGCCAGACATAAAATGGTGGAGCGAATGCTAACTTTACATGAATTAGTGCATAATAAAAGCAGCGAAGGCATTTTCATTCCAACACATGGAACCGGCGCATCACCTCCCCTGCCCAGCAGTAAGGAAGCGGCGCATCACCTCCCATGTGTAGTAAGGAACCAATGCATTACTTTGCCGGACCCTCAACTCTCCTGCGCCTTGCATCGTCTTTGATTTTTGACGCATCTATGGTACTTTGTGCAAAAACAAACTCATCCATTGATTTCTATGAACTAAACTTGCTTAATCTTTTAAAAGTGATATTTTGACTTGTACATTCTTGTAGTTTTGATCTTGTTTTATTCAGATTAATATTGGCTATTTTTCTAGACTGGTGTGGACTCCTTTTGTAGTGTTTTCCCTGTCTTACTGTGTGTGGGTACAAATGCTTTACACATTGCTTCTAAGATAAGCCTGACTGCTCGTGCCAAGCTACCAAGGGGTTGAGCAGGGGTTATCTTAGCTGTGTGACTCCCTTACCCTGACTAGAAGGTCTGGTCCCTACTTGGACAGGGTGCAAACCACTGCCAACTAGAGACCCCATTTCTAACACCGTTTGACCCAGATTTTCCAGTTCCTTAGTTCTTTGAGGATGATGATAAAGCATCTGTTAAAAACAGAGTCTACATTTAATTTCTGGCAATTTAACATAGTGGAAACCTTGCCCAAGGACATAAAAGTGCTTAAAAATAGACACAATCTATGTGGCACTTTTTTCCGGCCTAGGGAGAATTACTGGGATTCCTAGGATGCTCTGCCAAGGCTAGAATTCGAGCCGGGTTCTCTATGTTGCATGGTTGACAGCTGTAGGCTCTACACGACATCGCTTCTATTTGGGCTCTAGGTTCCAAGAGGATCTCGAGCTGAGCCAAACTTCTGGCTTGCTTTCAGTGACTCGTGTCACCTCTAGTGGTGTGTTGCAGAGAGGTGCATGCTCAGACTGAGTAAGGTATCAAACTGCAAGTCTGTACGTAACATGTAAGCCAGGTGCTGGACTTTAGCTATAGAATTAAGCAGAGAATTGAAACTGTATTTTTGCTACAACCATATGTAGGACATTAGTGAAAGAAGAAGCCTATTAGGAACAGCATTTTAAGAGTTGTGACATATTCACTTGCCCTCAACAAAATGTATGGGACCAGAGTGGATACTTTTTTTTTTTTTTTAAATCATGTTTTCCTCCATCTTTCCAATGTAGGAAAAACCCATATTAAAAAACGTACAGCATCCATCTCCAACATTTCTCCAGTTTCCATGGGCTTCATCTAGGTCACATGACTAATAGACCTATGGTTCCTTTATAGTCCCCACTAGCTATGTACATCTGGGGCAGTGTTTCCTGAGGCTGCCATCAGTTAAATGTTTAACTCTATTTGCAACTAACGCCTAGCCGAAGTCAAAATAACATTGTGCGCCTCTTTACATCTGTAAAATGGTGTTCGGTTAACAGGATAATTCTTGAGTAGGAAATCTGCCTTTTCTGCATGGTCACCTTGGATTGTTCACCTTTTTCTGGACTCTATGCTTTTGCTGGCTTTAGGACTCTGCACTTTAAACCCAGTAGTAAAGTTCCAGTGCTTCCCCTTTAAACATGGTTGAATTGACATATTTCTAATTCGCATATTTAACTTGGCCATCAGTCCCTGGTATTTTATGCAAAGTGTCCCCAAGGCTTGAGCGTTTAGTGCCACCAGTAAACGGCAGCACCTATTGTACCATCCACTACAGAGGCACTACAAACATTGCTTCAGGCCTATCCTGACTGTAGCAGTGTAAAATCTGCCATTCGACCTGTCCAAATAATCCTTTTTGACATTTCAAAATCTCCCTTTTAGATCTTGTTACCTCTATGTAGGTGTTGTAGCCCACAAGGCAGGTTGCATGGTATTTAAAAGTAGGACATGTAGGAATTTAGAGTTGCCATGTCCTTACCGTGATTAGCACCTAAAAGCTACTTATCATTGTGGCAGGCCTAGCTGTCCTGTGTACAAAACCAGAGTACAGATTAAAATACTAATATTGAATCTAGAGAATGGTACTAGCTAGAAAACTAATTAAACAATTTTTAATAGTTATTAGAAATCCAATTTAATGATGAAGCCGAAGTTTTTATAAATATTAAGGAAAAACAACTTTTAGAATGTTACCTTTTTCCTGCCTGAAGTTCCTGCAGGCTAATTTGCATTTGCTCTCCAACTTCTCTCAGCCAGGGATTAGTATTTGCATAGGTATGACATTCTTAGTAGGTTGCTGGGATTGACTGATCGACCTTAAAGGGCAGATATGACTTCTGAACCTCAAAGAATATATAGGGTGTGGGCATCCTTTTTTGACATTAGTGCCAAATCCTGTATGACAGGTCTACTGGAGTTTACATATAACACTTTGGGCGTACTTGAAAGGAAGAAATCAGGATGCCAAGACGATTCTTGTGTAACCACTGTCTTGTCTCAGGAAAACCCTGCCTTTGTCCTACCAGAGTTCTGTCTTAGTTTACATGTAATGTTTGGGGTGCACTTGAAAAGGAAGGAAACATGATGCCAAGACAGTTCATGTGTTACCATGGTCTGATTGGTGGTACTACCGGTCTTCTGTCTCTGGGTTTATTGGGGGTCGAGTGACTGCCTTAAGCTGCACTTTAGTGTTAGATATGTGACAATGCTTGGATTATCATAGTACAACCCCCACCCTCCCAAATCACGCACACACAGCCCTTGGGGCCCAAGTTTAGTGTGGCCAAAGACTTTTGCCATGTAGAAAATAGTGTCAGTGGGTATGGTTACCTAGGATGTATTACCCTATTGGTTAGGGCATGCACAGGTGTTATTCCTACCCACTAGCTCGTGCCTGGCATAAACATGGCTTCTCCAGACACCCACTTCAGAAAACTACTGGACCTGAGAAGGAACAGATGTTAGCTGGACCTGCTATCTGTGACCTGAGAGGAACCCTGAAGGACTAGACCTGCTCCCTCTAACATCCAGGACAAAGAAGTATACTCCAAGGGTCACAAGGCTGACCTCTTGTTCAAGTTAAAGGGCTACAGCAAGCTGCAAGTGGTCTTTCTGCACCTGGCCAGTGGCAGCTGAATTTGACCCTGGACTTTGCTGTTTTCCTGTGCCTCACAAACCGTGAGTCTGTAAATGCCTCTCCTATGGTTCTGGGTGGCTTCAGAAGTAAGTGTACACCTGTGGTGGGTTGGGACTTCAAGGATTATGTCAGAAGGTAAAATCATTGACCAGGATGAACCTGGTTGGTGTATCTGACCCACTTTCAATCCTGGTCAGCCTCAAACATTGCATAGGTCCTAGTCTACAGCAACTGAAGACTATTGTATGCTTTGTGGTTTTAAACATTTTTTTTTTTTTTAAACATTATTTCTACTTCAAACTTCAAAAAATTGTTATTCCGGCCCTCCTTATTGGATTTGGTCTTTAGTTTGTTGAATTGTACTTTTTTTTTATTTTTTCTGCAATTCTTTTTGGATTTTTTTTTTACTTTGCATTTTGACGTTTTAATACTGCATAAATATTTTATACATTGCCTATGTGCGCTAACTGCTAGGGGATTGAGCTCAGGTTTGTTTAGTGACTTCGAGGGTTCACCCTGACAAAGATTGTGTAGTCACCCACCTCAAATAATAATCCAATCTGATATACACATCTAACCGCATATTCCTTACCTTTGAACTTCCAGGTGTCAGGCTGGATCATAAAGATTTTTGATACCACTATCCCTGCATGCCGGTAAATGGCGTTAGTCGTCTCTGCGTGACGTTGCAGGCGTCATGTCCACCGTCGTTGTGACGTCCGCTTAATCAATATAACCACCACTCCAGCGCGTTGACGTCAGTTCTTTTCTTTCCGCGCCAGCCAGCGCAGAATCGTCAAAGAGCTAACACCTGTCATTTTTTTGATAAGACTTTTTGTCGACTCCTTTTGGTGTGTCGGATATCTAGTAAGAAGACCTCTGGGTTCACGCTGTGCGGCGCCTGTCACAGTGCCATGTCGGTCACGGACCCCCATTTAGAGGGTCTCTGGTGTCTGGATCGCGACCACGACATGAAGTTGTGCTCCAATTGCTGAGCCATGGTGCCGAAGTGTTAGAAATAGGGGTCTCTAGTTGGCAGAGGTAGGTACCTTTGTCCAAATAGGGACCCTTGCTTCTAGTCAGGGTAAGGGGGTCACACACTCTAGATAACCCCTGCTCACCTCCTTTGTAGCTTGGCACGAGCAGACAGGCTTATCCCAAAGGCAATGTGTAAAGTATTTGTATCAACGCTCACAGTAACACAGTGATGACACCACAAATGGACACCACACCGGTTTAGAAAAATAAAGTATCTTTATCTAAACTTAACAAGAGCAAAACAACAAAAATCCAACATACAAGTATTAAGAAAAATGACTTTCAAAAGGTTTTAGCAACTGAGTCTATAGAAATCTATGGATGCGTGATTTGGGAAGAGGTGTGGTGCAGTGGCCTGGGCGGCTGACTCCGGAACACGGGGGCTCACGGTTCGATCCCCGGCGGCAGATTAGCCCAGCACCTTGTGACTCTGGGCAATAGCTCGCTTAATCTTCCCGATGGCCCCCAGCGCCGGGACACCTCTCCGGAGGTAGCTGTGCACTTTACAAATGCTGGTATTTCATATTATTTAATTTCTTGCAAAGTACCTGTTGTTGCGACAAAATTCACCAAGCCAAACAGCCGCAGTGATGAGAAGCGTCGAAAAACAAAGAGATGCGTAGTTCCTGAGACCTTCGTGGATGCGATGCGACAGTTCCGCTGTACACAGGGGAGCGATGAATCTGGTCCGGTCTGTAGGGGGAAGCGATGCGTCGATTCTGAGACGACTCCGATCCGCAGGTGATGTCGGGGAAAACTTGCAGCACAGTGACGATGCGTGGAAATGCGGCGTGCGGCGCTGCGTCTACCTTTTCAACCGCGATCCCTCGATGCGTCGATTCTTGCCGTGGCGACAGGCGCTGCATCAGTTTCAGCAGCGGCATGGCGGTGCGGTTAGATTCTTCTCACACCACGGCGTTGCGTCGGAAAAACTGTCGCAAGAAGAGCGATGCGTCGATTTTCTTGTTGCGTTGCTTTCCGGCTCCCAGCAGCAGAAACAACCTCCAGAGGCCCCACACAGTCATAGGCACTCCTGGCAGGTCAGAACTCCCAGCAAGGAAGTTCAGGGGACCTGGGGGTGAAGTCTGTGTTCCTGAGACTTCAAAACAGGAGGCAAGCTCTACTCAAGCCCCTGGAGACTTTCCTCAAGCAGGGGACACAGCACACAGCAAAGTCCTTCTCCTTTCTTTGGCAGAAACAGCAACTGCAGGCCAACCCCAGACACTCAGCAAGGGCAGTACTTCTCCTCAGTTTCTCCAGCTCTTCTCCTCGGCAAAGGTTCCTCTTGATTCCAGAAGTAGTCTAAAAGTCTGGGGTTTTGGGTCTGATACTTATACCCCAAAATGTCTTAGTTCTCTTTGTGCAAGGGGCTCTGAGCCCAGTTCAAACCAGGGGGGGCACTCTGCAAGTGCACAACTACATCCATTGTCAGTGTGAGCCTTGGCTCCAGACACACCACGGGGGGGCGGAGCCAGCATTGTGGAAGGCAGGCACAGACCTATTCAGGTACAGGTGCTACTCCTCCCACCACTCCAAATGCAGATCAGGCCTATTCTACCTAGTGCTGACTCATCCAGACTCCTGGAGCCACTGCGCCTCCCCAGCCCCTGTCACTCCAAAGCCAGACAGTCAATCCACAAACAAGCAGAGGCACACAGGATGGTTGAACAAGAAAATAGCCACTTTCTAAAAGTGGTATTTTCAAACTCAGAATGTAAAAATCACCTTTCCTAAAAGATGCATCTTTAGATTCTGAGTTCAGGCATACTAAACTTTATTTTCCTATCTGGTCCCAATGGTAAGTTCTATTTATAAGATGTTATAAATTAACTCCCATGCTTTCCTATGGGGACAGATAGCCTTACAATAGTGAACGAAATTGGCAGTATTTCACTATCAGGACATGCCACACACATCAGGCCATGTCCTACCTTTCACATACACTGCACCCTGCTCACAGGGGTACCTTAGGGGTAAGAAAAGGGAAGGTTGGGGCCTGGCAAGTGGGTGCACTTGCCAAGTCGACATGGCAGTTAACAACTGCGCACAGACACTGCGGTGGCAAGTCTGAGTTACCATTTCAGGACTACTCGTGTGGGTGGCACAACCGGTGCTTCAGGCCCACTAGTAGTATTTGATTTACCAGCCCTGGCACACTCGGTGGACTCTACTAGGGACTGACCAGTAAATCAAATATGCCAATCGGGGAGAACCAATCATAACAATTTACACAGGGAGCACTTGCACTTTGACACTGATCAGCAGTGGCAAAGTGCCCAAAGCATCTAAGCCAGCAAAACCTAAATCCAGCACAGCATCAAAAATACAGGAGGTAGAGGCAAAAAGTCAGGGGAAACCTCGGCAAAGATGCCAAGTCTAACACGAAGGCTTTGAGGGAGCGGTCCCTAAAGCTGATTGCGGCCCGGCGTCCGGCACCATGAAGGTTGCCTCGTCGGTCCCAGTCCAGGTCTTGGTCAAGAGGAAGGTCCGAGCAGCGCTTCAGTGAGTCGAAGTCCTCTTTGTCGGTCAGGTAAGAGGCCCCACAAAAAACACAAGACGTTTTTCGCCCCGCCCATCTCGCGACGAGGCATTGACCCTCTGTGTTCGAGGCCCCGCTCCGCAGAGCGGGTGCCTGTGTCAGCTCTGCGTTTCCCTGCCTTCCCGGGTCCAGAATTGACCCCTGCCCAACTTAAGGAGTTTTATGACTCCATGTGCACCATATTTAGGCGGCCTGACCCAGCCGGCGCACCTTCAGGCCCCGCAGGCTCAGATGATGGAGGAGAACTCGTGGATTTTGCGGGCTATGGCCTCCAACCGGACCCATTCCCGGGTCCGGACCGGCGCTGGTCGCACCTCCACAGCTACCTTCCCTGGCGCCGCGTCATTCGCCGAGGAACTCGGCATCGCCGTGGTGGCCACCGGCAGTGCCTCTCCTATCCTCATTCCTGACGACAAAGAGCCGGTCGGGCGTCCAAGATCAGCGCCGACTGAGCCTTATGGCTCCATGCCGTTTAACCTGCCCTATTTTGAGGGGTTAGGAATGGATGGGAAGCAGGATCCCTTGGAAATCCCGCAACCACAAGACATGAACTGGGTGATGCCAGTGGTCTGGACACCTCCCCAGATTCTGGCATTCTGTCTCCACCTAACCTGGCTACAGAGGAGGGGGGCATCATTTGCTATAGTGGTGCGTAGGGCTGCGGAGGTCTTGGGCTTGCAGCTTCCTACTGTGGCAGTCGAGACTAACGTGTTGACAGGTTCTGGTGTCTGCAGCTCTGAACCCCTGCTGCCTTTCAATGAGGCCTAAACGGACTTCCTTCTGGGCACCTAGTCCCAGCACAGGGGCTCCTGTGAATAGGACGATTGCCCACCGCCATCGCCCTGCTCCAGGTGACCCAGTTTTCCTCACCGCCCATCCCACCCCACAAAGCTTGGTAGTTGTATTGTATTGCAAACTTATAAAGCGCACTATCACCCCACGGGTATCTTGGCGCTGAAGTTAGCTCCCCTGTATGCACATATTAACCAGCAATGATGACTATGCCGCGTTACACCCTTGGGAAGAGCCACGTTTTAAGCATCTTCCTAAAGGGTAAGAATTCTTCTGTTTGCCGAAGAATGGGTGGAAGGTCGTTCCAAAGACGGGCAGCCGCACAGCTAAAAGCTCTACCTCCAAACCTAGAGGTTCTGATTCTAGGTGTGCTGACCAAATGAGCTGCCGAAGAGCGCAAGCTTCTTGAGGGGGCGTACCAAGCGAATTTTTTCTGCAATGGTGCTGGTCCCAGACCATGCAGGGCCTTGAAGACAATACAGAGTGATTTAAACTGTGGTACTGGAAGCCAGAGAAGCTCTTTGAGGGACAAGGAGGCCGAGGCTCCATGTGGCTTCTTTAGGGCTAGTTTTGCAGCTATAGTTTGAATTCTTTGGAGTGTTGTGATCAGAGATTTGGGGGCACCCAAAAACAGAGCATTACAATAGTCCAGGCGGCTCACAATAACACTTCTCACCACAAGGGGTCTGGCAGTCATGGGTAGTATGGGGAGTATTTTCCGCAGAGCTTTAATGTGGGAAAAGCATGTACCAACCATTTTATTCACATGATTTTCTAGACTCGACTTATTATCAAACACAACTCCCAAATTGCGCACTGCCTCAGAAGACGTAGGGGGCTTATCGGAAGGCGTAGGCCAGAAATAAACCGGGAGTGGGCGAGGAACTTTCTTGGCCGTGCAGTACAGAATTTCAGTCTTTTCCCCGTTGAACTGCAAGGCATTGTCCGAAAGCCATCTGGCAGTTGCTTGCATGCATTCATGGAAGCTATTAAGTGGTATAGACTGATTGCCCTCTAAAGAAAAGATGAGCTGCGTATCATCCGCATAGTTCACCAGATTGATTTTGTAGAACTTGATGATCGGAATCAATGGACTCATGTAAATATTAAAGAGAATCGGGCTGATTGAAGAACCTTGGGGGACACCATGCTGGATGGAATTAAATTTAGATAGAAAAGGGGGAAGGGCCACTGCTTGCTGCCTATTTGCAAGATACGATTGAAGCCAGTTTAGAGCTGTGCCCTCCAACCCGATATCCGCGAGCCGTCTCAGAAGAATCTTATGGTTGGCTGTGTCGAACGCGGCAGACATGTCCCGTAGGATCAATATCGCTGACTGGCCACTGTCTGCACGCGTTCTAAGCTTGTCCAAGGCTGTCAATAAAGCAGTCTCCGTGCCATGGCCCGGACGATAGCCAAATTGTACGTCTTGTACTTCCCGTGGCGCGTTCCCTTCCGCAACTCTGGACAGGGAATCCAAGAGACTGGAAAGAGATTTTTTCTTCCGCCAGTTTGGCATTGCGGTCGGTGAACACTGCATTCCTTTTGGGCTGTTATTACCGTTCGATATGGGATACGGTTGGGCAGGTGCTGCCCAGGGTCTCCTAGGAGGACAGGATCCTACACTCCCAAGCCATTTCAGACCGGAGAGATGCAGCAAAGTTCACCATCCGATGTGACTTGGACACGACCGACTCGCTGGGCAGAGCGATTTCCACGACGGTGGCCGTATGCCGCCACGCCTGGCTGAGGACATCTGGTTTTTCGGGGGATGTCCAAGCTAATCTCGTGGACATGCCTTTTGATGGCTTCCGTCTTTTCAGAGACGAGGCAGATGCAGCTGATGGAGCAGGGGAAACGAAATAAAAAAAATTGTACCCCTTGGAAATTAATGACCCCATAACCATTAATGATACTAACCGTTTGAAATGCATGAATTAATCAACAAATGCACCTTTTTAGTAGACACTACACGTGGGCAATATGCTAAATGTTGCAAAATCTAATTTTTTACAAATGTGAAGTTAATTAACGTTAGTATTGTGATTTGCGTAGTAAATAGAGTAAATTGCATGATTGGTGTTGCGTAATAGAATTGTATTGTGGCAAAGAATGCAGATGGTAAGTAAAATGGCTTTAAATGTCGCTTCTGCTAGGTAATATTTAACACGGGTCTTTAGAATGGCGGGTGGTAAACAGGCTTATTTACCATATTTTAATTTCTATTGTGTTTGTTCTTATACTAGTTTCGTTCGGGCCTGCTAGGCCATGCTTCTAAAATGACCGCTGGAAAGGACGAGACCGCATGTGCTGAATAAAATGGCCCCTGCGCAGAATCAGTATGAAAGCTCTAGTCACGTGTATGCGGCCTGTGCTCAGAGTGAGAGATGTCAAGGCCAATCTGACCTGCAACGAGGATCGTGCCAAGTGTTCAGCATATATGCCTGGGAACGGATGGGAAAGAGCCGAGTGACAATGAATGAACTAATGTGTGACCATCAAAGATCGTTACAAAATGGATTAACAAATTGGACTACTTTTGACACTGCGATCATGAGACTTATTGTGGGCTTTATTGTCCCCACAAGGAGGGCGATGAGGTGACCATCACCACCCCTCCAATGGACCAATTAGCGTGATTCTTGCCCCTAAGGATTGCAACTTTTAAGTGTAGTGAGCCAGAGAATAGGGTATAAGAGTCTGCTCTGACGTTGTGAAGAAATCCTTGCTTTTCATTTTTCCACCTTGATGCTGCGAGAGAGACTGTCATTTTGGACTTTGAACTTTGACTGGGGAAGGAACGAGATCGTTGCGGGAATTCTGCCCGGGAGGTGCGTCCGAGGAGGTTAGCTAGTCAGTCAGTTTGGGAGTCCTATCCTGTGAACTGCGGTTCATCTTCCTTTGGTGAACCATTCTTGTCATCGCCCCATGGCCGAGGGTAATGCATAATTTCTCTCTTTTCCTAAAAATCTTTCTTAAAATGTTTGATAGTTCTAAATGTTTTACTTAATAAAGAATTTTACTTATTTGCTCGAATAATTTTAGATAAAAATTATATTCTAGCTCTAAAATGAGTCTGTGGTTCTTTAATAGATTTATGATTAATAAAAGTTAAAGGTTTTAATTGTGATTGAGCTGGTCTTGATAGCCATCAACTAATTCTACTAGTTGGCCCATCGACCGAATAGCGGAGTACCTTGATGTTTAGAACCGACAGGATCCAAAGTTAATGTATATAATGTATAGATTATTATTCTGTCAAATTTAACAAGGTATCCCGTTCGTCCAGCAGCTCATTCTCCTTAGCGTTTAATCCAGAAATTGAATGTATGTATGCGGTGTCATGGGCCCCACCGACATAAGTTTTAAGTAATAGAGGTTGTGTAGGTGTTTTTCTGGATTGGTGTCATCAGGAGAAATTATATTAGCCGCGCTGGATCACAGCCCTTGAATGTTTTCAAAGACTCGCAGGCTACGGCCAAGTTCTTGGGCCTCACCACAACTTCCCGGCCTGTATCTACTTTCGCTCCTTTCGTGGCTACGGAAGGGGCTACCAACCGCGCCAACCCTGTTCCAGCCAGAGGGTCCGTAAGGTCAGCAGCCGCTGCGGGGCCTTGGACGTGGTTCACCCGAACCCTGTGGGCAGGCATGCAAGAATTCAGGCCAAACCATGATCCCCTTCTCGCCTGCAAAACCTTCCCAGTCCAATCTCCCAGGATCATTCACGGCCAGTTGGTGTCAGAATACGCCATCATCTCCACCACTGGCGAAACATCACCTTGAACAGGTGCGTGTTACAAATAGTTTGAAGGGGCTACTCCCTCCCCTTCGAGACTACCTCTCCATCTCGGCTGACGGAGGATCACCTAGCTCTACTCTACAAGGAAGTCAAAACTCTCTTGGTCATGGGAGCTATAGAGAGGGTTACCGGGCTGTGGTCATTATTCTAGCTATTTTCTGGTCCCAAAGAAGGACGGAGGCCTTCGTCCTATCCTTGACTTCAGAGCTCTCACCTACTTCCTCAAAAAGGAGAAGTTCAAAATGCTCGCCCTAGCTCAGGTCCTGTCTGCCCTGGACCCGGGAGATTGGATGGTAGCACTGGACTTGCAGAATGCCTCTTTTCATATCCCTGTCCTGCCTGCCTATCGTCGCTACCTGTGTTTTACGGTGGGCCACGAGCATTTTCAGTTTGCGTTGCTACCCTTCGACCTCACCAGTGCCCCTCGGGGGTTCACAAATGTGGTCCGCAGCCCATCTGTGGAGATCGGGGGTTCCAGTCTTCCCCTATCTCGAGGACTGATTATTGAAGGCTCGCTCGTCCCAAGCAATCGTCTCCCACCTCCATACTACGGCGAACCTTTGGCATTTGCTGGGGTTCACTATCAACTTGCTGAAGTCACACCTGACTCCCTCCCAGACACTCCCTTTTATCGGAGCGGTTCTGGTCACTGTGCAGTCCAGAGTTTTCAGGCTACGATACCGATGTTTTAGCTTCTATCCTGGATTTGGGTGAGAATGACAGGCTACTGGTCCTCATGGCCTTCTGCATCCTACTTGAGGACCATGCCAGATGGCACATGCGGGCTCTGCAGTGGGACCTGAAGTTCCAATGGGTGCAGCATCAAGTGAATCTCACCGACCTAGTCCAGATCTCAGAGGGCACTGTGAAAGACCTGCAGTGGTGGCTATCAAACCGCGAATGGGTCAAGGGCAGACCCCTCTCCCTACCTATCCAGACCTCACAGCAGCCGTGGTCCGTGCAGGTAACAGCGGTGGGGCCGGGTAAGAGGGTATTTTGAGGGATGAAGCCGAGGGAAAATTAATTATTTAATTTTCCCTCTGCATCATCCCTCGAAATCCCCCCTTATCCGGCCCCACCGCTGTTACCTGCACGGACCGCGGCTGCCTCACAGTAGTGATGGATGCGTCCCTTCTGGGATGGGACGATCATCGGGCAGGGGTGGAGATCAGAGGACTCTGGTCTCCGGCGGAGACCTGGCTCCATATAAACCTGTTAGAGCTTCGAGTGATCCAGTTGTCACTAAAAGCCTTCTTGCCGTCCATCAAGGAAAGACTAGTTCAGGTGTTCACGGACAACACGACCACCAGGTGGTACTGTAACAAGCAGGGCGGGGTGGGGTCGTGGAACCTGTCAAGAGGACCTGTGCCTCTGGACTTGGTTGGAACAGGGCATTTCCCTAGTGGTTCAACATCTGGCCGGTTCCCTGAACACCAGAGCGGACTAACTCAGCCGATGGTGCCTAGCGGATCACAAGTGGGGTCTCCATCTGGAAGTGACACAAGGACTCTTTCAGCAGTGGGGAGAGCCTTGGCTAGATCTGTTTGCCTCTGAAAAGAACACGCAATGCCATCAGTTTTGCGTGCTGGATTTCCAAGGCGGCTCTCGCTCGGCGACGCTTTTTGTCACGAGTGGAGTTTAGGCCTCCTTTATGCCTTTCCGCCCATAACACCCCTGCCCAGAGTGCTCAAGAAGATCAGGAGCCACCAGGCACAAGTCTTTCTTGTGGCTGTGGACTGGGCACAGAGTGTCTGGTATCCCGAGCTTTTGGCAATGAGCACTGATCCTCCGATCAGGCAACCTTTTTTGGGAGGATCTCATGTTGCAGCAGCAGGGGCAGGTTCTCCACAGGAACCTGCCCACCCTCTGCCTCCTTGCATGGATATTGAGTAGCGACAGTTGACAGCTTTCGACCTTCCTTCCGAAGTCTGTGAGGTTATTCTGGCAGCCAGGCGTTCCTCTGCGAAGTCTGTATACGCCTGCAGATGGAGCAAGTTTTGTAAATATTGTACAGAGCGGTCTGTGGACCCCCTTTCTGCCTCCCTTTCAGACACTCATGTTTATTTTTTCTTTGGCCCAGCAGGGCTCTCCTCTGGGCACCCTGAAAGGTTACCTGGTAGCCCTTTCTTCTTTTCGGCTGCCTGATCAGCCTTCTCTTTTCATATCTCCTCTGATGCAGAGATTTTTGAACGGGTTAACCCGCTTGTTCCCCCCTTCCCCTTTTATCATGCCACAGTGGAAATTAATTTGGTCCTCACCTATCTGATGTGCGTACCGTTTGAGTCGCTGCACAACTGCCCTCTACGGTTGCTCACTATAAAAACAGCTTTTTTTAGGGGCAGTAACCTCTGCCAGGAGGGTGAGTGAACTGCAGGCACTGTCTTCTCAGCCTCCTTACCTGACTGTCTTCGGATAAAGTAGTGCTCTGCACAAGGGCATATTTTTTGCCTAAGGTGGTAACACCCTTTCACATGGGACAATCTGTTACTCTGCCTACTTTTTATGCACCCGAGCACCCTTCCAAGGAAGAGGAACGTCTCCATCGTTTGGACCCAAAAAGAGCGTTATCTTTTTACATCAATCGAACCAAAGAACCCACATACCATATAAAGAGTTTGTCATCTGGGTCGATGACCAACTCTTTATATGGTATGTGGGTGAAAATAAGGGGCATGCTGTCCCAAAGAGGACCATATCTCTCTGGGTTATCCTCTGTTACGCCTTAGTGAAGAAGGATCCTCCTGAAGGGCTTAAAGCCCATTCCACCAGGGCAAAAGCAGCAACCATGGCTCTTCAGCGTGGTGTCCCAATATTGGATATCTGTCAACCGGCCACGTGGGCATCTCTGCACACGTTTTCCAGACCCTATTGCCTGGACTCCCAGGTTCGCAGGGAGGGCCTGTTTGGCTGATCTGTCTTGCAAGATTTCCTAGTCTAACCTTTTCCGCAGTCCCTCCTCCGGGGAAGGTATTGCTTGGGTATCTGTTCAAAGGTAAGGAGTCTGTGGCTAGATGTCTCTATCAGATGGAAAAGTTACTTGCCTTCGGTAACGCCTTATCTGGTAGAGACATGATCTAGCCGCAGATTACTTACTGACCCACCCATCCTCCCTGCACTGCGGAATCGTTTTTAGTGTCAGGGCTGTTTCACCTTCAGGGCCCTTGCTATCTGTTTTTATAAACCATGGTCAGTCACTTCATAGCTCCGCGCTTCAGGTGTGGAAAGTCGCGAAAAGTACTGACATCAGCGCGCCGGAGTGGCAGTTCCATTGACGACGCGGACGTCACGACGACTGCGGATACGATGCCACACGGAGTCGACCGACGCCATCTACAGGCACGCAGGGGTACTGCTATCAAAAATCTTCCGCATCCAGCCTAATTCCTGGAAGTTCAAAGGTAAGGGAATCTGCGGCTAAATCATGTCTCTACCAGATAAGGCGTTACAAAAGGTAAATAACTTGTACATTGCTACATCTTGCAAAGTCGATTATAGCATTTGGGCAGATAACAATGTATGTTTCAATCTTTACATTAGTACTGGCCATGTACCTAATGCCCTATTCCTTTAAAGTGCAGTTACAATTACAAATATAAATACCCACTTGTTGGTGGCCACTAAACGCCTACAAGGACAAGCTCTTCGGTAAAAATATATCTGCACGCAATAATGCAAAGTTCAATAAATATAACCCTGTCTTTACCAAGAAACAGCATACAAGTGCATAAACCCTCTACCCTATGATGAGTCGGTATTCTTCAAAAGGCATATATATCTAGCATAAAGACTTTTTAGATCTCAATTGCGTATAATAATCAATAGTAATAGGTGGCTGGGCTTGTGAGATCATTTATGGGGTACTTTTTCTATAGCTCATAATCCATACTAAACGTAAGACTTCTAAAAGAGTAAATACAGAAATAGATCAACAAACACTGCTACCCCAAATTGGGGATGTTGTGAGCCCCTCACACTCATGGGCCCCAATGCAACAGCATCTGCTCTACAATGATAGCTGCTGCCCTGAGTAGCAGGCTGTCTCCTTTGCCCATTTCACCACCTTCTCCACGATGCATGCCAATTACTCCAATGTTAAAACATGTTCCCTGTCTGAAAAATATTAGCTCCCATTAACTGTCTCTCTCTGCAGCAAGTGTGCCCTCAGCGCCAATGCTAACAAAAAAGAAGCATTTGCAATGCAATAGGTCTTGCATTTACGCAAGTTTAAGCTATTGGCATTGTAAATGGCAATGCGATTTATTTAAGTTTCAAAAACCAAGACATAAATAAAAGGCATTGTCATTTACAATGCCAACAGCGCAAACTCGTGTAAATGCGAGACCTCTTGCATTGCAAATACTTGTTATCATAAAGGCATGATACACACTGATGGCTCTTTCAGTGTGAATGAACTGGAACCAGGTTCCCTAGGATGCAAGGGACACTCGGTTGGAGTTTTTCCTCATCAATTTATTATGGGAAACTTCTCAAAACGCCCATTGTACGGTAGGGATTATCCATGTGAATTTACTTCAGCTCTCAGTTGTTGACAAGTGAACAAGGAGAACAATTCTGGAAATGTAAACATTTGAAGGTGTCAGCAGGGATTGGTAGACATCACTGAATCAGCATGTTTTGCAGATAAACAATTACAGCACTCACTGGCTCCAAAAATGTTGCACTTAGGATAGGAGCATCATTGACATGGCACGTCAATGACATAAAGAAAGGACACACGCTGATGGGGCAAAGGTTACGCTCCACACATCCTCTGCGACTCTTTCATTCCTCACTAAACACCAATCTCAAAGCCCCTATTGCTGCATTTCACACCACATTGCATTTCACTGCTGCATAGACAAAGTGATTCAGCACTATTGATGAAAAAGGCTCATGGAAACCAAAGCGAAAACATAGGAGAGGGCCTCTGGTCCTAAAGCTTCCATCTGTCACTATTAACAAGTACTAAATCAGACAATGATTCAAACTTTGGGTGTCTGGAGTGGAGTGGACTCAAGTAAAGTTGAGCATTGTCCGCATATTGTGAGTTTTGATACGATCAGTGTGTAGAGCCATAAGGCGTTTCATATAGAGGTTAAAGATGAAAGGGCAGTCTGCATGTGAAAGGGATCTTCTGGGACTGGGAGGTTCCAATGTGACCCAAATTATGTTGATTGGATGGGGTGAATATCTTAGTCGTTCAATGAGATGCTTTTATTCAATTGTTTGCTTATGTTTTTTAAGTCTGGCAGAGAAAACAAGGAGTGATATTTCCTTTCTAGTGAGCAGGGGTACAGCGAGAACTATGTATACGTCTCCAAAGCATGATAAGCATTGACATTATATAAAAACAAACAACCTCGTAAGATATAAGGTCACATTTTTACTACTAATTACATTTCATATTCTATTTCTGTAAAGTTTTCCACCCATGGCAGTAGCCATTTTTCTGAAAATATAGTCCTGTAATAGGGACAGCTGCACAGGGGCCCCTGAGTCTCCCATATTCTACATATAAACATTGGTCTTGAACTCGGGGGGTGGGGGAGGCTGTAGGGTTTGGGGCTTCCTCTGGGTCCCAGAGACCTGCGTTACACTCCTGCAGCTGCATCAACTAAATAGCTGTCAATTGGCCACAAGTCAGCAGAAACACTGCAAACCAGTCCTGGGTTTCTAACCAGCAGCACTTTGACTTCTGGGAGTTGTAGTTGTGCTTTGGCCGCTGCAAGCTTGGGCCTACCCGGATCCAGCATCAAAGTGCTACAGAATAAAAAGTCAGGACTCTGTCCTGTACTTTCAAGATATGCCCGTGTATGTGAAATTCAGATTAAAGCCCATCTCTCGGATGCGTAGTAAAGAGGTAGCTGACTGCATGAAATATTTTTATTAGCCCATGGCCCAGTGCTTAATTTTATGGAGTGCGCTCTAAATTCATGTGAACATCACCTAATAAAATCATATTACGAAATGGCGGAGGCGCAGAGGGAGAGCACATCTGTTACTGGGCGTTGAAGGTTGTGTCACGTAAATGGAGGGAAACCCTGAATAAAATCAAATAGAATGCGCTCCGCCCCAAGGGGGTGGAAGCCAGAAACGGAATCCTATATAACTAGCAGGTTAGGCCAATAATTCCACGCGGGGAGCAGTCCGAAACAGCCGAGCGGTTCTACGACACCGGCTTTTCCCCTCTGCCCAGCCGGTGAGAAGCTAAACCCATGTATTTGATAAATTTGCTAATTTACAGGGCTTACACCATGATAAATTTCTTCTAGGCGTATAAAAAACACGGAGTTATTACTGAATTTTAGAGTGCTTGTTATTTTGACCTTGGCAGGATGAAGGGCTTGGTTGACTGTGCTTGGAGTCGAACATACACAAATATGTCGGCAAAATTCTCGAACATAGCAGCTATATAGGAATATTTCATCCCTGTGCATTCGTCAGTAAGTATCTCCTTCTATGGTCTCTATCAAACGCCTTTCTTTAGCTTCCCTTTTGCAAATCACTGCCATTAGGTTTGTTCATCAAATAGGTTTTAAAAAAAAATATCAAGACTACAATTACCAGAATGCACTAGCATTATACCTGAAACCTCAGTACTGTACGCATGCTATCCCAGTGACGTAGAGACATCAAGTCTCCCTTTATTAAGCATACATGACTACACGTCTACAAAGCATTTGCAATGCAATAGGTCTCGCATTTACGCGAGTTTAAGCTACTTAAACTCGCGTAAATGCGAGACCTATTGCATTGCAAATGGTTACGTTTAAAACTGAGCCCGGCGCCACTTCAAGGACACCGCGCTCGATTCCCATTTTTTTTTCTTACTTTAACACTGAGCGCAGTGTCCTTAAAGCTGGTGCCGCGCTCCGTTTTAAAGTAAAAAAAAAAAACAGAGCGTGGTGTCCCAGAAGTGGACGCTGCGCTCAACATGAATGTTCAATATAAATAAATAAAGTGAGCGCGGTGTCCGTAAAGCGGGCGTGCGCTCATTAAAGTAAAAAAGCATACAATTTAGAGCGCATAGCGCTGCAGCCACCATTGTCCCCATCCGTGTCCATTTTCAAAATAGTGCTCACCCACCAGAAAAAGCCCACCGTGTAACAAGCCAAGTAAAAAGTCCAGTCCTTATGGGCGTTAACAAATGGAGACAAGGCGGTACGAAGGCGGGACTATCAAGCCTCATAATCAATCAAAGCCAGCATTTTCGAAGGACAATAACACAAAGCCAATGTCAAATATGGGCGGAGAGTGGACAAGGCTTCCACAGCATACCTACTACAGCATGCCTCGCAGAGCGAGCAGTGCATGTGCGCTGCCGCTAGGCTCGACCTAATGAGCCCTAATGCCCCTATTGTAAAGTAAGACAGTCGTCATTGTGATGCAGTTGCCCCCTTTTTCTCCTAGGCCCCAGCGCCACTGCATCTGCTTCACTAATGATAGCTACTTCCTTGCAAGTGGGCTGTCCTCTCTGTCCTTTGTTAAAAACATGGGCTCCTGTTTAGCCTCATCCCCCTCCCTGCTATTTCTTTGAGGTCAAAGCTAAGGTTTCTCCTCTGCGTTAATATCCCCCCCTCCTCCTTGGGTCATTGCTCTGAGGCCGAAAGTAACAGTAAGGGTGTTCTGGGCCCTAATTCAAACAAGGAACGATAAAACTACTAAACTCATTCTAGCTTTTTTTTTATTTTCACACCACTGTACTCTGGTGCTACTGCACCTGCAGCACCAATAATACCTAAAGGCTGTCGCCTCTGCCCATGCCAGTGGGCCATCACTCTTCGGCCTAAGACCCAAAGAAGGCGGACCGCCCCCTTGTGGAAAAATGGGATCATAAATTCTTTGAGCACTTTTGAATGCAACTCCGTAGTGTTAAACTATGTGAAGCATTCCAACGTGCAGGCTTGGTAAGCCCTCCCTCCTAGGGTCCGAACAACTCTGAAAAATGCTATAACTGAAGTCAATTATAGTCCCAAACTGCACAGTAAATCATTGGAAAAAACTCTTCAATCAATATGAACAGTCAAGTGGAAATTTTCTTGCAATCATTTTATTGTATCGTTTCCATAATATTCATGCTGTGTAGTATTCTTTCATGCTGTGACGATTTGAATACAGTTATACAATATCACTCCCAATGCATTTCGGATAACATTTCCTTCGTCAGGGTAATATTCTTGTGCAGGGTTAGATTGGGATTAAAAATCGGCCCGGGCACGCAAAAAAAAGTGGGCCACATTTGCATATTGCCTTTCTGCAAAACACTGCATCTGCGAAAAAAAGGGGAGGGGGTTAAAAAAAATGCACGGATTAGTTTACACTCGTGAAACACACCTGAAAAGAAGTGAGGCCACTTTTGCTCAGGCCCCCTGCCCCCGCTCAATATGCATATATTAATGGGCCGGCCCAGCGAGAGAAAGGGAGTGACACCTCTGCCAGTTGATAAAAGGGAGGTAATGGGCGCCGATCTACCTCCAGAAAGGCCACTCCGGCACCCACTGGGTGGGACGCTGGCGGCATCGAACAACGCAGAAACCGCCCAAATCGGCCCCCCAGGCTGTTAAAAAAAAAAAAGCAGCCCACAGCTGGAATTGGGATACCGGCCCCTCGGGCATTGCCCGAGTGCCTGCGTTACCAATCCGATGCTGTTCATGTGACATCCAGAAAGTAAAGGATTTTATTTTTCCTTCAAGGAAGCAAGACCAATGACTAAAAAAGTTATGTGGGAGAAAAAGATAGTCCACCAACTTCATGCAATAATAATGAGTAATCAGCTTATGAGCAATAAAAAAAAGACAATAGCGGTGAAATGAGAAAAGTGTCTCATCCTTGAAGCTTGTGCTGTAATAAAATGGGGGGGAGGGGCTGTGTGATTATTCAAACTTCACGTATCTGTGAATTACTTTCAATGTGCACATGTCCCCTCCTAAAGCAGCATGGTTTAAACCTTGTAAAGACTGTTACTATCAAGTTTGCCCTGACGAATCCGAAGGTGATCTGCGACCATTCCTGCTCGAAGTCAAGAGCACGGACTCGTTCCCGCTTTGTGGGCTGGTTCCGTGACAAGTCATCTGCATGATCCAAGTCTTGGTGTAAGTCCACGTCAAAAAGGAAGCACAGGAAGTCCAAGCAGGCCTTGTCCCAGCCTCTCTTCTCTCCCTCTGAGAATTTGCAAGAACGTCAAGGTGCCCCCTGCTCTCTCTTTTGGTCCTCTAAGGATTTAATTCCA
This sequence comes from Calotriton arnoldi, assembly GCA_963921515.1. NCBI lineage: Eukaryota > Metazoa > Chordata > Amphibia > Caudata > Salamandridae > Calotriton > Calotriton arnoldi. The sequence continues at coordinate 958,123 of CAWUFW010006663.1, forward strand.
CAGCTGGTCCTAATGCACCCTTAATTTCCGGGTCAATAAGCGACTCCACACCAGATTGAGGCATTTAAGGACACCATGCTCTGCATCATAGGCATCCTAACAGCTCCCTGTGGTGCACCTTCCGGCCCCATGGATCCACTTAGGGCTCCATTTGGGCTAAATATGCATGTTATTATTTTAAAATTGTATTACACACTATAAGAAAGGGTGCTGCAAAATATGCAGTGAGATTAAGGGAAAGATTTACTAACTTTTCACGCAACACAGTGCAGCAACCAAAGTTGCGCTGCATTGTGTGAAAAGGAGAGAGCACAACAGCACCACATCTATTAAAATCAAACAAACCATGCTAGAACTACAAGGATATGATGCTCTTTTCCTCTCTCTCTGTGCGGTGCACTTTCGGCTGGCATGCACCAACGTACATATCCTTGCACTGGTGCAAGGTTGTGTGTGTTCTGACAACCATATGTTTTGCACAGGAATTGTGCACGTACAGTACAAAATACTATGCGTAGATATAGTTCAATATTCTTCCCTCTGTGCATGTGCTGTACAGTGCAGCATGCAGGCAAAGTGGAAAAAAGTTGAAGAAATAATAACATTTCTCCAAGTCAAAACCAGCCTCAAAAATTTTATTTTTCTGCACACAGGCCTGTCTTAAAATGGTAGTAGATAGAGCTTTGCATTAAAAATCATGAGTGCGTGCATGGGAATGCCCATGTACCACACATGATATGCTGCCTTGATGCAAAGCAGTACTAGTGCTACTTTTTTGTAAATAAATATTTGCACTGGAAAATAAATCCCAAATCAACTGTTTGTACCAGTTTGCGTCATTTTTGTGATGCCATGTGTTAAAATGATATATATTTAATACGCAACCAGACTGTACCTAAAACCTTTTTTTAAATGTTTCCATTAGGTGAATACACCCCAGAATGCAGCTGATAATACCCTCTCAAAAAAGAATAAACCTTTTTCACCATTATTCAATCTGAGCCATATACCGTCTCCCAAGCATACTTTAGGTTTCCTGATTAACCGATTGCCCACGTTTACATTTCATTCAGGTAGCAGGTACCCAAGCAAGTCAGTTTTTTTCTTCTTTCGCTGTCTGCACCTCCTTTTGCTTTACAGAACAGAGCCACTCCCTCTTTGTGCAAGAGGCACCCGAGCATCGTATCTGTTCTGGATTGGTTGTTTTTTGTTAATTTCGAACCCCTTTGCTGCTTATCCTTTTTTTTGGCTGTAATTGGGGTAATTTGCGCTTAGGCCCCGGTAACTATTTGTCCACATAAGGTATCCATGCCAAATTTGCGTCCTTTTCTTCCAACATCTTGAGGATTCTAAAGGTACCCAGGGTTTGTGGATTCCCTTGGAGGGGACAGAGAAATTGGCCAAAATACAGCTAATGGTTTTGTTTTTTGGGAAAAATGGGAAAAAAGTGCTGCAGAAGAAAGCGTCTGGGTTTTCCCCTGCAAAAGGTATCAATAAAGGGTTTGTGGTGCTAAAATCACCATCTTCCCAGCTTTCGGGAACAGGCAGACTTTTGTCAGAAAACCAACATTTTCTACACAGTTTTGGCATTTTACTGGGACAGAGCCTATTATGAATACACAAAAGAAGCTGCCCTGAGTATAAATGACCGAGACTTAGAAGATACTAAGTGAAGTGGCTGGCATCTCGCAAAAAGTGAAGGACTGTCCTCACACACCACCAGGTATCATGCTTCATCATTGGCAGTCCTCGCTCTCTAAAAACTTGGTTTGATAGAGAGCGAGCCTACACCTGGAGACAGGGAGACACTTCTAAAACTAAGTGGGGGCCCGTGATAGTGAGTGAAAGTCTAAAAATCAGTATAATTGTCAAAATACATTTATTTTAATAGGCAATTATATGATATTAAAAATGAAAGACAGTGAAAAAGGGGAATTACTATCCCATCACCATGGTGATAAAATTGTTGACATGTTTCTTCCCATAGAGATGTAGATCTGAGATGGGTAGTGCTTGAGGTCGTTAAGAGGACGAGTCCGGATATCCAGAAAATACTCCACACCAGAGAGCAACGATGGGTATATCTTCTCCGGACGTGGGATATTGGACTGAATGATGACATCCCATGGCTGCATATTGGGAAGTAATGAAACGATAAACATACGCGCACTGACATACATTACACAACTGGATGGCACACATACAAGGGAAACGATCTACCTGCCCCATCTGTTGGTATCCCTCTGAGGCCTATACCCAGCGTATATGAGCACGCACACATGAGGGTTACATAACACCCTTAAACAAATGAACTGTACGGGTGTACTGCTCAGTTTTTTCCAAACTTCTAAATGTAGGTTAGGATTCCTTTTTCCAAACATGTCCCTGCTTGATATGGGTTTATTTCCATCTGGGGTTCAAATTTCATGTCCCATCTTTTCTGGTTACATATAACTGAACAGAATTTGTAAACCGGGACTCTTCTCTCTGCAGGAATTTATGGTTCACAAACGGGCACAAGTGGCACGTTTAAACAACATGCGGAGCACAGGCAACCCCATTCGGGACCTCTGAGCTCGCACGTGCGAGCAACACCGCCCCGTGTACTCAGCTGACGTGAGGTCCAGGCGAGCCCAGGCAGCCTCCGATGGGACACCGGGGAATCACAGGTGTTCTGTCGACGGGCCGCAATTAAGGCTTCCCGCTGCTTCTCCTCATTTCCTCTTCGCTCCTGACGTGAAGATCAGGCACACGATCGCTGGAATACAGGAGGTTTTCCAGACACCGGAAACCTTTTTTCTAAAACAATTGCGATCACATGTGCTACTAATTTACTCATTAAGGGTACTATTTAAAGCCTGAATTTTGCGCTCTTCATTCCACAACGGGGAAGAGGAGTGAACACAACTAGGATCACGGAGAGAGACGCACCTTGATATAGTAAGAGCATGAATGGTGGTGTGGATGCGTACTCGTGCAAAAAACGTTACCATTTCCCATAAGGAAATCTTTGGGTGATCGAAGCTGACTTGATGTGTGTTTCTATTTCTATTTTTTTCCAGAATTTGACTACAGGGGTCTCTCCTTCACCCTCTTCTCATGGGGTGTGTAGGAAGCTTGATTAGGGTAAGGCTGTGAGCTGGTCTCACACTCATGTGCAAGATAAACTGCGTGTGTCTCACGTTTGCAGTGACACGTGTTTCACACAGATAGCCAGTATATGTATAAGTGATGCATGTGGGGCAATTTTTCACTGCATTTTTTTACCGTGCTCTGACCAAATGTCTTTGATGGCAATCTCTTTTTCATTATGTTTACAGGTTTCAGGAAACCTTCTCAGGTAGAGTGTGACACAGGTCAACCTACCCAGTGGTAACTATACTAACGATTTGGTAAGATAGGAGCCCAGATTTCTTTCCGTCCTGATGAATGCCGCGGACCCTTTGGGCCATAAGGGCAGAAACCTGTCGACAACTTTAATCACCACGGTGACGGAGTAATAATTCCCCTTTTTCACCGTCTTTCATTTTATTTTATTTTTTTTAATCTTTTTTTATTGAAAGAAAACCAATCAAAAGACAATACACAAACCAACACAAATAAATTTCAAATCAACATCAAAATGCACAATCAGACATCAAATGTGAAGTGGTCGAATAAAAATGATTGGGGACATTGCCTGAGCCATACATAATTAAAACCGAATGTAAGGAGTCTCAGTTGTAGACAATTCCAATGAAGCACAATTACAAAGATACATTATCAACAGCAAATGAGGAGTCGTCATTAAAGGGGGCACATAGCCAACCTCTGCTCTTATTCCAGGGGGCCCAAATCTTCGTCCATTTACCCGGGCAACCTTTACTCTCATATACCACTCTTTCAGCCTGCATGCACCAGTCCATATCAGACTCCCAATCAACACACCTCAGATCAACCCCTCCCTTCCAAGTTCTGGCGATGTTTCGCTTAGCCACCATGCATCCCAAAGTGACCCACAATCGTTCCGGTCTAGTCAGATCAGTGGCGTCCCAAATGTTGAAAAGACACAGCCTTGGGTTAGCCGCCACTTCTTTACAGCAAGTCTGAGATAGAACAGAAGTGACCTCCCCCCCAATACCTATGAAGAGTCGGGCAGTCCCACCATTGATGCATATAAGTACCTACTTGGCCGCAGCCACGGGGACACAACGGAGAGTCTAAAAAACCCATTTTTACCAATATGTGTAATAGGCCCTATGCAACAATTTAAGTTGAATCAATTTGAACCGGGAACGAATCGCAACCTCCCGGGGCTACGCCAGGGCCTCCCTCCACTCCTCATCGGAGATCTCGCCCACGTCGGAACACCATTTTGTACAGACTTTGTCAAGGGGATCAGGTGAATTATTAAGGAGTTTATGATACGTGAGGGATATGGCTTTGGTGGGGAGGTAGTCGTCCAACAACCTATCCTCCAAAGGGGGAGGACACCGGCAATTCCTCGCCTTTAGAAAGCACCTTGGTCAGTGCGCTGCGCACTTGAAGGTAGCGAAATGCTTCCCTCTCATGCAGCTGGTATTGTCTCTGCAAATCACTAAAAGGCACCATACCGCCCCTAACCCACAGGTCGCCCACCTTAGACAGGCCACTCAAATCCCATTTATCGAACCCGGGAGGCCGCCCAAGAGTACCCAGACGACAAGAGTCAAACAGTGGAGTCGCCTGAGTAATTCTGCCCCTCCAGCCCAACGCTGAGTTCGCAAGGTGCCAGACGGAGATTGTCGTAGAGGTCGGAGTAAATTTGGGCTCTAGCTTTGAACCACCATACAAGGCCCGTAAATAAGTACCAGGCAGCATATTGTGTCTATCCATCCGATATGCCGGGTCATCAATTGGTCGATGCATCCAGTGATTAAGGACGATAAGTTGTGAGGCCCAGTAGTATGATCTGATGGAAGGCAAAGCAATGCCGCCATCATACCAGCTCCTAACAAGCTTGGTGAAGGCGATTCGGGGTGTGCCGCCGTTCCATAAGAGGTTACGAACTTCAGATTCGACAGAAGTAAAATACTGAGTTGGGACTAAGTGTGGTGTATTCTGCAACGCATAGAGGAAGCGCCATCATTTTATAAAGAGCTGCTCTCCCCAAGAGTGTAAGAGGAAGAGTCCTCCAATGTTGTACATCCGCCTTAAGACGCTGAAGGGGAGGGGGGGCAGCAAATTTCGTTGATAAAAGACCGCCTCGTCTGTCGTAATGTAAATTCCTAGGTATTGGAAGCCGTCAGTAACAATGGTAGCACAACATCCCGACGGGAGGAGCGGAGGACGCCCACTTAGGATATATATCGGGGATTTATCCCAGTTACTAGTATAACCAGAGTACCTCTGAAATAGGGTGAAGATATGGAGTACTCTATGGATCGAGGATCGGGGCTTGGCAAGATAAAGCAAAATGTCATCAGCGTAGAGGGACACTTTGTCCATCCATTCCGGCGACCAGTTTAGTCCCCTAATCAGGGGGTCCCCCCTGAGCCATATAGCAAGAGGTTCAAGCGCCAAGGCAAACAACAAAGGGGACAGTGGGCACCCTTGCCTTATACCACGCCCCAACTCAAAAACCACCGACCTACAGCCATTCACCGCAATTCTCGCCAAGGGTTTCGAATAGAGGAGACGTACCCATGACAGAAATCTGCCGCCAAACCCGTATCTCTCCAGCGTTGCAAAAAGGAAAGGCCATTCAATCATGTTGAACGCCATTTTGGCGTCCAAGGACATAATGACCGAGTCCTCCTGGATAGTGGTGGCCCGCCCCAAAACTCCAAACAAACGACGCAGATTAAGTGCTGTGTTTTTGGTCGGCATAAAGCTAGACTGATCCGGATGAATCAATTTGTGAAGGAGAGGTGAGAGGCGGAGAGCCAGTATCTTAGCCAAGATCTTGACCTCCGGGTCGAGGAGGGAAATGGGCCGATAGGAAGAGCAGCGATCCGGAGGCTTCCCTTGCTTATGAATGACAACTATATTGGCCAAACGTTGCGTAGCCGGGAGAGCGCCCTCCTGCACACTCGCATCGTTCATTCTCAGCAGATAAGGGGCGATAAGAGGAGTGACAGTCTTTTACAGTTCAATCGGGAGCCCACTAGGGCCCATAGCCTTCCCGGACTGTAGGGAGGAGATGGCCTTAGAAATTTCATCAGTCGTTAGCGACTTATCTAGTTCTGCAACCTCTTGGGCGTCAAGACACGGTAGTGGCAGCGTAGCAAGCAGCTCTGCCGCCTCCTCCTGAGTAGCGGAGGACACAGGAGAATAGAGCCTGGCAAAGACGTCTGCGATACCTATCCGATTATGATGATGGACTGCATTATCATCGACAATTTCAGCAACCCATCTATTCGCCAAAGCCCGCCTATCAAGCCAGGCCAACAGCTTACTAGCCTTATCGGCAATATCGTAGATCCTGTGTTGAGTGGCCCTATAGTGAGTCCTAGCTGAGTCCTCTGCGATATCCCTATACTCTTTCTGCTTGACAGCCAAGTTATGCGAGGTCTGCGACGACCTCTCAGACACCAGGTCTTGTTCAAGGGCCGTAATCTCACGTTCAATGGTCTCGAGTTGTTGTTGCTTTTCCTTCTTATGTCCTGCTACCGCCGCCACCCCACACCCCCGTATCACAGTCTTAAATGCCTCCCACAATACAACATCCGATTGTACCAAACCCACATTTTCTTCAAAATAACGTTGGGTGGCCTCAGTCAGTTTGGAGCGTATTTCTGGGATTCTAAGATACCAGGGCTGAAGAACCATATCTCGTCGGCCGGCGGGGGGAATACCACCATAATAAATAGGCGAATGATCGGAAATCCCCCTGGGAAGGAGGGATAGTTTATCGAACATAGGAAGCTGAGTGGCCTTACAAAAAAGATAGTCTATGCGCGACAGACTGCCATGCACACCAGAGTAAAAGGTATATTGTTTCTCAGTGGGGTTGCAAACCCGCCAGACATCTACAATACCCATAGCCCTCAAAAAATCCGACAACAATTTACCAGATCCTTCGCCCGGTCTAGGGGGTAGGCGGTCCAACATCCCATCTAAGGCTGCATTACAGTCACCTCCCAGTAGCATATCTCCCTCAGGGAGACGCAACAGGTGCGCACCCAAGTCATTCAAGGTGGTGGCGTGAAGCCCAGGAGAGATGTACAAGGATGTGACATTGAGTGACCTACCCTCCCATCTCCCTGAGACCGAAACAAACTGACCTGATGGGTCACGTATAACTTTCTGAACCTGAAAAGGGAAAGAGCTGCGTACAAGGGTGCCAACACCCCTAGATCCGCGAGTATAACCCGCATGGGCAATAAGTTTATATCCCCACCTGTTGAGCGCACAGTAAGAGGGACCTTGGATGCGAGTCTCCTGGAAAAGCACCAGGTCGGGAGTCTGCCTTTTGAGATACTTCAACACTACACCTCTCTATCCGATTACCCAGACCGTTGACATTCCAGGAGAGTAGTTTGAGACGGCCTAACGGTGGGCCCACACAATCAGCCACACTCATACTGCCAAATGAAAAATGGGGCCCCCGACCCCTAATACAAAAGAAGGATATTTCTAGCATAGCAGAGATTGGCCCCGGTGAAACCCCTCCCAGGAATGACGTGTAGTGAGAATCGAAACAATCATGAGCTCCTACGGCAAATGCCCCCGTGACTAGACGGACTCCGATACAATATGGACTCTTAAAGTCGACCACATGTAACCAATTACACAAATAAAAAAATAAAAACACACAAAAAACACCCCGAAAACTACTCAGGAATTCCCCCCACCCTGCCTCCATGCAACGTGGACCTAAAACTGCCCACCCCCAAAACTTGCAGAGCGCCTGTATACCCAAACAACAACAAACTATATAGAGGGGAACGTTACTCATCCTGGATAACCCAAGAGCGCCGTCAAGTAAATGCAATTCCCCCCACCCCCCCCTTTCAAGCCCATAGACGTGCCCAAAATTAAACGACATAACAAGTTACTCATCATAATCGTACATCAACAATACCAAATTGTCTGCCCCTCTCCCCCCCAACCCTCCAGCCCTCCCAAATCACGACCAAACAGTCCGGAGAAGGAACTATGTGACTAGACTACTAAGAAACGTTCGTAAACTGACAAGGCTGTCCTAATTCGCACCAATTTACAGCTGCACAAGAGCCTCCACTAACCCACAATGGTAGCACCCAACAGTGCCTACAGTCCTACAATACTCAAGGTGCTGTCCACACCAGGGTCCTCAGGATGTCACACTTCTCCAGATCGAGGGTCCCCAGATGGGGAAGAACGCTTCCGTGCCTCAGCCGATCGCCAACCCTCCAACCAGTCCCAAGTGTCCTCTGGGGTTTGGAAGAACCATGTCTTGCCATCGTCCTGCACCTGGAGCTTCGCAGGGAACAGCATGGCGTATTTTAAGTTGTGGCCTCTGAGCGCACGCTTGACTTCCAAGAAAGACCGGCGCTGCAGTTGTACTTTGTAAGTGAAGTCAGGGGAAAAGGTTATGGTAGAGTTGTCGAATTTAATCGGTGGAGCAGCCCTCGCCGTCTGAAGGATAGCATCCCTATCTCGAAAGTTGATGATTCGAGCAAAGAGAGGGCGCTGCCCCAGGTTTGGGGGGACCCCCGGGGATCCTATGAGCACGCTCCACTGAGGAAAAACTGCGACAGGGATCGGGGTTGCAGATACTTTTAATGAGGTCCTCCACAAAGAGATCCGCTGTCTGCTCCCCCGCCCTCTCTAGCACCCCCAAAATTCTCACGTTATTCCGGCGCGCTCTCCCTTCATAGTCCTTCAGTTTAGTCTCTAGATCCGACGTCTGCGCTTGAAGGCGCTTAACCGTGGCTTCCATCACTTTTGTAGATTGTTGAAGGGTGGAGATGGCACCCTCGTTCGTCTTGACTCCATTCCCATGTTTCTCAGGTCAGCGCGGATCAGGGTGATTTCTGTAGTCACTGTGTCAATTTTCCCTTCTAGCGCCGTGCGAACCCCTTGAATTGCCGCCATGACGTAGGCCAAGGTCGGGGCATCTTCTTCCGATTGGTGTTTCGCGTCTGGAGAACCTTTGTGCCCCTCCACCCCGTCCGACCTGGTATGTGCATATTTGGCGAGCCGCGCAGCAGGGGGCTGCTTGGCGCTCTTAGCAGTGGCCATTACTGCAGCAACCGGGATGGTAACGGGACCAAACACGTGCGGCACAACCACAGGTCGGGGATCGTATACAAAGAAAGGGGGTATAGCAAGTCCTCAGTAGCAAGCGCTTCAAACCACGAAATGACAAAAGTCCCACTGGTAAACCTGCCACTCACTGCCTCCACGGCCGCACAAGGAGCACAGATGAACGATGTGCTCGGTGAGGGTCACCACTAGATCATTGGGGAAGCGGCTGAAATGAGTCGTAGGGGCGGGGGGGAAAGGAGAGTCCCCGGTCTGTAGTGAGACCTAGCGTGTGTCACAACTCCCGCAGCACTCAATCCAAGGGGGACCCCTCGAAGTTCACAATCCACGGGGCGCGTCAACCCAGAGGGAGCGAGGGACCCGAGCGGCCCAGCTCGCCCCAATCAGGCAGGAAGGCACAAAATGGCGGCAGCGCCCGGAGCTGTTAAATCCCTCAAGGCCCAAATGAGGAAGCTCCGCGGGCCCCAGCACTCACCACCACACGAGCATCCAGGCGTTTAACTGGCCGACAGTCCGTGGGGCCTCAAGGACGGATTTCTCGCAGATCACCGCCGCTACCTCCAGCGGCCGGGGGCACTGAGAAGGCACGTCCGCCGATGAAACAGGATCACCAAGAGTCCCGCGCTCGTCAGCGCCGCGGGGGGCCGTCAAGATGTTGCCGACACGACTCCGGATATCTCTCCGAGTCTCAGCCCGCCGCGGAGAGCCGTGCAACGCCACGGTAGATGCTACGGCTCCGCAGTGGCTCAGGACGTCGGGACCGAGTTCTGCGGGTCCCGACTTCCGATTGGACAAACAGCAGGTGAGACCGGACGTCAAGGGGGTCTCAATCGTCCGTATTAAAGCAGGCAAGCGGATAATGGTGACGGATATGGGGGATTTAAGCTACGGCGACGGCTGGAGCTCTACAGAAAGGCAGCCATTTTAGGCATCGGTAAGCCACGCCCCTCACCGTCTTTCATTTTTAATATCATATAATTGCCTATTAGAATAAATGTATTTTGACAATTATACTGATTTTTAGACTATCACTCACTATCACGGGCCCCCATTTAGTTTTAGAAGTGCCTCCCTGTCTCCAGGTGTAGGCTCGCTCTCTATCAAACCAAGTTTTTTGAGAGCGAGGACTGCCAATGATGAAGCATGATACCTGGTGGTGTGTGAGGACAGTCCTTCACTTTTTGTGAGATGCCAGCCACTTCACTTAGTATCTTCTAAGTCTCTGTCATTTATACTCAGGGCAGCTTCTTTTGTGTATTCATGTTAGGATGGAGGCCAGCTCGCCCTGAATGCCCTGTGCCTCCAGTTCCCTCCCCTAGGATTCCCTAAGGTTGGTGTGTTGCACATAGCCTATTATGCCTATCTTTTGTGCTTTCAACCTCCTTCCAGTTAGTGGTAGAAATGGGTGTGAAAGCAATAATGGATCCTGGAGAACTATACATTTCTGAAAAGTAGACAAAAGTATGAATTCAGTAAGGGGCAATTTGTGTAGATCCTTCGAGGCTTTTCTATAAAAACTTTCAATTGGAAAAAACAGTCATTTGTGCCAACCTTTTCACCTGCAACGTCTTCTAAGTATGGCAGATTTTTTTAAAGCGATTTGCCGTTACGTCTGCTTGACCCTTCTGGTTGCTGGGATATATAGGACGTGTAGGTTCACCACAAACCTGAGGTACCCAGAGCCAATAACTGAGCTGCGTCTTGCAATGGGTTTTCTTTGTGTACCGGGTATATAGTAATTAATATGGTAAAATATAAAGAGTGAAAAATAGGTACCAAGGAAACATATATATTTCCGAAATGGGAACAAATTATAGAGTTTAGAAACAGTGGTTATTTGCACATCCCCGAAATTGTGGGTACCCATACAACAAGCGTGTGAATTAGAGGACAGTTTTTAAAATAACTTATTTTTTACACATTGTCTTGCATTCGGAAGGCAGAAATGCAAACAAAGTCAATTGGTAATAACACTTGTTCTATTATTCTGTGATCCCCCAAGTCTCCCGATAAAAATTGTACCTCATTTGTGTGGGTAGGTCTAGTACCCGTGCCAGGAAACGGCCCAAAACGCAACTTGGACATCACATTTTTCCAGTGAAAGCTGACCCTTTTTTTGCAATGTGCCTAGTTGTGGATTTTGGACCCTAGCTCTGCAGGCACCTAAGGAAAGCTAGCAAACCTATACATTTTTTAAAACTAGACATCCAGGGGAATCCACGAGGGGGTGACTTGTGTGGCTCTTGCTAGGTTCTATTACCCAGAATCCTGTGCAAACCTCAAACTTTGTCAAAATAAAAAACACATTTTCCTCACATTTCTGTGATGGAAAGTTCTGGAACCTGCGTGGACCCAAAACTTCCACCCACGCACCATTCCACCAAGACTACTGATAAAAATGGAACCTCACTTGTGTGGGTAGACCTAGCAGCCGTGACAGGAAACGGCCCTAAGTGCAATGTGGACACATCACATTTTTCCACAGAAAACTGACCCTTTATTTGCAATATGCCTAGCTGTGGATTTTGGGCTTTAGCTCAGCCGGCACCTAGGGAAAAATAGCAAACCTGTACATTTTTGAAAACTAGACATCCAGGGAAATTCAGGATGGGGTGACTTGTGTGGCTCTCACCAGGTTCTGTTACCCAGAATCCCTTGCAAACCTCAAATTTAGCTGAAATAAACAAATGTGTCTCACATTTCTGTGTGGGAAAGTTGTGGGATCACCGGGCTGACACAAATTTCTTACCACCCAGCGTTCCCCCAGGTCTCCCTTTAAGAATGGTACCTCACGTGTGGGTGGGCCACGTTCCTGCGACATGCAAGATCCCAAACCGTATTGTGGAGACATCAAAATTATCTATCACAAAACTACCTGATTTTGCAAGGGGGACACGTGCGTTTTTAGTCACGGGCGCGGCGACCATCTCTGGGAAGTTCCCCCCCCCCTTCTTCCGGGTGCAGATCAGGGGCTATTGCCCCCATCCGCCTCCTAGGGGGAAGAAAGACTTTGGCATTTTACTATAAACAAAATCCAATCCCTCGGGTGCTTTCTGCCCCCGATTGGGTGCTTCTGAATATGCCCATTCTGAAATGGTGGGAGCAAAGACCCTTGCCCAAGGGGCCCCTCCCCCTCCCTGTTGCCTAGTGAGTGGATCCCTGCTTGGTGATCGCCATCCTGGGGCGATTCCCCCAAGCAGGGTTCCACTAGGGATGAGTACAGGAGAGACCCTCCCCTTTCCAATGATACGCCTCCCGTGTGTTTCTGTGCTCGGGGGGTGGTGAGAGAGCCCCACGAGCTCCGAAACAGTGAAACTGAAACTAAGTTTCAATTTCATTGTAATTACGTCAGCGCGCCATGTGCACGATCGTCATTATATTGAAAAAAAAATGCCTTGGGAGGTTGGGGAAGATCTTCCCCACCTTCTGAGGCAAAAAAACCAAAAGGAACTCCCTCTGCTGTTTACAGCAGAGGGATTTAGTGCGCTTGTGCACATGAGTGTATGGTTCCGTCATGAGCACACGAGCACTGGTGCTCATGACGGAACCATTCCGTCATGAGCACTGAAAGGGTTAAAAAGATAAATACATTAATAAAGATTGGGAATGTCATTCCCGATAGATCTCCCCCACTTCAACCACTGAGGTCATCTGAAAGCGTTTTTTCTGTCAGAGGAGGCTTTGTTTGGTTTTCATTGCTGATCATGCCTCATGGTGTTGCACTCTCTCAGCCCACCTACAGAATGCATGTAGAGGGCATGGGCATTGGGAATTGTGCAGATTGGAATTTCATGTGGAAATCCGTTCCACACAGTAATAAAAGGTCCAGTGTTCCTCCAATCAATCAATCAGGGGTTTGTTAAAGTGCGACTACTCACCCGTAAGGGTCTCAAGGCGCTAGGGGTGGGGGGGGGTTGCAGGTTCCATTCCATCAAGGAGGGGGTCTGTCGAAGAGCCAGATTTTGAGGTTTCTTGCGAAGATGGGGAGCGATGTTGTCTGAGGTGGAGCGGAAGGGCGTTCCATGTTTTGGCCGTGAGGAAGGAGAAGGAGCGACCTCCCGACCTGGTCTTTCTGGTGCGGGGGACCACGGGGTAGGAGAACTGGGCTGATCGTAGGGTCCTTTGGGGTGCGTGGAATTTTAGTCGGCTCTTCAGGTATGCTGGTCCGATGCCGTGGAGGGCCTTGTGTACGTGGGTGATTATCTTGAAGGTGATTCTCGCCTCTACGGGGAGCCAGTGGAGTGTGCGCAGGTGCTGGGAGATGTGGCAGTGTTTTGGCAGGTTGAGGACCAGTCTTGCGGCGGCGTTCTGGATGTTCTGTAGCTTGCGGGTGAGGTTTTTGTTTATTCCGGCGTAGAGTGCGTTGCCGTAGTCGAGTCTGCTGGTGACCAGGGCGTGAGTGACGGTCTTTCGGTGTTCAAGGGGGATCCATTTGAAGGTCTTACGAAGGAGGCGGAGGGTGTGGAAGCAGGAAGACGAGACAGAGTTGATCTGGCAGTCCATTTTGAGCTCGGAGTCCAGGATGATTCCCAGGTTGCGTGCGTGGTCCGTGGGGGTTGGCGGGTTTCCGAGGGCGGGGGCCACCAGGTGTCGCTCCAGGCGTCGGGGTTTGGGCCCATGATGAGTACTTCTGTTTTGTTGGTGTTTAGTTGTAGGCAGCTGTTTTTCATCCATTTGGCGACGGCTTCCATGCCTTCTCGAAAGTTGCGTCTGGCGGTGTTGGGCTCGTTGGATAGGGAGAGGATGAGCTGGGTGTCGTCTGCGTATGACACGATGTTGAGTCCGTAGGTTCTGACGATGGGGGCGAGTGGAGCCATGTAGACGTTGAAGAGCGTCGGGCTGAGGGAGGAGCCCTGGGGGACTCCGCAGGTGGTAGGTGTGGGGTCCGAGAGGAAAGGGGGGAGTCTGACCCGCTGCGTCCTGCCGGAGAGGAAGGAGCGGATCCAGTCGAGGGCCTTGTCCTGCATTCCTGCGTCGTAGAGTCTGCGTATTAGGGTGCGATGGGAGACTGTGTCGAACGCCGCTGATAGGTCGAGGAGGATGAGGGCTACTGTTTCTCCTTTGTCCAGTAGGGTGCGGATGTCGTCTGTTGCGGCGAGGAGGGCGGTTTCCGTACTGTGGTTTTTTCTGGTGGATTGGGTGGAGTCGAGGATGTTGTGTTCTTCAATGAATGTGGCGAGTTGGCTGTTGATGGCTTTCTCGATGACTTTCGCTGGGAACGGGAGCAGGAAGATGGGTCTGTAGTTTTTGAGGTCGGTGGGGTCCGCTGAGGGTTTTTTTAGGAGGGGTTTGACCTCGGCGTGTTTCCAGTCGTCAGGGAACGAGGCGGTCGCCAGGGAGCGGTTGATGGTGTGGCGTAGCATGGGTGCGATGGTGTCGGCGGCTCTGTTGAAGATGTGGTGGGGGCAGGGGTCCGTGGGGGCCCCTGAGTGGATTGACTTCATTGTCTTCAGTGTGTCTTCGGTGGTGAGGGCTGTCCAGTCGCCAATCGCTGGTTTCCGGGTGTTGGGGGTGGTTGGTGAGGGTTCAGTGTGTTGGTTGTCTTCGTCGAAGTTGTCGTAGATGCTCTTGATTTTGTGGTGGAAAAAGGTGCTGAGTTTGTCGCAGAGGTCTTGTGAGGGAGGGATGTCGGTAGACTCGCTGGTGGGTTGGGCGAACTCCTTGATGCTGAAGAGTTCCTTGCTGTTGTGCGCGTGGGTGGAAATTCTGTCTTCAATCGCTTTTTTCCTCGTTTCTCTGATGAGTTGATGGTGGGCGTTGGTGGCAGCTCTGAAGTTGTGGGCTTCTGTGGATTTGGTTTTCCTCCAGGCCTTTTCGCGGTAGCGGCATGTGCGTCTGGACTCTCGAAGTTCGGTGGTAAACCATCTGACTTTCTTGGCGCTGGTATTGTTGTTTTTCTTGAGGGGGGCTATGGTGTTGGTGCTGTCCGAGATCCATCTATGCAGGGTTCGGGCTGCGGTGTTGGGGTCGTCGTTTTCCGCGATGGTTGGGGTGGAGTTGTTGAGTGAGGAGGTGAGCTGGGCGTCGGTGATTTTGGTCCAGTTTCTTCGTGGAAGCAGGTGCTGGTGTCTGTGGATGGTGGGTGTTCTGAAGGTGAAGTGGACGCAATGATGGTCGGTCCATCGGAGTTCGGTAGTGTGGCTGAAGGTGATGGAGTTTCCTGTAGTGAAGAGGGGGTCGAGGGTGTGTCCTGCTGAGTGCGTGGGCTCGGTCACGATCTGGCGGAGTCCAATGTTGTGTAGGTTGTCCAGGAGGGATGTGGTGTTGGGGTCCAGTTGGTTGTCGAGGTGGAAGTTGAGGTCTCCCAGCAGGGTGTAGTTGGTGGATGCAATGGCCTGCGGGGAGATAATGTCCGTGATGGAGTTGGCGAAGGGTCCAAGGGGTCGGTAGATGAGGGTGGCGGTGGGGCTGGCCAGTATCTTGAAGTGAAGGTGTTCCATCAGTTCTGTGGGCTCGTCGGGGAGTGTGCTCAGGCGGAGGCTGGATTTGTGGACGATGGCGATTCCTCCTCCTGGGCGGGTGGGGCGGTCCTTCCTGGAGATCTTGTATCCTTGGGGGATGGCGATGTCCGGTCCCGAGGTGGTGTTGGTCCAGGTTTCGGTGAAGAACGCTACGTCCGGGGTGGTGCTGTCGAGGAGGTCCCAGATTTCTGTGGCGTGTTTGTGGAGGGATCGGACGTTGAGGAGGATGCATTGCAGGGTCTTCGGTTCGGTTGTGTTCTTGTGTGCGGGTTGTGCTGGATCCGTGTTCTTGGCGGTGCTGCAGGTGTGCTGGCAGCGGTGACAGCTGAAGGGTCCGTGGGTGTCGGCTGGTGATGCTAGCTTGCAGTTGTTGTTGCAGCCTGGGTTGAGTGCGTGGAGTGCTGCTGCGTCATAGCGTTGGCGGGGCGGAGGTCCAGGGTTCCTGGCGCTGGTCGCAGTCGGGTCGCATACGGGCGCAGGCGGGCTTGCCTTTGACGCGCCTTCGGCAGTGGCCGCCATTAAGTAGAGTTTGGGGAGGGCTGGGAGGCGGGGAGGGGAGCTGGATTGGGCCCGTCGCACTGGGGGGGAGGGGCCGCGGGAGCAGCAGCGGCGGGGAAAGGTAAAGGGAGGAAATAAGGGATAAAGAAAAAAGGGAAAATAAGCAGAAATAAGGCACAAAAAAGCAGAGATGCAGAAAAGTGCAGAAAGGTGAAAGATAAAAGAGGGTAGAAAAACGAGTGAAAGAGCAGAGCGAGAGGAAGGGAAAATGAGCAAAAATAAGGCACAAAAGAGCAGAGATGCAGAAAAGTGCAGAAAGGTGAAAGATAAAAAGGGTAGAAAAAGCGAGTGAAAGAGCAGAGTGAGAGGAAGGAGACAGAGGTCCACTGGACCACCAAGGATGAGGCGCAGGGAAACCTGCGGGTGGAGGAGGGCCTCGATCACCAACACTCGAGAGTGCAGGGGCAGGCCTCACTTAATGGTGGAGCTGCGAGGGTGGGAGAGCAATTTCACTGACGAGTCAGTGGTCTTGCTCGCCTGTCCCCGCAGTGGCCGCCATTAAGTTGGGGTCGGGGAGGGCTGGACAGCTGGGAGGCGGGAGCGGGGAGGGGAGCTGGATTGGGCCGGTCGCGCTGGGGGGGAGGGGCAGCAGCGGCAGGGAAAGGTAAAGGGAGGAAATGAGGGATAAAGAAAAAAGGGAAAATGAGCAGAATTTACTGGATGTGGTAATACCAAACCTGATTTTACTGACTGGAAAACCCAGCAGTTAAAATCAGTGTTTGAAAAGCATACATTGGAGCTCTAACCTTTACATGACCCTTTCCTAAACCTCAGACCAGGCACGGGGGATTGATGGGAGTCTTTACATGCTCCCTCTGCTAAACAACATTCTCCACGTCGTCCTTCACCCTCCACCCAGCCTTAAAAAAAGCTCAGTCCACACTTTTACCACCTGCGTGTATTAAACACCACGGCAAAGGGGATACCATGTGGAATACCGCAGTGTAAATCTGGGTCCTCATAGTAATTCCCCATTCTGTGGGGTTTAACTCGTAAATGCATGGTGGAGGTGAGATTTTACTACCTGCTACTGGTAATTACTGATGCAGAGTTTGCCACCCCCTCGCCTCCCAACCCCTCAGTACATTGCAACCTGTAATTGGGACTATGGTGGGCTCCTTAAAGTGCCTGAGGATACTTCAACAGGGATAAAAAGGCATATTTATCACATCCCAACACATCTGCAACTACACAGGAGGATAATTCGTACTTTAGCTTCAAGAAAAAAAAGAGTGCAAGATTGCGTAATACCTTACATGTAGAGGTTTTCAATAACATTTAATAGGTGTCTGCAGGCACTAAAAGCAGGACTGGTGGCAATTTTTTGAAGAAATCAAGCAGAAATGATAGGTTGTGGCTCTTGTGCTTTGGAGATAGAGCATTCTCACCTGAGGCATAGCTCGGGTATCTAGCGCTTGACCGACAGGTACACCGAGAGATTACTCGGCTATGTGGATCCTCTACATATCATTTATGTCTAATCAGAGGAACCCCTCCCATGTAAAGCAAACCGCTCTATGGTCAGTTTCTCAGGGTGCATTGTGAGACGCATGTAGAATTTGCTTTAACATTTACCTTGTATGTTTTTCTCCAGGGTGGTGTCTATGTAGAGGCAGTACACCAGTGCTCCCCATGTGTAGGCTTGGCATCACTGTGTCCTGCAGTTTCAAACTAATGTAGTTTGGCAGCAAAATTGCTAAAGCATATTCTGCTGCCAAACTAAGTCGGAATCTGTCAAAAGCAGCATAATTCTGATATTGGGATAAAATGTTACCAATGCAAAAGCACTGCACAATGAAAACTACTTTGTGCACTACTTGTTCCAGTGTTAGGGTGAAAAACCAGGGTAACCATATTTTCTGCCTGGTTTCTTTCTTGTGGCCTATTCAATGTTGCCGCATTCTTTACCCAGGCCAGGCTAATTGCTACCATTAGTATAGACATTTAGGGACAACCATTATAGAGAATAGGGATATTCTTTTGGAGAAATTCATGAAAAAATGTAGCATTTTATAATGCACATTACTCCTGGGGGATTTAAAAACAAGATTGATATTTTAGTGGATTTAACACTTTGTGCTGTGGCTTCAGAACAAAATTAAATGCATGGTTGCTGTTATTCTAACATATGCTATTAAGTGCCACTGCTTCTTTTGGAATAATCTCTTTGCAGGACATTGCCCATCCACCACACTTGTGTTCATGGAGCTTGAAGGAACACTTGAGCCCTTTGTATGCTTGAACTCCATTTGTTGGAAAGTTATTTCAAGGCACCAACCTTTTTCAATTGTTTAGGTCTGGTGGATCCCCTTTTGGATGTAGCTTAGTCACCTCATATGAAAACTTCTTAATGTATGGTGATGCAACATCTATTTTTTTCTTTTTTATTATTTTCTTAAGTTGGATCAAAAAATCAAAAAGCTAAGTTTTACATATAAAACCTGTAGGAAAGGGCACAGATTTAGACCATTCAATTGTATTACAAATACAAAGATAAAAGTTAGCAGAAAAAATGACCAACATGAGGATAGTGCACCTGAAAAAATAAATAAACGAAGAACAATAATTATGGCACATTTAAGTTATAAATTGCACAGTATAACGTTGCAAACGATACGATAGGCTGGAACACCTCATGCTCAAATTATAGAAAATTGTTTATCAGATCCACATAATGCTGTGAATCAAAACCTAAGCCAACTCATTTTCATGCACACTGGTTGGTCTGTGGCTCCCAATTAAATTGTGCCCAGATTTGTTCTAATCTTTTGATAGAATGGGGGACCCTTGCCTTGGCCAGTGCTAAATCTGACTCCTATATTTGTCAAAAAACAGCCCACCACTCGACTGCACGGGGGGGGGGGGGTAAAGAGAAGACCCAGGCTCTAGAAATACAAGGTCTAGCCGAGACAATTACTGTGGACAACATCTGTCTCAGACCAAATCAAATTCCATTTTATAACCCTGCATGATATCCTTACAGGAGAGTTGTACATCGTATCCAAGGCAGTGAGTCAAATGTTGAGTCAAATTCTTGCAAATCAGGGCAGGTGGTGAACATGTGTAAAATATCTGCGGCATAGCACCCACATTTGGGACACTTAGGGGCCGATTCCGATCTCGGTCGTAGGCGCACCTAACACCATTCGGTCGGGAAAAAAGCCATGCGAATGCCTGTTTCCCGACCGAACCGCACATTATTCCGAACGAGCAAGTACGATACGCACAACAGCATAGATTCCGACCCAGTCGTACTCACCCAATCCAGGTCCTGTTTCCCGACCGAGCCGGATCCGTAAACGCAGAATCGAGTCGCACGGAAGCCAAAATGCAGCCCCGTCCGGCCGGACAAGTACGATGCGCTTCCCGTACGCGCCGAACCCGTCGCTACGCACGGCACGTCAAAGCATCCGGGAGAGGCGCACATAAGCTCCGATTCGCGCCACAACACGATCCACGGCTACGAGGCGAACACGCCAGCGACGAGGACGAGGCGAAGCAAAGAGAAAGACGAGCGAGACGAACCAACCATGAATCCCATCGTGCCGATCCTACCAATATTCTACATCTACTACCGAAACAGGCACGGACGCGTACGGCGCAGAAGGTAAGTCAGACACCAACCACAAAAACAAACTACACGTACCCGACATATCACACACACACAGAGGGATGCAGAAATTACTTACACCAGCAACAGCAGCACCATAGGGGCGGGATGGCCATCACCAATGCCACATATACACATAGGGGCCCGGATGCCCACCACCACCCCTACCAAGGGGGTGCCAGATGCCTACCACTACTACCACCTCTACCCAGGGTGTGCCAGATGCCTACCACTACTACCACCTCCACCCAGGGGGTGCCAGATGCCTACCACTACTAACACCCCTACCCAGGGGGTGCCAGATGCCTACCACTACTACCACCCCTACCCAGGGGGTGCCAGATGCCTACCACTACTACCACCTCTAACCATGGGGGGCTGGATGCCTACCACCTCTACCCATGGGGGGCTGGATGCCTACCACTACTACCACCTATACCCATGGGGGGCTGGATGCCTACCACCACTACCACCTCTACCCATGGGGGGCTGGATGCCTACCACTACTACCACCTCTACCCATGGGGGGCTGGATGCCTGTCACTACTACCAACTCTACCCATGGGGGGCTGGATGCCTGTCACTACTACCACCTCTGTACCAGATGCCTACCACTACTACCACCCCTACCCAGGGGGTGCCAGATGCCTACCACTACTACCACCTCTACCCATGGGGGGCTGGATGCCTGTCACTACTACCACCTCTACCCGTGGGGGGCTGGATGCCTGTCACTACTACCACATCTACCCATGGGGGGCTGGATGCCTGTCACTACTACCACCCCTACCCAGGGTGTGCCAGATGCCTACCACTACTACCACCTCTAACCATGGGGGGCTGGATGCCTACCACCTCTACCCATGGGGGGGCTGGATGCCTACCACTACTACCCATGGGGGGGCTGGATGCCTACCACTACTACCACCTCTACCCATGGGGGGCTGGATGCCTGTCACTACTACCAACTCTAACCATGGGGGGCTGGATGCCTGTCACTACTACCACCCTTACCCAGGGGGTGCCAGATGCCTACCACTACTAACACCCCTTCCCAGGGGGTGCCAGATGCCTACCACCTCTACCCATGGGGGCTGGATGCCTGTCACTACTACCACCTCTACCCATGGGGGGCTGGATGCCTACCACTACTAACACCTCTACCCATGGGGGCTGGATGCCTACCACCACTACCACCTCTACCCATGGGGGCTGGATGCCTACCACTACTACCACCTCTACCCATGGGGGCTGGATGCCTGTCACTACTACCAACTCTACCCATGGGGGCTGGATGCCTGTCACTACTACCACCTCTACCCAGGGTGTGCCAGATGCCTACCACTACTACCACCCCTACCCAGGGGGTGCCAGATGCCTACCACTACTACCACCTCTACCCATGGGGGCTGGATGCCTGTCACTACTACCACCTCTACCCATGGGTGGCTGGATGCCTGTCACTACTACCACCTCTACCCATGGGGGGCTGGATGCCTGTCACTACTACCACCTCTACCCAGGGTGTGCCAAATGCCTACCACTACTACCACCCCTACCCAGGGTGTGCCAGATGCCTACCACTACTACCACCTCTAACCATGGGGGGCTGGATGCCTACCACCTCTACCCATGGGGGGCTGGATGCCTGTCACTACTACCACCTTTACCCAGGGTGTGCCAGATGCCTACCACTACTACCACCTCTAACCATGGGGGGCTGGATGCCTACCACCATTACAACCTCTACCCATGGGGGGCTGGATGCCTACCACTACTACCACCTCTACCCATGGGGGGCTGGATGCCTACCACCACTACCACCTCTACCCATGGGGGGCTGGATGCCTACCACCTCTACCCATGGGGGGCTGGATGCCTACCACTACTACCACCTCTACCCATGGGGGGCTGGATGCCTGTCACTACTACCACCTCAACCCATGGGGGGCTGGATGCCTGTCACTACTACACCCCTACCCAGGGTGTGCCAGATGCCTACCACTACTACCACCTCTAACCATGGGGGGCTGGATGCCTACCACCTCTACCCATGGGGGGCTGGATGCCTACCACTACTACCACCTATACCCATGGGGGGCTGGATGCCTACCACCACTACCACCTCTACCCATGGGGGGCTGGATGCCTACCACTACTACCACCTCTACCCATGGGGGGCTGGATGCCTGTCACTACTACCAACTCTACCCATGGGGGGCTGGATGCCTGTCACTACTACCACCTCTGTACCAGATGCCTACCACTACTACCACCCCTACCCAGGGGGTGCCAGATGCCTACCACTACTACCACCTCTACCCATGGGGGGCTGGATGCCTGTCACTACTACCACCTCTACCCGTGGGGGGCTGGATGCCTGTCACTACTACCACATCTACCCATGGGGGGCTGGATGCCTGTCACTACTACCACCCCTACCCAGGGTGTGCCAGATGCCTACCACTACTACCACCTCTAACCATGGGGGGCTGGATGCCTACCACCTCTACCCATGGGGGGGCTGGATGCCTACCACTACTACCACCTCTACCCATGGGGGGCTGGATGCCTGTCACTACTACCAACTCTAACCATGGGGGGCTGGATGCCTGTCACTACTACCACCCTTACCCAGGGGGTGCCAGATGCCTACCACTACTAACACCCCTACCCAGGGGGTGCCAGATGCCTACCACCTCTACCCATGGGGGGCTGGATGCCTGTCACTACTACCACCTCTACCCATGGGGGGCTGGATGCCTACCACTACTAACACCTCTACCCATGGGGGGCTGGATGCCTACCACCACTACCACCTCTACCCATGGGGGGCTGGATGCCTACCACTACTACCACCTCTACCCATGGGGGCTGGATGCCTGTCACTACTACCAACTCTACCCATGGGGGCTGGATGCCTGTCACTACTACCACCTCTACCCAGGGTGTGCCAGATGCCTACCACTACTACCACCCCTACCCAGGGGTGCCAGATGCCTACCACTACTACCACCTCTACCCATGGGGGCTGGATGCCTGTCACTACTACCACCTCTACCCATGGGTGGCTGGATGCCTGTCACTACTACCACCTCTACCCATGGGGGGCTGGATGCCTGTCACTACTACCACCCCTACCCAGGGTGTGCCAGGTGCCTACCACTACTACCACCTCTACCCATGGGGGGCTGGATGCCTACCACCACCACCTCTACCCATGGGGGCTGGATGCCTACCACTACTACCACCTCTACCCATGGGGGCTGGATGCCTGTCACTACTACCAACTCTACCCATGGGGGCTGGATGCCTGTCACTACTACCACCTCTACCCATGGGGGGCTGGATGCCTACCACCACTACCACCTCTACCCATGGGGGCTGGATGCCTACCACCACTACCACCTCTACCCATGGGGGCTGGATGCCTACCACCACTACCACCTCTACCCATGGGGGCTGGATGCCTACCACCACTACCACCTCTACCCATGGGGGCTGGATGCCTACCACTACTACCACCTCTACCCATGGGGGGCTGGATGCCTGTCACTACTACCACCTCTACCCATGGGGGGCTGGATGCCTACCACCAACAACACCCCCACTCACAGGATGGCTAATACATGACACAACAAGCACACCAACATAAAGAATGCTACATAAAGACATCCCCCCCAACACCATGACAAGCGTGTGTAGACTGTGTCAAATGCCTACAACACTGAACATGACTTTGAACATACAATGTGACCCCCTATCACATGTGCCACACATAAATGTGTGTGGCCCCCACAATGCAAGCAGGCCATGACCATTGTGGCAATGGGGTCCGAACCCCCATCATCACAGTGACCAAAATGTAAGTGTGGGGTCCATAGCTGTAGCACATCTTGAACATTGTGGCAATGGGGTCCAAACCCCCATCATCACAGTGACCAAAATGTAAGTGTGGGGTCCATAGCTGAAGCACATTTTGAACATTGTGGCAATGGGGTCCAAACCCCCATCATCACAGTGACCAAAATGTAAGTGTGGGGTCCATAGCTGAAGCACATTTTGAACATTGTGGCAATGGGGTCCAAACCCCCATCATCAAAGTGACCAAAATGTAAGTGTGGGGTCCATAGCTGAAGCACATTTTGAACATTGTGGCAATGGGGTCTAAACCCCCATCATCACAGTGACCAAAATGTAAGTGTTGACAAAGAAAAAGCTGCAACTGCCAAACTGCATGGATGATTCCTGGTCACAGAACAACAAACACATCAGTGGCAAAGTAGTGCTTGTGTCCCATAGCAACATAGATTGGGGGAGGCAAACAGTGCAGTGCAAATAAGACATACCTTTGGCCATGTGCAGACAAACATCACCCATGGGGGCTGACACTGTCAACATTCATCAATGACACAATGACAGAAGTGACCATCAGAATGCAGACCCACATATTTGCACCAATGGGCACACAAATGCAGATACCCTGTGGAGACTGTAGATGTGAGGTGAACAGATACCATACCATGGCAGCAATGGGACACACAAACAATGATCATTGTGCTGACTGATGACCTAGGAGTCCCAGGGACAGCAGGGAAACCCACCAAACAACATACAGCCAATGGCACACTAAAGATATGCCAATGCAGTGGTGCAGATGCACAAACACAAACAGGCAGACCCACACTGCACATCAAACACAACAGGTGAGGGGGGTGCCAGTGTCCCCAGGCAACCACACAACACATGAGGAGGCCTGAATACCAATTACACAGATGTGCATACAGTGCCACACAAAAGTAACTCATGGATCCAAATCCCCTATGTGGGCAATCAGGCATTGTCAGATGAGAGGGAGCACAAATCACACATGTCACACAAGCATGTAGGAACAGCAACTGACACAGCAAGACACAGACACCACAGCACTACCCCCAGGGCCCCCACAATGTGGTGACCCTGGGCTGCATTACAATCCCACTGTGATGACAAAGCTAGATGTCGTTCACACTGTGAAGCACAGTTATGTGTCCTGAGCAACAAACTACCATCACACCTACACAAGCACAAATCAATCAGCACGGCCAGTAAGCCAAGGCCAACATGGAGGCAGGGGTCTAGCCGGGCAACAACTCTCATCTGCACACACTCGACACCACACACCTCGACCTCCAACAATGTGCAGCAGTGAAGCTCACATGCACTGGTGACATTGCACATTCACCCATGACAATCCCAGGGGGGGTGGTGGGAACCAAGGTGCAGAAACACATCACACATGGCCACTCAACAAGACTCCTGAATGTCTGACACACTGCACACTACGCTGTACATGGACATGACGGCAATACCACACCAACCAATGGGATCCCAGCCACAGTCACACACCAATGAAGAAGCCAAGGTCACCCACAAAGAACACACATAGACAACTACCAACATTGCAGCCCTGACCCTGAGGAGTGCCAGCAGTCACACACACAATGTGTCACAACCAATGTAAGCTAACACAAACTGGAAATCGCATGACAGGTGTAAACAACAAGTGCCAAGGGGAATCCTGACTGTGACCCATCTGCGTCTGCCCACAAACTCAGCCCTGACAGCAAACACACCTATGGGTGACACCCTGATGACCAGTAATGTGCCATGCACCCACATCACAGAGAACCCAGGGAGAATACTTTGGGGGAACATAGGTCAACTCAGCAAGCATCACAAACAGGAACATCACTAGGGATCCCAGCATGCACAGCAAAATGGAAGTGAACACACAGACATGCTCATACAACACACACCTTGGGCGCAGGCGATGTCACAGGAGTACACACTGCCTTGAGGGGACTCCACACCTGTGTGAGGAAAGCTGTGCCATATATCGCCTCAGTAGGGCTCCATCATGTCAGCAGAACACTTGGTCACACAGTCAACAATTATCACCAAATGAATACTCCCGTCACATCAGCCTGGTCATGGGAGTGTCAACTAAATCATCAGCACAGATCCAACACACATGTATAGCAAGTTGCACTCACAACACAGATGAGTCCTTCCCCATTGATGCCCAAACTTGCATGTCCAGTGGAGATGGCCACACGGTCAGGGAAGTAGACTAATTGAACAATGGCAAGCACAACAGATGTGCAGGGGTGGAAGCCACAGATGTGACATTGCTAATGTAAGTAGGAAATCCCATTGCCAAATATTGAAAACATGACACCCTCAGATGCTGCTAAGGATGACATGGATAGACAATTATGGTGATGGGATGCACACCTATTAATCAATAATTCTCCATGTTTCTCAAAGTACTCCAAGAATGCGTGCCCACTGGTGAAATGCCATGCCCAAATGGCACCTAGGTAAACAACTGTTCGAAGTGGGGCGTCGTCTCGCCCCAAACCAATCGCACAGCTCAATTGCGCCACTTGGCGGTCTGTTTAAATTTTCCTCCAATTTACTCATGATCTTCCAAGTATTCCATCATTTTTAAATCACACTTTGTGTTGTCCAACTCTGTTTTCATCCACACGCGGAGTGGTATGCTATTTTCAAAGCTTCATATATTCAAGTTGTGCCCCTCCGGGCCTCTAACTAGAACATGACAGATGCAAAGTTCGTCACAAGGCAGTGTTTATTAAAAGAACCCAATGCATTTCGGGCTACAAGCGCCCTTCGTCGGGGGTCACTGTAAATAACAATAAAACATTTCACCATTACCAACTTGCCCAGTAAATACAACCTATTTTTATCATTCATCATAGTGCATTATACAGTTACTCCAAAAGCCATATTGTGTTACAGCCCACTCAATATTCCTCTAATTAGCCCCTTCAAAAGCAGTTTAAATGGTAACAGTGGAGGTGTCTGACATGGTGTGTGCCGGCACAACTGGGGGGCATGACTCAGATGGTGTGGGTGCCGGCACGACTGCAGTGGACCGTGCAGATGGAGTGGACAGGTTCACCACTGCAGTGCCCAAGTCAGACAGGGTGGTAGTGGACTCCACTGCAGTGCCTACCTCCAGGGGAGGAGAATGGGGATCAGGTAAGGTGGGCAGGACAGAGGGGAGGACACCGTCACCACACCAGTGGCACAGACAAGCTCAGCGGGGGTGTGGGGCCGGAAGAGCAAGTGGCAGGGGAGAAGGCCTGATCCTTTTGGGGATGGTGTATCTGTGGGTGGGGGAACCTGGGGCAGGGTGTGGTGGGGGCACCTGTGGAGTGGGGGCCTGAGGGATGGAGGAAGGAGACTTGGTGCCTGAGCTGCAGGGCGGCGGTGGGGTCTTGCTCTTCTGGGTCCGGGGGACTTGCGGATGGGGGCGTCAGTCGGTCTGCGCCTGGGGAGGGTATCCGGGGGCGAGGGGCACTCCGCTCCGTGTGGGTGGGCTTCCTCTTCCCCCTGAATGCTGTATCAGCTGGATCGGAGGGAAGAGGCCGAGGTCACTGAGGAAGAGCCGCTGTGTCTTTGGGGTTGCAGGTGAGGCAAGGGAGGGGGCTTTGGAGGAAGAGGCAACTGAGGACTGCGCAGTGCTCGTGGATGCGTGTGTGTGTGCCTGGGCCCCATCCCCTGTGAGTGTGGTTTCAGTCCCCTGACTGTGCGTGCGTGTGCGTCTTGTTTGTGGCGTGTGTGTCTGTGTGCTGCTCGTGTCTGTGCTGGTGTGTGTGCTTGGGACAGGTAAGGTGCTGGGGAGTGTGGATGGGGCAGAGGCAGGAGGGGTGAGGGACTGTCGGAGGAGGGACACTGCTGCCGTCAGGGAGGAGTCCATGGACCTATTGCCCCTCTGTAGGGCAGACATGCCCGATGAGATGCCCTCCATGAACGACACCAGCTGAGTCAACAGAGTGGTGTGTGCATGGAGGACACTCAGCATCGCTGTCTGCCCTACATGGAGCTGGCGAAGGAGGTACACAGACTCCTCACTCAGGGCAGCAGGGGACACAGGGGCATGGGGTGCGGTGCCTGGCCCGAAGGAGACACGCTCCCGAACATGGGAGCCTCCACGGACCTCGGGAATGGGAGCCGATGGGAGGGCGGTGGTGGTGGTGGCGGGGACAGCAACACTAGCTGGGGTGTGGTGGCTGCTGACACCCGCCTCCATAAGGGAGTCATCCTCCGAGCTGCTGTGGTCCTCAGCTGAGGTGGATGGTGCGGAGGACTCCTCGGTGTGGCTCCCCTCGCCCTCCGTGCCACTGGGTCCCTCCGACCACTCCTCGGCTGCTGACCCAGTCTGGCTCTGCGGCTCCTCCTGGTCCGTGGAGCTGTCCCCTCCTGTGGCCGTGGATGTATCTGCAAATAATAGGAAACAGACAGACATCAGTCACCTGCACCGAACGCACACACCACAGTAAGTACAGCACATTACAGAGCAAGCCCTGGCATCCTTAGTTGAACATTGCTAAAAGTGCCCAAACAGAACAGGAGAAGCCAATTGTCAGTCTGATGGTCAACCATGGCACTCACATCCCACCTGGCCTTGCACCCATCTGTCTGGTGTCTGTTGGATGGCAATACCCCAGTGTGGACACATGCACCACCTACACAGTAGTTGGACAGTGCAGAGAACACGGTGAAGCATGTGAACATGCACACATCACAACTCTTGCCACCGAGTCAGTACAGGTGTCCGGATGAAAGGGATGCCCAGAGTCAAATAGGAAATGCATGTGATGCATACCAGCGACAGACACCATGATGCACCCATGTCCTGATAGCCATTGCCACAATGGTGTGCATGTAGCACATGTCACTCCCCTGCAGGATCACTCCTAGGAAGTCACATGCCATGGCACAGGCATGCCTGCTAAGTCATACATCACTGTCTCCAGTCACATGGGCAGGGCAGACAGACAACAACACTCTGCACTGTGTCACAATAGTAGGTCATGGGGAATGCAAGTCCTGGAGCTGAACAAGTGCACATGTACATCCCCCACACACCACATCATCTGAACCCTTATCTGTCCAGGTCATACCGATTGGACATATGGGAGACCTGTAACACAACCCTCTGAACCTGAGCACCTCACAATCTGCTGTGAATGGGAAACAGCTGCCTGAACTTCACATTCGCATACCCCAGTATGCACGGTCAGGTGATCAAACACCTATGTGTCACACAAGTATCGTCTCCTATGGTCACATCTCCGGTGGCATGCTGAGCCCCAACCGAGAAACACCCCAGCAGTCCTGACAACGAAGCCACAGCACACTGACACAGAGGCAGACACCTGAGGGGACACATCACTGAGCACAACGTGCCAGCTGATACGTGGGAGTACAGAGTGTATTGTATGGCCTGGAGTAGGCATGACTGTCCTGCCCCACATGAATGAGGGATGAGCCCTGGACAGTAGGCATCTGGCTAAGTATGTGTGACACACGTAATATACACACTCCTGGGGCCCAAACATTGTTCCCACCCGCAGCATGGGTGTGTGCCAGATACCCCAGGCACATGTGGTGGATCAGCTCAGCAATTGGACCACATATCAAAGTAACACGCAGATTACATGTCAGAACACAGGCATTGTGTAAGCAATGGACCCACCCATGATGCCCACCACAGAGTTAGGGAAACAGATGCTGTCCCCCACCTTGAGTCAAGCAAACTGCAAGGACACAGTACCCAAGTGACACAATTCCCTGACTGTAAGGGCCACACCTGGGTATCAGATGAGGAGTGGGCAGTGCACAATAGAGGGACATGGGTCCTGGCCCATATGACTGATGTACTGTGGAAGTTTAACCAGGCCAGAGGAGGGCACATAGCATGGCAGACAAAGTTCACAATGCAGTCATGGACTCACCCCCTCCTTGCTACTCTCTGGCCTTCAGCTGCCCATCCAGATCAGGGAAGACCACCGCCAGGATCCTGAGCATGTGGGGGGTCAGGGTCCGGTGTCCGCCCCTCCTGCGAGGAGGCGACAGTTTCAGCTGGACCCGTGCGATCCTCCAGGTCCAGCCCCGAAGGTCCTGCCACCTCTTCTGGTAGTTGCGGATCCGGCGCTTGTAGACACCCACGGATCTCACTGCCCGGACGATGGTCAGCCATATCTGCTGCTTCTGGTGGGCATCAACCTGTGAGGATGACAAAGTGAGAATGCCATTACTACACATGCAACATATCCGTGCATTACACAGTTGGATATACATGCCTCAGTCACAGGGGCACATGATGTACACAGGCAGTGCAACGATGGCCATGGACAGTATGCCAGCAGTTACTACATGGTATCATTGCTTGGGAAGTAAAACCTTGTTTAAATGCACTGTCACTGCACTATACCTGTTCAGTGCATGTAACTACTGTGAGAAGTTGGCCTGGCATATGCTGTCCACTAATTATAGTGGGCACCTTGCACCAGTCCAAACAACCCCTTATTGGAGATAGGTTAAAGACAACCTTATTGAAAGCTATCCTAGTGGTAGCTATGGAGAGCAGCCTTCAGGCTAAGTCTTGAAGGAATGTAAAGCAGCTTGTTTTACCAGTCTATAATCTCTTGAGTGACCAAATGAAAGAGCACCACACCAGGTATATATTCAAAATATATGTATTTATTGCTAAACACACCCCTCTAGTCTCTTTATGAGGCTAGAGTTCGAAGTACATAAGTTAGAAGTTATTAAATCACAGTAATAGCACAAATACACGTTTGGGGCCTAGGGGCGTACCAAACCATATACCAATAAAGTGGTATGCGAACCACGACTGAACTAGACACTAGGCCTAGAGCCTCTAGAAGTGCTTGGACCACAAGGAACCACCCAAGGTAGTGACACAGGGGACCCACGGGAGACGCGTGCAGTGTAAGTACACAACCGCGATACGCCGTTGACTTCTATGGAGAAAGTCGGGATCGGGAAATTATAGAAAAGGGACACTTAAAAGAGGACTAGGACAAAACCCTTTGAGATCTAGGACTTTGAAGAGTCTCTACCCACGGGAGCACCGGAGTACTCGTGTTACCTCACCCAGGGAAGCCGGGTGCATAGGTGCCTTTCGGGGTCGGGTTTCGTCGTCGATTCGAATGGCGATCTGCTGCAAGGTGCTGCTGGCGGCCAATAGAAAAGTGTCCGGGTGGATCCAAGAGTGGATCGGAGTTCTGAAGAACCTGAAAGCAGAGGGGACAGAGTCTGGGTCACTAGCCAGTGACCAGGAAGGCGATGGACAGATGCCCACCGATGTCGAGTGCTTCAGGTGCGTTGACGGTCGTCTTGACTCTTCAGCCACGAGGTCCAGGAGGCGTTGTCGGCGACCAGGAGCAGGATTCGGGCTGGTACACAATGTCTGTCGAGTGCTGAGGTGTCGGCGACCGGATTGGACCCAACAAGCCTTGGCAACGGAAAGTCGCGGTGAAGATGTAGATCGTCGATGGTGCAGACCAGCAAGGTCAGTGGAACTCACCCAGCGAGGGTAAGTGAGGGCAGGCCTGGAGCAACCAGGATGCCAAGTAAGAAAAGGATTGGCCTTCGTTAAGGGCTACTAGCCAACGGGCTAGCGACCGCGAAGGAGCCTCGTGACGCCGCACGTGGAGCTGGCTTACAGGACACTCGTGGAGTGGGGGCCAGTGATCTTCGGTGCAGTTGGTGCTGGAGGCTAGGGCTACTCGGAGCCCAAAGCACGACTTCTGGGGAGACCCAGAAGATGATGCACTTGCAAATGTGCTCGGTGTCCAGGGGTCTCAAGTCACCCACGATAGCCACGGGCCTCAGCTTTGCTGGGGACTCAGGGTAGCCTCGGGGAAGTCTGAGAATCCACCTCTGGTGATGCGATGACTTCGGCGTCCGACGGGAGCTTCAGAAATGCGAACCGGACAGATGCTTCTTTGGTGCCTGCCAAGCAGGGGAGTCACTCCTTGACCCCAAGGGAGATTCTTCTGTCCTCTAATCGTGAGTAGAGCGTCGAAGGTCCAGGATTCTGTTTCAGAGTTTCGTCCAGGGATAATCTAAAGTCCTAAGGACTGTGTTCCTACCTTTATTCTAAAAATAGGGGTTGGACTACTCTGTGGCCCCACCTATGGGTGGGTCAGGGCAGAGGGGTGGCTACACCCCTTTCCCTTTGTCCAGTTTGCGCCAAAGCAGGGGCTGCAAGCCCCTGATCCGGTTTGAACTGGGGTATGCACAGGGACACCAAATGTGCCCCCAGTGCAGGACTTCAAAGCACACAGATGGTGCTCCCGCCCAGCCCCAATACACATTATCCTGTCTGGGGAGGTGGTCACACCTCCCTGCAACAGGAAACCTATTGTCCAGGCCTCCCCTGCCGGAGTTTCGTCCAGCAGCAGGAGGCCAGACTCGTGTCTGTGGCAGCAGCATCCATTTTGTGATGCCAGGGCTCTGGAAAGAAGTTACCGGACTAGTCGGAGTTAACATGTCTTTCCCTCTAGAAGGGTGGAATGCTACCCCCGCCGCCAGAATTGGCGGGGGGGTAGTATTCCAAGATGTTTGACACCAAACACGACATGTTTAGGTGCAGCCATTCCAAAGTTAGCATTTTACCGCGAGGATATAATGCGCTTAAGAGTATATGGTCAGGCTGCACTACAAACAGCATCAGAGATGGTCTCCGAACGCTGCAGAGGGGCCCTGCTCATGCAGGGGCACCCTCTCACATAGGAACCATGCACTCTGCCTTTAGGATTGATAAGGCCTGCCTTAGGAGTGACTTATAGGTTTATATGTGTGTATGTATTTAGTGATATAGGTAACCTATTTCACAGTAAGGGGTGCATGCACCACCTTACCCAGGCTGCAGTAGCAGACCTGTGGTGTCAGTTTGGATGGCCTTCCAGGGGTGGCATAATACATGCTGCAGCCCCTGGTAGGCCTCTGAGGTACCTATGCCCTTGGTACATAGTATACCATATACTAGGGACTTATAAGGGCACTCCAGATTCCAATCAGAGATGTGCCTAAGGCACATGGAAACCTTTTTACAGAGAAAGCAGATAGACTGGGGCCCTGAATAGCAGGATCCCGGTCCAACTAAGTCGTAAACCAGCAAAACACCATAAAACAAGTGGGGGCAACCATATAGTCAGATTCCACCTTCCTACAACTACACACTATGGGGGGTGACAACTACTCAATGAGCCTGCTAGCCAGTGGCGTGCAGACTGTTAGCCTTGCTAGTCAGACAACATGCACATTTAGAAAGGCAATGGACAGAACACTCACCTGCTCCCCTGCTTTCCCATACAGCTTGCTGTACTGTGGAAGGAGGCTGTCCAGCAGGGCCTGGTTCTCCTCAGTGCTGAAGGCTGGGGCTCTCTCCACAGTACGTGCCATTGCAGGGTCCAGAGGGTGCAGATACAGCAGCAGTGGTGGTGGCAGATGTCGTCCTGGAGCATGTAGTGCAGGCAAGTGAGCTCTCAGGGGAACAGCCAGCATTATATGTGTGCTGCAGAGGCAGCTACTGTCCCATGTGTCCAAAGTGATAGGTCCAAGTCGTTTGCATCTTCTGAATCTGGCCAATCCATGGAATTGCACCACATACACACGCCCACAGCATCCTTCAAAAGTTCAACTTCATGACACCCATGAATTTGCAACATTGTTGTGGGTGACCAACTGAATTTCCAGCATCAGACTCGTTCAAAATTTGAAAACGCGTCCGTTGCCAGGCCAGGCCATAGCCAATGGGTGCGCACCGATCGGTCCATTGCTGTTCAACGCGTACCCGGGATACAACGCGTACCCGCACACATTGAATGCAATGGGCAGGCCGGGCACACCGATCGGTCCATTGCTGTTCAATGCGTACCCGGGATACAACGCGTACCCGCACACATTGAATGCAATGGGCCGGCCGGGCACACCGATCGGTCCATTGCTGTCCAACGCGTACCCAGGATACAACGCGTGCCCGCACACATTGAATGCAATGGGCCGGCCGGGCACACCGATCGGTCCATTGCTGTCCAACGCGTACCCAGGATACAACGCGTACCCGCACACATTGAATGCAATGGGCCGGCCGGGCACACCGATCGGTCCATTGCTGTCCAACGCGTGCCCAGGATACAACACATACCCGCACACATTGAATGCAATGGCCAATGTGTGCGCACCGATCGGTCAATTGCTATCCAACGCGTATTGCGAATACAACGCGTACCAGCACACATTGAATGCAATGGCCAATGTGTGTGCACCGATCGGTCCATTGCTATCCAATGCGTATTGCGAATAAAACGCGTACCAGCTCACATTGAATGCAATGGCCAATGTGTGCGCACCGATCGGTCCATTGCTGTCCAACGCGTATTGCGAATACAACGCGTACCAGCTCACATTGAATGCAATGGCCAATGTATGTGCACCGTTCGGTCCATTGATGTCCAACGCGTCCCTGTACAAGTCACTGGCATATGTCACCATGCCTGTCACAGGTGAACATATGCCAGCCACATGTACTTCCCAGGGAGTGAGGGGCACACCTACAACACCACAGCCTGTCCAAACTGTATCCTAAGGCATGTAAGGCTGCATTACCTATTCCGTGTATGGGGGTGAACATGTTGTTCTGTGGGTGTCACTTGGGGGCAGCCACTCCCAGGCTGTGCACGTGTTCATGGGGACAGAATCCTTGGTGTTTCGTGTACATGACCACTGTGATGTGCAACTGTTCATTTCTGAGCATGTGGCATGGTCACATTTCACGGTGGTGTATGTGTATGTCATGTCACATACCCCCTGAGTCCCATGTGGGACGGTATGTTTATCCCAGGGTGACCCATTGGCACAATAGTGATGGCCCTCCACAGTCTGTGTGCATGTTGTGTTTTCAATGTCTCTGATCTCATGTGCACAATGGGAGACAGTCTCCACATCCACGTTGTTTGTGCATGGACTTTGATGTGCGTGTGTGTGTCACAGACGTCCATGTCTGTCCTGCCGAGGCAACAGGGACCACTACCTGTGGGGGTCATGGTTGTTTTGCTGTGGTGTATTCATGATACACCATGTCATGCCAGTGTCCATGTGGCAATACAGGGTCCCTGGGAATCTACCAGTCGTTGAGCTGTGATGCCTGGGGCACATCTGTCCTCACATGTCACTGTGGGGTGTGTTTGGAACGTGGCAGCAGGAGATGGGAACTGTGACACGGCCTCATGATATCCCATGGCACAAGCTGGGACTTATTGATACCACTTGTTGAACTGTGATGTTAGATGTTGGCCATGTATGTGCCATACATGTCCTTACGGAACAGCACACATCATGTACTTGTGCCTCATAATGATGTATCATGTGATATTGAGTGTGTTCAATGCCACATATGTGGGGTGACTGACAATCTTTCTTTCTTCACCTATGCACTGCAGGGCACCAGCTGTCCATAGACCATTCCCTGACCTTGCAACCATGGTGGAACGGGACTGCATCCGACGGTACCGCTTCACCAGGCCGCTGATTGAGGTATTGACGGTGCGGTTGGCCCCACATTTGCAAGCTGGCCGGACATACCCTACAGCGCTGACCCCCAAGGTGAAGGTGATGGCAGCCCTACACTTCTTTGCCACCGGTACCTTTCAACACACTGTGGCGACTGCTGGTGGGATGTCACAGACCATGTTCAGCCGTGTGCTCCGCGATGTTTTGGAGGCTATGTTGATATACCTGAACCAGTACATCTATTTCCCTAGACTCCAACAACTCACTGACGTGAAGAGTGACTTCTATGCCCTGGGGAGGATGCCGCATGTCATTGGCTCCATTGATGGGACACATGTGGCTTTGGTACCACCACAGTCCCAAGAGCAGGCATACAGGTACCGCAAACACTACCACTCGGTCAATGCACTGGTGGTCTGTCTTGCAGATATGAGCATCTCACACGTGTGTGCCCGTTTCCCCGGTTCTGCACACGATGCCTACGTGATGAGGAGTAGTCGCATCCCGAGGATGATGTCACAGATGCCGAACCAGCGTGCCTGGCTTGTTGGTGTGTACTGACTTTGTACCATTGTGTGTGTTCTGCAATGTAGTGTTCCACCCTCTTTTCCAACTCAGCTAATATGCAATTGTCTGTATGTAGGTGACTCCGGATACCCCAACCTGCCGTGGTTGCTGACGCCCCTCAGGAACCCTGTGACACCAGCCCAGATGCGCTACAATGAGGCACATGGTCGGACAAGGAGAGTGATTGAGCGGACATTTGGTCTCCTGAAGAGCCGCTTCCGCTGCCTGGACAAGACAGGAGGGGCCCTCCCATATGCCCCAGCAAAGGTGTGCAAGATTGTCATCGTCTGCTGCATGCTACACAACCTGGCAGTGCGGAAGGAGTTGCCTCTCATCCTGGATGACGATGACCAACATCCGCCACCTGTGGAGGATCCTGGCCTGGACCACGATGCCAGTGATGATGATGATGATGATGGTGATGTCCGCACACAGCTCATCACCAACTTCTTCAGCTGAATGTGAGTATCCAGAGATGTCATGTCAATGATGTGAGTTTGCATGATATGTGTTGGTGGTGCTCTGGTGCTGTTTGAGTGTGTCCATGGGCTACATGACTGTATGCGTGTAGCGATGTGTCCTTACAGGTAGTCTGTACTCCCCAACAGTGTTGACATGCTAACTTGGTTCTGGGTGGGTATCTTGTGACATGTATTGGGCATGAGTATTGCAGTTCTGTCCTGTTCTTCAGTGCTTTTGACTGTGTGTCATTTCTGTCCTTCACAGGGTACTTTCAGAGTTGTTTGGTCAACTGTGATCCCCGACACCGTGATTCGACTTCCAGGGTGGTAGCTGTCGTGTCCCTACAGGTGATGTGCGCCACACCCATTGACTTCCTTCCTTCTACACTTGTTGACTGTGTGCCCGCTGCCAGGTGGGATTACCTTGCATCTGTAGTGGTTACAACATGTTGCAAATGTGTAATAAACCTGTGCTTCACTTTGTGATGTGCGTTGTCTGTGGTCACACATCTGACTGACATTTGCTTACTGCACCAGTGGGCTAGTTGACAAAGACTGTGAATGGGTGTTGTGTCTGTGCATTGCACCGTATTTCCTGGCAACATCAGTGTAGGCAATGAGTCAGATGGCCTAGGTGTGTATTTGTTGTGTAGCCCTGGTGGTGTGTCTCCCTCATATGTGTCACGTTGCCATGACTCACATGCCTGTGTTGTACTTGCTGTAGCAGTTAGCATGCACAGTGTAATTTCGCTGGTCATCATCTCCATGACAGAAACCACGTTGGAATCACGACAGAGGCAGGTATGGTGTATTAGTGTGTTTATTGTCATACATGTGTGTGAATAGTGCACAGGATGGTGGGTGCTGTACATTTTGATTGCAATCCAAAGTTCCTAGATGAATTGGAAGTCCTGGTAGCAGAAATGTCCTGTATAAAGTCCACAGTCATCTGAGACATTGGTCCAACTTGTACTCCCCATGTCATGTGGGGGAGTTGTGTTGCAGTCAACCGGGTGAACAGTTTGCGCACAAAGGTGATTATCCAGAACAGGTTTTGGCTTCCTGGGGGTTGCACATGGCCATCGGCCTCTCAGTTGCCCCTCCTCGGACGACCCCTCTTCTTTGGGGGGACCCTCAAGTGCAGGCTGCTGCGGTGCAGGGGACTCTCCACCAGAGTCATCCTCCCTCCCTGTGGCAGTTGCAGTTGTTTCAGCACCAGATGTTGTGGGCACACAGGGAGGTGTTGACTGGTTGCTGCTCGTCTGGCGGAGGCATTGTAATATGTCCCTATGCACCGCCGTCATCTCTTGCAGTGTGTCCCACTTGGACTCCACGCGCGACATGTGTAAGTCCAAGCGGGCATGATGGGCAGCCTGCTGCTGTTTAATGTCCCTGAGGAGCCCCACTACCTGGCTGAGCTCTCCGGTGCTGGACTGGTACGCATCGGCTATGCGTACCAGTTGTGGGTCATCATGCAGTCCAGACCCATCTGCGATCAGCGACCTATGTCTCCCACCCCTCCCACCACCCCTGGCGACACGTGCAATACCTGAGGTGGCACGCACAGGTGACCCTGGGCCCCCTTGGGGGTTGTTGGTGGTGTTGGTGTCCATGGCCCCACGTTGGTCCAGGGTCCCTGTGCTGGTGGTGGTGTTGCTCCTCGGTCTGTCCATGTCGGCAGGGGTGGTATGTGTGTTGACAGTCGTTGGAGGGGTGGGTGCAGGGGGTGCAGCTGGTGGTCCTGCTGGTGCTGCATGATGACTTGCTCCGGAGGTGCCAGGCAGGTCTTCTTCATCCGAGGAGGGCAGAGGCTGTTCCACACCAGTGAGCTCCGTATCCTCTTGAGCATGGGACGGGGACTCCTCAGCGTCTGCTGCTGTGTCCCCATCATCACCTGTTTTTGGGAGACACACACAATGTATGTTATGTTTCTGCAGGCATCAATGGTTGACACACCTGACAGTTGTGACTGTGCCTCTGGATGCGGGCCTGTACATTGCATTGTCCTAAGTTGTCACAGTCAGAGGTTGATATTGGTGTAGCACATTGTCCTGCATTATTTGGGCATTTCTATGTGAATGTTGGGGTGTGTACATGGTCTGCATTGGTTGTATTTGGTTGACATCCGGCCCTCCTTCCCACCCAGCCAGATATTCCACCATGGAACGTGCTTCCATTGAGGGGGTGCAAATTGTCTTTCAGGATGTCAGTCAGTGGTGTCCTGCTGTTGGTTGTTGCACAGTTGCCAGCAGGGCCTTGTGCTCCCCACAGCAGTACCCAGTGTCAGCCATCTTGTCAGTTCTTTTCCACTCCCTGTGATGTGCGCATGGTTCAGGGTGGTGTTGATGGGACAGTTGTGGGGGTGAGCAATATCTGTGACTACCTCTCCCATCATGCTATTGCCTCCACCCCACTTCCCAGCATGCCCATACTTACTTGCTTTTGGGTGAACTTCACTGTGTGTGAGTGTGAGAGCAATGGCAAGATGGCTGACAGTGGTGTCCTGCTGTTGGTTGGTGGCCAGTTCCCAGCATGGCCTTGTGCTCCCCACAACAGAGCACCAGTGTCAGACATCTTTGATGGGGCTTTCCACTCTCTGTGAGGTGTGCATGCTTGAGTGTGAACTTGCTGGGCCATGTAGGTGGGGGATGTTGAGCTGTGACTACCACTCCCATCATGCTATTGCCTCCACCCCCCTTCCCAGCATGCCCATGCTTCCTTCCTTTTGACTCTGCTTCCCTGTGGGGTTGTGTGCCTGTGCTGAGAAGATGGCTGACAGTGTTATCCTGGGGTTAATTTTGCTACAAGTCCCATGTGTGTCCCTGTGCTTCACTCAGCATGACCCAGGGTTGTGGTTCTTTGTGGGATATTTGATTGGAGTGTGAGGCAATGCATTCTCCCAGGTGAGTTATGTGGAGTTTGTGTTAGGGGTGTGTGTGAGAAACGCTGCTGGTAACTATGGTCAGGGCTGTCAGTCCTCCTTCCCACCCAGCCAGATATCCCACCATGGAACGTGCTTCCATTGCAGGGAGTGCAAGTTGTCTTTCGGGATGTCAGTCAGTGGTGTCCTGCTGTTGGTTGGTGCACAGTTGCCAGCAGGGCCTTGTGCTCCCCACAGCAGTACCCAGTGTCAGCCATCTTGTCAGTTCTTTTCCACTCCCTGTGATGTGCGCATGGTTCAGGGTGGTGTTGATGGGACAGTTGTGGGGGTGAGCAATATCTGTGACTACCACTCCCATCATGCTATTGCCTCCACCCCACTTCCCAGCATGCCCATACTTACTTGCTTTTGGGTGGACTTCACTGTGTGTGAGTGTGAGAGCAATGGCAAGATGGCTGACAGTGGTGTCCTGCTGTTGGTTGGTGGCCAGTTCCCAGCATGGCCTTGTGCTCCCCACAACAGAGCACCAGTGTCAGACATCTTTGATGGGGCTTTCCACTCTGTGAGGTGTGCGCTTGCTGGGCCAAGTGGGTGGGGGATGTTGAGCTGTGACTACCACTCCCATCATGCTATTGCCTCCACCCCCCTTCCCAGCATGCCCAAGCTTCCTTCCTTTTGACTCTGCTTCCCTGTGGGGTTGTGTGCCTGTGCTGACAAGATGGCTGACAGTGTTATCCTGGGGTTAATTTTGCTACAAGTCCCATGTGTGTCCCTGTGCTTCACTCAGCATGACCCAGGGTTGTGGTTCTTTGTGGGATATTTGATTGGAGTGTGAGGCAATGCATTCTCCCAGGTGAGTTGTGTGGAGTTTGTGTTAGGGGTGTGTGTGTGAGTGGAGCTGCTGGTAACTATGGTCAGTGCTGTCAGTCCTCCTTCCCACCCAGCCAGATTTTCCACCATGGAACGTGCTTCCGTTGCAGGGAGTGCACGTTGTCTTTCAGGATGTCAGTCAGTGGGGTCCTGCTGTTGGTTTGTGCACAGTTGCCAGCAGGACCTTGTGCTCCCCACAGCAGTAGCCAGTGTCCGCCATCTTGTCAGTTGTTTTCCACTCCCTGTGATGTGAGCATGGTTCATGGTGGTGTTGATGTGCGCATTGTGAGGGTGGGCAATATCTGTGACTACGACTCCCATGATGCTATTGGCTACACTGACTTGCCCAGCATACACAGAATTCCTTCCTTTCAGTGGGCTTCACTGTGAGGTGGTGTTGTAGTGGTGGCTACATGTCTGGATGTGTTTGTTAGTTATATTTGTGCCACTGCCTAGCTGTAGTTGTAGTTGTGTTTGTACATGTGATGACACAGTTACATATCACTATGAGATGGCATGTGTTGTGTTTATCTGACTGACATACACATTTTGGGATGATTCTGTTCTGGTTGGTGTGTATTTGCTAAGGGTGCATGGTTTGACTATCCCTTGACAGTGATGTGTGTGTATTGTCGCACAATATTGTGTACATTTGTTGTGTACTCACCAGGCTCTGGGATGTTTTCTAGTCCATATACGCTCACTGGTGGTAGGATGGCCCGCACCTTCTCCTCCCAGGGCCTGAGGTATACTGGTTTGGCAGGAGGGACACTGCCGGTGTGTTGGCTCAAGAGGTAGTCCTTCTTCAACAGCTCCCTGACCCTCCTGCGCACGTCATACCACCTGTTCTGGATGTCTACCTTTGTGCGCAAACATGGTGATTGTGCGTTCACCCTGTCGACGATCCTCTCCCACATCTTTGTTTTCTGCGACATGGGGGTCTGTTGGACCAGTGTACCAAACAGCTGTGGCTCTACCCTGAGGATCTCATCTACCAGGACTTCCAATTCACTATCTAGGAACTTATGATTCTTCTTTGGGGGCATGGTGATGGGTGGTGATGGTGAGTGATGTGTGTGTTGGTGTGCAGGTGAGGGTGTGTGAGTGTGTGTTTTGCTGGGTGCTATTTGTTGAGGTGCTGATGGTGTGTGGCTTGTGTGATGGATGAGCTGTGGGTGGGTGTGTGGTTGCTGTCTGTTGAGTGCTGGCAGGTAATTTGAATTTGCAAAGGATCATGGTAGGGATTTGTGTCCTTTATATGGGTGGAGTTGTGGGTGTGTCTTTGTTCCCTGCCCCCCCCCCCAGTAT
Source organism: Calotriton arnoldi (assembly GCA_963921515.1). Taxonomy (NCBI): domain Eukaryota; kingdom Metazoa; phylum Chordata; class Amphibia; order Caudata; family Salamandridae; genus Calotriton; species Calotriton arnoldi. The sequence continues at coordinate 999,448 of CAWUFW010006663.1, forward strand.
TTATTGGCTTTGTAATTGCTTGTTTGGCCTTTTTTTGTGTGTTTTCCCTTTGTACTTTTTGTGCATGTAGGAGACGTTCTTGTGACCGAGTCGGACCCTGCAGTTGTCTCGTTCGTGCTTCTCCGAGTCGTTCACGCTGTGTTTGTGCTGTTTTCTATCCTGCATACGCGTCGGTCGCGGTGTTTTGGGTTGCTTCGGCTCGCAGTTTTGTATGCGTGTCGGTCGTACAGCTTGTCCTCCGTGCGACTCGGTCGTGTTTTCCACGCGTTGCATCGTACTTGGCGGGTAGGAGTTCGCGGGTACGTTTCGTTCGGGATTGTTCCGGGTGCGTGTCGGTCGGTTCGATTCGCGTGGTTTTCCGGCCGGATTGCTGTTTTCCGCGCGGCTCGGTTGTTCGGCTTGTGTTCCGTACGAGTCGGTCGGATTTTGCACGCTTCTCATCGTACTTTGCGGGTCGGCCTGCACCTGTACGTGTCGGTCGGTATTAATTCCGGCTCCGAGTCGGTCGGTACGTTTTCCGGCCCGAATTGGAATCGGCCCCTTAGTCTTCTCACCCCCAGGTTCCCATCCCACTTCGTAATTCTGCTTGGCGTATAATACAACATGCAGATTGTCTTAAATTGTTGCTGCTTTAGATTAATAGAATGAGCCCAGCCGTTAACGGTCTCTAAGGCACTTAATATTTCTGAAGAAAAAGAATTTAATCAGAGTGCACCTCACTCCACTTGGCCGCCATATAGGGACTATCGTTGACTCTGTATTGGCAGAAACCCTGATAAATCGTACTAATTAACGATTTCCTGTGTGATTTCTACAGACAAGAGAAAATCAGAACTCCCCAATTCAGATATGAGCCTACATTCAGACATAAAGAAGGCCCTTATCTATAGGTACTTGAAAAATAAGTGCTGAGGAAGGTCGAAAGAGATCTGGAGCCCAGCAAATGTACAGAATCCATTAAGATCATACAGTTGGCCAGTAGTCTCTACCCCACAGTGCCACCAAGCTTTACCCACTGGATCTTGGAATATGGCCGGGAACGCTGGAATATCCTGCAAAGGCATATCTGAGTGAATCAGTGGGAGAGAATATTTGATAGAAATTTCCTGCCATATACTGATGATATCCATAATGAACTTAAACCGAACACGTTTAAAATAACTGAGATCTCCAGAGTTATACAAAAATAGCATGTACTCTGGATCGAGCACCAGTTGATAACTGAAAACCGAGAGGTCTGGGTCACCTGGTATTAGCAGGTTACACCGGTGACCTGCATATGCCGCCCAGAAATAAAGTTTACAGTCTGGAAGCTGTAGCTCACCCTGCCCATAAGGAAATTTAAAAAATCTTATAGAACGTCTAGACAGCTTATATCCCCAAATAAAGCTGCCTATAGCATCTTTAGGGTGCTTAAAAAATGATTAGGGACCTGGAGGGGGGTTGCTTAAAATGGGTATTAAAATGTTGGCAAAACATACATTTTAATGATATTCCATTGTCCTATGATGCTTATCGGAGCTTATTCCACAGCCACAATTTGCTAGTTACTGAGAGTAGTATGGGTTTGTAGTTCAATTTAACATCTTTCCTGACCGGAGTACTTAATTGAACCCCAAGATATGTTGCTGTTGAACAAAGCCCAGCTATTGCGAGTTCCGGTTTAAAATTAAGGAGGGCCAGAATCTTGGATACATATTGTAGCCTGAAAATATTCCAAATCTATTTGCCTCATTAATAATATTAGCTAATGCGACTGACGGATTAGATAAAAATATGGCAACCTGATCGGCGTATGCTGTAATTTTAAGTTCTAGACCCCCTGAAATCATTGGCTGAATTTGCTCATTCCTAAACCGAGCTCACAAAAATAGGTCCATATAAAGAGCAAATAAGAGGCGATAGAGGACACCCAGGCCAAGTACTGCATTGGATCTGAAAAGGTATTAAAGATATCCTGGCATAAACTGAGCGCTAGGGTTCCTATTTAATGACTGTGTCCCATATAACATGGTCAAACGCCTTCAAGGCATCTAAAAGAATCATCCCTAGTGTTTGACTTAGGGCTCCGGACATGGCTGGAACAGCAGGGCATAACCCTGTTGGTTCAACACCTGACAGGTTCTCTGAATGCCAGGGCGGACTAACTCAGCCGTTGATGCCTAGCGGATCATGAGTGGCGTCTCCAGTCGGAGATGGCGCAAGGTCTCTTTCGGCAGTGGGGAGAACCTTGGTTAGATTGGTTTGCCTCTGAAGAGAACGCGCAGTCTCAACGGTACTGTGTACTGGAGTTTCCAAGGCGGCTATCGCTTGGTGACGCCTTTCATCGCGAGTGGAGCACAGGCCTGTTGTACGCCATTCCGCACATACCACTCCTGCCCACGGTTCTGAAGAAGATCAGGAACGACCGGGCCCAAGTCATTCTTGTGGCTCCGGACTGGGCGAGGAGAGTCTGGTATCCAGAGCTTCTGAGAATGAGTATCGATCCTCCGAATAGGCTGTCCCTTCGGGAGGATCTTGTTGCAGCAACAGAGGAGGGTTCTCCACCCGAACCTGTCAACTCTGTGCCTCCATGCGTGGAGATTGAGCGACGATAGTTGATCGCTTTTGATCTTCTTCCCAAAGTCTGTAACGTTATTCAGGCGGCCCTCCACTAAGATGGTATACGCCTGCCGTTGGCAGAAATTTGTATTATACTGTACAGAAAGGTCCATTGACCCTCTGTCTGCTTCTCTTTCTACTGTCCTTTTATTCATTCTAACCCTTGCCCAGCAGGGCTCTGCTTTGGGAACTCTCAAGGGTTACCTTTCTGCTCTGTCTGTTTTTTTGCGCCTGCCAGACCAGCCATCTCACTTCAATTGTAAATAGATCTCTAAAATGGTTGGCTCACTTATTTCCACCCACACCCTTTGTTATGCCACAGTAGGACCTTAATTTGGTCCTTACCTATCTTATGTGTCCTCCTTTGAGCCTTTGCACAATTGTCCCCTCAGGCTGTTGACCATCAAAAAGCCTTCTTGGTGGCGATCACATCTGCCCGGAGGGTGAGTGAGTTGCAGGCGTTATCTTGCTTGCCTCCTTACCTTATGTCCTTACCGGACAAGGTGGTGCTGCGCACCAGATCATCCTTTTTGCCAAAGGTTGTGACCCCATTCCATCTGGGTCAATCCATCACTTTGCCCACCTTCTTTGCTGCCCCGCATCCCTCTAAGGAAGAGGAGGATCTCCACCGACTCGACCCAAAAAGAGCATTGTCGGTCTACCTTGATCGCACAAAAGAGTTCCGGGTGGATGACCAACTCTTTGTGCTGTACGTGGGAGCAAAGAAGCGAAGGGCAGTGCAGAAAAGGACCATCTTTCGCTGGGTCGTTCTCTGCATCAAAATCTGTTATGCCTTGGTAAAGAAGCAGCCCCCTGAGGGATTAAGGGCCCATTCCACCAGGGGAAAGGCTGCGACTACTGCCTTGTTTCGGGGTGTCCCAGTCCAAGACATCGGTCAGGCAGCGACGTGGACTTCTTTGCGCACGTTCGCAAAACATTACTGCCTTGATGGTCAGGTACGCAGGGACAGACATTTTGCCCGTTCAGTCCTGCAAGACTTCTTAGTTTAGGATGTGAGTCTGCAACCCACCGCCGGGATGGTATGGCTCGGGTATCTAATTCAAAGGTAAGGAATCTGCAGCTAGAAGTCTCTCTCAGATGAACAAGTTACTTACCTTCAGTAACGTATTATCTGATAGAGACTCTATCTAGCTGCAGATTCCTTACAGCCCCACCCATGCCTCCCCGCTTTGCGGACTGATATTGTAGGTTTAGGGTTGTTCCCCCCCCTTCAGGGCCCTAGTTTTGCACATGACTAAGTCAGTTACTTCGTGGCTCTTCGCTTCTGGCGTGGAAAAAGGAAAAGTTCTGACGCCCGCGCGTCTGTTGGGGCCTATATAGGCACCACAACGTCATAACTGACAATGTCACGCGGAGCCAATTGGAGCCATCCGACGTCGCGCGCAAGGGGTATTGCTCAGCAAAAGTTTTCGGATCCAGCCTGACGCCTGGGAAATTCAAAGGTAAGGAATCTGCAGCTAGATAGAGTCTCTACCAGATAATGCGTCACCGAAGGTAGGTAACTTGTTCAATTATACCCCTTGATTTTCTGTTAGTAATTTGGTGAGTGAGTACTCGTCCCACTTTTTCCCCATATTCATTTTAAAGAGCCCGGTTCATAACATAGCTAGCTGCAATCTTCTCTCTTTGGGTCTGCCTTGTAGAGATTGTTTTTCAATCAAATTAAGGTACAAAGACTGCTTCTCCGCTCCCCTAGTTACTATGGTATGAGCGTGCAGTCTCCAGCTGTGTAATTAACTGACAAAGCAGTCTGGTACTACCCTGATTGTCCTTATTTTTCCTGAGTGTGAACTGCAACGTGGTCCCCCTAATAAATGGCTTTATTGCATCCCATACAGAAGAAGGGGAAGCCGTACCCACATTTGTCTGCAAAAATTCTCAATGAGCTAAACAATTACTCTCACCTTCACTGCCATCCAACCAGCGCCAAGACACCCATGGGTATTTGAGCGCTTTAGAAACATTTTTTAACATAAGCGTACAGTAGTCTGCATTTGATAAAAGATAGCGAGGGAACGAAAACTGGCCCTGTGCTGGCCTAGCTGCCTGGAGATTAAAAAAACAGCAATATAGGATTGTGATGAGAAGTAATCCTAGAACCGACTTTCATTACAGCCTCCTGAATCAGATTTCCACTAGCAAAAACCATGTCTATCCTAGAATGTCTGCGACGAGTAATGTGTAGCCCGGTTTAGTTGGGTGAAGCACCCTCAAGACATCACTCAAACCGTATAACTGTGCTAATTCACGAATAGCAGCCCTTGTTTTCACCATGCGTGGAGAGGCAAAGTGATTTGTGGAATCAATACTGTTGTCTTTAACACAGTTAAAATTCCCCATTATAAGCAACTCCCCAGACCAATCTAATAATTCAAGACAAAGCATATCCGGAATTTCAGGATTGTCTATATTTGGCCCATAAACCGGCACAACATATATTTCAAGCCATAATTTATCAACTCCCCCCTAGGATCTGCTGCAGTTTTCAATATTTTAAGCTCAAAGTTTATCCACTAACATAGCTTCTCAAAGTATGTAAACTGCTTGGGATGTACATACAACAATATTATACCCAAGGTGTCTAAGCAATAAGTGATCCTTATAGGCGAGGTGAGTCTCAGTTAAGAATAGTTGCGCCTTATACAATTTAACCTCTTCCCGAACCAACTGGCATTTGCTAGATAGATTAAGACCCGAGACATTCCAAAACATACATTTTAACTTTGCCATTAGAAAAAGCCTCCCACAGCAACTTCAGGTGAACCATCCCCAACTGAAAACCCCTATTGCAGTGTCCAACATAAAACACCAGCTCATAAACTAGCCAATGATCATTCTGACTTCTTTTCTCCTTCATCACCATTCCAGATTCAGTCGAAATTTCCAGTGAGACCCAACTCTGCATATCCACCCTAGCCCCCACACCCTCCCTGTATACTGTGGAAGGAATCATCCCCCACCCCTTGGTTGTCGATGACTGAGACAGCCCTGTGAGACTCTCCTGCCCGCTGCCCACCCCCACCACTCAACCAAAACGCACACCGCTTCTAAGTAGGGATAAGGAGAAAGGAAAAATATGAGAAGAAAATATCTATACATTATAGCGTTAGCTTTTCATTTGTGGCCCTGCGCTGCCTGCTGTTCCTGGCCTGCGCTGCCTGCTGTTCCTGCCCTGCGCTGCCTGCTGTTCCTGCCCTGCGCTGCCTGCTGTTCCTGCCCAGCGCAGCCTGCTGCTCTCCCCCTGTCCTTCCGCTGCCCATCCCATGTCCTTGCCTGGCACGTGACTGGCGCACAGGACCACTAGAACCACACACCAGGACCACCAATGGAGACTGCTGCATGGCCACACAGCGGACATGTGCAGCGGGTGCGCTGCTGACGCACCACAAGCTGGACTACAGCCAGCGCCAGGACCCCTGGCCCTCCCTCACCCAACAGTACTCTGCCAAGGAACTCCTGGACCCCAGATGCCAAAACATCAGTTGCATCTCCTCCTCCCCATGATCCACCTAAGGACCCTTCACCTGCCGACACTGCCACTTCTCTGGCGACACAACCTGAGAAAGCTCCTGCACCACTCCTGCCCACAAGTTCAAGAACACCCCGCAACCGCTCCACTGTATCCTGCTCCATGTCCGCTCCCTCTGCAAATCTGGGACACTATCACCACCCTCTCCTTGCCTTCATCACCAAAACGTGGCTCAAAACCCCTCAAACCCCAACTTCACCACCGCCACCCTGAAGGCTACAAGATGATACACTGAGACTGTGCCGACAATCAAGGCGGAGGCATTGCCATCATCTTCAGGAACTCCATCAGATGCACCCTCACCAACCCCACGCCTCTCATGAACACCTCAACTTCCTACTACATACTGACGCAAAGTCCATGAAAAGAGGCACCCTCACCTACAGACCCCCAGGACGTTGAGCAACATTCTTCGATGCCATCCCCAACCTCATCGCCCCCGTAGCAATCGACTCTCACCACTACTTCCTACTCCGCGACCTCAACTTCCAAATCGATTACCCCAATGACGCAAACTCCATCACCCTCCTGGAGAACCTAAACAACATCAGCCTCACCCAACTGGTCAACAAACCCACGCACAAAGCCAGAAAACACGCAACCCCATTTTTACCTCCAGGGACAGAATCAAGTTCAGCCACACCACTGAACTCACCTGGACTGACCACACTATCATGCATTTCGCCATCACCGACGCACAGCATCAACAGATGCCAGATTTTCCCCTCCACCCCACAGCTGGAGCAAGGTCACTGAAACTCAGTGGTCACAGGTCCTCACCACCTTCCTACCCGAGGCCTCAACAGACCGCAACCAGGCTGTCCAGAACTTTGTTGCCTGGATCACCAACTGCGCCACAGAGTTGCCCCATTGAAATGTAATTATCAAAGGGAACTAGCTACCAGGTAGGAGCTCCTAATGTGTGTATGTGGAACAACCTAGTTGGTGACATGCTGCATCATCGGGTCCCACCCAAGGTACAGAGTGCACCTTGGGTGTGCTTCAACGCCTGGATACAGCGGAGCTGGTTTTGTGCAGTGAGTGTGCAGTGAAGGTGAAATGAATGTGGTTTAAAAGACTGTCCGTAGGGTCCCGTTAAACAACAAAAGACTATTTTAATGTATGGGCCCTCAGCAGTAGTTAAAAAAGGAGAGAGGTGGATATCCGTGGAGGTATTTAGGCTCCGATATCCTATACGGTCAACATGTTTCTGCCAGTCTCTCACTACTGGGCTGGCTTTCTTCAGGACCTTATGTGCGTGAAATTAAAAAGGTGGTCTAAAACTAAGTGTGTTAGAGACTCTCTATGTGGCGCACTCTCTAAGGTGCGTTATGTGATAGAGGAAGGTTTCCTCTAGCGGCGCATTCCTGTTAGAGGGAGGAAAAAACGATAGACATACACACAGATACATTTAAAAGGTATCATAAGGCACATCCAATAATGTGACTCAGGAGCGTGGTGTCCGTGCTCTATGCGGATAAAAATGTGGAGTGAGGATGGACCGTGGCGTATTGGTGCATGGTGTTAGAGTTAAAACAATGTATACGCCTCGTTTATATGCGTTACCGTGTGATAATCAATATGCGGTAATGCAAAGGTGGTAGGTAAAGGAATAAAAAACATGTACTCCTTACTCCGAGATTCTCTGGATAGTGTCCCATGAGTTCCGTGTGGGGGCCCGACCTATTGTCACACTCTGTGTGATGAGAAACAGGAGAAAGAGAAAGGCACATACAGCGTAATTAACTTGCGTGCCCTGTAGCTAGAGGACTCCATGTCAGTCTTAGGCTGGAACCCCCCAGTGCGCACCCCACTTCTTCAAGATCAAGGGCCGGTCTCCGTACCTATTCTGGCCGCATCGGAACTCCGTCGATGTGTGCCTGGTGCGAAGCGGGAGTTTAAATACCCTGGAGAATGATGCAGGTGAAGTGAGTCTCTGTGACGAGCTCCAGGTGCGCGTGGTCTGCTCCATGCCTTGCACCTGTGAGGATAGACTGAGAAAAAAGCGAGCGCACGTGTTTGTGTGCTACGCTGCGTGCCAATAAAGTTTTGTTGAAATACGTGAGAATTCTTTTAAGGGTCGGGTAATACCCTATGGTGTATGGCACAATGTTATAAATATTTGTAGTTTAGTTAAAAGGCTGTGTTATGAGAGAAGCAAGAGGTTGTATTTGCGATAAAGCGCTGGTTATACGGAGCATTTCTTGGGGCTGCCTACGGGTGGAAAAGCAGCGGAAAGCGTCTGTGTTGTAAGCGCACGTTATGCACCCTAGATGGTTCAGTTGAGATGTCCAGGTGAACCAGGTGTGCGTATGTGGACCCCTAACTCTAGGGATCGTACACGGGCTAGTCTTACATTCAGAGGCAAATTCCACAGCTGCTAGCACACTAGCGTGTGTATTGAGAGCGTGTATGTAAAATGCTGGCATTAGTGTCCTCCCACGTCATGGAATCGTGCTGGAGACACACTGGTACATAGGGCTCTTGTGGAGATAGTGACACATGGGGTGGAAGGCTCATATAACATCCCATGATGATAATGGGAGCTAAACAGGTGGTCAGACACATGGCGTGGAAGGCTCATATAACATCCCATGATGGTAATGGGAGCTAAACAGATGGTCAGACAGCTGAGTGGTTATACTATCAATGAAGGCTGTTCCACGGGATATTGTCGTTCAATCCTGTTTTGTGGGTGGAAAGACGGTATATCCAGCGTTGTTCCTTTTGTAGTAGTATCTTATCATTGGTAGTGCTTTGACATTCAATGTGTTCTATGACAGTCCACCTGATGTCATTGGGTGTGTGTCCTGATGTGATAAAGTGATCGGTTAGTCTGCTCAGGTTCTTTTTGCAACGTATAGTGCTGCGATGTTCCACGATACGGGTCCTTACTTTGCGGCTGGTCATGCCTACATAAAGTAGTTTACAGGGGCATTCAATGAGGTAGATAACATTTGTAGAGTTACAGTTCGTATGCTTTGCTTGGTGCCAGGTTTTGCCTGTCTCCAAGTCCAGGGTTTTGGTGGCCTTGGTTAAGTGACAGACGCTGCAATCACCACAAGGATAGGGACCCACTATCCCTGGAAGGCCCCATGCATTAAATATGGTGTTGGTCATGGGAGTGGGCCTTTTCTAAGCCTGGGCGTAGTTCGCGAAGTAGCGCTACGCGAAGCTACGCAAAGTGCAGTTCGCACTACGCGAGCTACGCGTAGCACTACGCGAACTGCGTAGTGCACTGTTCGCAATGATTGCACAGTGCCGGATGCTTGTCCGCACTGTGCAATCATTGAAAACGGCATCTCGCACAGTGCGAGCTGTCTTTACTGCCGCTCGAGTAGATTTTTACTCGAGCGGCAGCTTTCTCAACGCGGACTGGTAGTTTCTCATCGCGAGCGGTCGCGAGCATACGCGACCACTCGCAATCAGAAATCTGACCTCCCCGCGTTGAGAATCTCGCCAGGAGGTTTATTTTCCACGCTCGCGATCGGCAACTTGATGTTGCTGATCGCGAACGAGGAAAAAGTCTCGCCGGGATGTCATTTTGCTTGCTCGCGGTCGCCAACTTGACGTTGAGGACCGCGAGCAAGCAAAAAATGACCGCTGCACTACGCTACGCTACGCTACGCGTGTTTGCGTTGTGCGAAGTAGCGCAAACTTCGCAAACTACGCGAGCGTAGCGTAGTGCTTTGCCCAGGGTTAGCCTTTTCCTTGGTCTTGTGGAGACAAGGCGGTCTCGGAGGCTTCCTGCTTTTTTGTAAGCAAAGAGTGGGGGGTCCCATGTGAGAGTGCCGGTGTGTAATATGCGCCAGTTTCTCTTGATTATTTTGGCCACCTGGTTGGAGGCTGCATTATATGTGGTGACGCAAGTCAGGGGGCTGGTAGTATTTTCCCGTATGTTGTCTTCCAAAAGGGCTTCTCTTGGTTGGTTGCGTGCCCGTTTCTTTGTAGTCTGGATAATTTTTTCTGGGTACCCACGCTCCTCTAGTTTTTTGGCCAGTGCAGTTGACTGCGTCTTGTAGTCCTGTAGGTGGCTGCAATTGCGACGTATGCGCAAAAATTGACCATAGGGGAGGTTTTCCCTGAGGGGCCTAGGGTGGAAACTCCCAAATTGGAGCAAGGAGTTTCTTGACGTGGGTTTATGGTAGTTAGTCGTCTGTAGTTTGCCCTCCATGGCCTCAATGTTGAGGTCCAGAAATGCAATTTTGGAGTTGCTTGCACTGCTGGTGAAGCGCAGGAATGGGTCCCATTCATTCAGCCATGTGAGGAAGGTGGTAAGGGAATCATTAGATCCTGTCCAGATCAGGAGGATGTCATCTATGTATCGACGCCAAAATTGGATGTTGGTTCTGTATGGGTTGGTAGCTGGTAGGATGTGCTGCTTCTCAAATTGGTAGACAACCCACAAAATCCAACAAACACGCCAGCTGGTACACCCCAGATCTCAGGACCACCAAGCGCATCTGACAGTAACTGGAGAAATGAAGGCGCACCACTAAGCACTCAGCCGACAGAGCAGTCCACAAAACAGCCCTCCACAATTATCACAGGCACATCAAGGAAGCCAAGTAAGCAGCCATCACCACCTGCAACGACTGCGGCGAACTGCACAAAGGAACTCTTCAAAATAGTCAAATAATTCCTCAACCCATCAGCCATAGAGAACACAGTTCACCCCCTCCCAAGAACCCTGCGACACACTCTCAGACTACTTCAACAGCAAGATCACCACATCTTCAATAATTTCAACCTCCAACCCGCCGCCCTCAACGATCCAGCGAACATCAGCCAAAACATCACTACCTGGTCTCCACTCACCAACCTGACCACCTCAGCCATCATGTCTTCCATCCACTCCGGGGCACCCACTGACCCCTGCCCCCACCACCTCTACAGCCTCCCAATGAACCCAATCAGCACGCAAGTCACCAGCATCCTCAACACCTCCATCACCACTGCAACTTTCCCCGAAAGATGGAAACTAGCAGATGTCAGACCCCTCCTAAAGAAAGCTTCCGTCGACCCCAGCGATTACTTAAATTATTGTTCGATCTCCCTGCTCCCCTACCCAGCCAAAGTACTCAAAGACATCAACCAGCAGCTCACTGAATTCCTGAAACAAAACCACCTACTGGGCGCCTCACAATCAGTATTCCGGGCAAACCACAGCACTGAGACCGCTCTGATTGCCACCACCGACCACACCAGATCACTCCTCGACCACAGAGAAACGGTGGTCCTGATCTTGACCTTGACCTCTCCGCGACATTAGACTCCGTCTCCTACAACACCCTCATCAACAGACTCCACAACATAGGTATATAGCAAGATGCCCTCAAGTGGATCGCCTCCTTCCTCGCAGGATGCACATAGAGTATCTGATTGCATCCCTTCACCACCTCACCCAAAGACATCATATGCGACGTACCTCAAGGATCATCCCTCAGCCCCACCCTGTTCAACATCTACATGATCCCCTTTGCAGATGTCATCAGATCCCATGGACTCAACAAATTGTACTCAGATGATTCTCAACTGATCCTCTCGCTCACTGAGGACCCCTCCAACGCCATAACTAACTTCTGCCACGCCATGACCAACGTAGCCAAATGGATGAGACCACTGCCTCCAATTCAACTCCGACAAAACTGAAGTTCTGTTCTCTGGGAAGAAGACCTTCGCATGGGACCACAGCTGGTGGCCTGCAGAACTCTGACCTGCACCGACCGACCATGCACACAACCTTGGCATCATCCCCGACAGCCAGTTGACCATGAAACGACACGTTCACGCAGTCTCCTCCTCCTGCTTCCACACACTTCTCATGCTCCGCAGAATCTTCAGATGGATTCCAACCAACACCAGAAAGACTGTCACTCAGGCCCTCGTCACCAGCCGCCTCGACTACAGCAACGCCCTCTACGCTGGTATACTCAGAAGACTCCAGACCATACAGAAACGCTGCAGCCAGACTCATCCTGGACCTCCCCAAACAAACCCACATCGCCCCCCACCTGAGAGACCTCCACTTGCTCCCCATCCACAAGAGGTGCCAGTTAAAGATCCTCACACATGCCTACAAAGCCATCCACAACCTAGGACCTGCCTACATCAACCATCAACTGCGCTTCCAACAACCTTCCAGACACCGGCGCTCCTCCTCAATAGCGCACACCCCCCGCATCCGTTGTGGCAGCTCCTTTTCCTACATCATTACCAAGACCTGGAACGACCTTCCCCTCCAGCTCTGTACAGCTCCCTCGCTGGCAGATTTCAGAAAGAGACTCAAGACGTGGCTCTTTGACACAGGCTCAGCGCTCAGATACCCCCAGGGGTGTCAATGTGTGCTTTATAAATGGTTGATTGATTGAGATAGGCCCAGCCATCCCACAGAAACACTCAGATACAGACTCACTATAAGGCGTTGACTACCAAACGGCATTAATGCACCCCCACCCCGAGAAATAGTGGTATCACCCACTTCAGGCACATTCAGTTCAATTTTTTACCCTGTTTACTTCCTGAGGTCCAGGCAGTGGCAGATTCAGGGAGACTCCTCGCTGAACTGCCCAAGAATGCCAGGCAGCTGAAGGAAACCTTCTCCACACGGTCTTTGCATGAGTAGTGACCCATCCATTTTGGGGGTGGCCAGGATATTATCGGGGGTGCTGGAGCATCATATAATTTTGAACCCATAAGTCAGTCTATTACGTGCAGTAGATGATATTGAAACAAACCAATGTAGGAAATCAGTCCTGAAGCTGGGGTTGGTCCTAAATGACTAAAATCCAGCAATTCATGCTTGTATACAACTTATATCCAAGTATAGACACTAGCAGACAGAATAAAATACGTTTCTATGAGGCAGTTCCTTGGAGTCTATGTAGTGCAGAGATAGCCTTTTGTTCTGTATAACTCAACTGTGTAGGACCATTTTTAGTAATTTTTAACTTGGCAGGCTCCTGTAGGAAAGCTTGTGCCCCTATAGCTTTTAGTGGATTGATATGCTGGCATAGCTTCCACCGTCTATCCATGATGAATGTGCACAGATCAGACTGGACTGAAATCGACCTAGCATCAACTGCTACAGGTAAGGCAGGGCGGGCTATCAGTGAGTTGGCTTGCCTCAGCAAAAAATTGTCTATATAAATCTGAATTGGATGAGGATGCCATGAATTGGTATTACCAGCAGTAGCCATATTACTCTGAAGTAGAGGAAGGCAATGCACACTCTGGATTTGCGAGTCCATGACCCAGTCACTGAGATCAGGAAACGCATTCCCAAATAATTGCACAATAAACTGCCGGGGGTCATCATCCTCTTTTCCTTCCGGTATTCCGAACACTTGAAGATTATTTCTCCTTTAGCGATTTTCCAAGTCTTTGAATTTTGTCTGGACAAAAAACTGTTGATCGTGATTGCCAATGGATTTAGTAGTAGCTGTTCCCACTTCCTCAGTATCAGCCACTCATTGCTGCAACTCGGCCATATCTGTGGTAAGAGCAAGGACTTAACTTTGTTACCTCTGACAGTGATTGCTGGATTGAGGCAGTGTCCCATCTGACTTGCCCATAATGCTGCTGCATGTCCAATCTCTGAGCTAGTACCAGATTTAGTATTGTCAGAAGCGAAGGCTCAGGTGCTCCACCATTCGCAGGTAGGCCTGTACTTTCCTTATTTGTGGCCGGTGAAGAATATCCAGGGAGAGTGCCACCTACCGAGTCGAAGCTACTTTCGGGCAATAAAACCCCTTCGGGGTAGAAGTATCAGGGACAAGGCTCAGACCGGCTCTGGATAAAGCAGTTTGATCCATGGCGCAGTCAGTTGATAAACGAGATATTAAAGTTTTTACATCTCCCCTTGAAATGACCCAGTCTCGCAGCTGGCTTCCCTTGGCCCCACCTTTAGCATCATGGCTTTCCGCCTTTAGCTTGTGACGTGGGGTTGCCACCTTACCCAACGAATTGTACTTAGATGTTGTTTCTTTAGACTTTTTACTGTTCCCCCCTATTGCCCTGATAGGACAGTTTGTCCCCCTCTACTTGTGGTGCATCAGGAACACACCCTGCTGTGCCCCCTCCTAATACTCTATAGAGGCCTTGGAGGCATCTTGTAAGGACACAATAGGGGCAGTAGTAGCAGGGATAGTCTGGGTCGGTGAGGGTGAATCTAGGCTCGTAGTACGCCGGGGGAAGAGTAATGCCAAGACAGTTGGGAAGGGAGGTTCAGCCCTCCATAATACCTCCTCCTGCACCCCCTCCAGTTCCACCCCCCAATTCTTCTACAGCCTCTTCAGTTGGACTTACTGCGAGGTTTAAGTTGGCTGCCGCTGCCGAAAACACACACTCTTGCAACCGGGTTGTACCAGTCTTGCCACTTTGTTGCAAGCTTGAAGGTGCTGTAACAATGTTGCTGCGTTGAATTAAACAGTTCTGCGTTTCAGGCGGGGAATCAAACCCCCCTGTCTGTGCCACTTGCGCTGCTGCCATTAGGGACTGTGCCAGCATAGATTCTTCTCCAGGTGCGGCTGACTCCTTGTTGCAGTGTCAGAGCAAAGTAATTTTAGAATTGGGCGCCTGACTAGCGAACAGTGGCCCTTATCTGAAACTAAGGAGGGGCCTGCTTCATCTCCTGCTGCGGCTATAGGATGGAGGTCACCCAGGCCAGCTTCGGCTGCGCAGCGAACTGCTCGCCCCCCACAAAGTAAATTTGAGCGCTGTGATGCCATAGGGGAACGCCCACTGCAAAGTAGATGCTAGAGGAGCGGAGGCACACTGTCTGCCAAATCCACCCAACGAGCGTAGGGAGCCCCTGCCAATAGAGCAGCCACACAGACACTGTGCTGACCCTGGGCTCGCAAAGCACAGCTCAGGGTGGAGCAGGTGGTAACGCAGCTGAGCTGCAACTGAAGGTTGGATGCACAGCTTAGCTGCAAGCAGGAGCGGTGCGTGCGTGGTCAGTGGTGCTCGATGAGCAGAGTGGGGAGGAGGGAGCTCACAGCTGTGGGATCAGCATGCCATCTTCCTTTCTCGCCGGCGGCAACAACTTTTTTGTTTTGATTTAGAATAGCGCAGATTCCTGGCAGAGTAATTAACGTGGTAATATTGCCAAATGAATAGGACTCACTTATTCGCTCTCAGGAGGAATGGAAGAGGCATTAGGAATCAAACCAGAGGCTTGCCAGTCACACATCAAGTTAAAACAGAAAGCTCTATGTACTTAGACTTGTACATTTGTGTGGCATCAAAAAAAGCATGTGTTGCAATGTTCTGACGTCCAGACTGAAAACGTACTTTACCTCAACCATTAGACAAAGATGTCTTCCTGAAGATAAAATTGAAAATATTTCATGGGCTCAACATTTCACAGAAGGAATTTTTCAGTGAATTGGCAAAAATGGTTTTCTTGAGAAAAAAATGATTCTAAAGTGCTTTGGATTGAAATCTATAGAAGCTGCTTTTTCGTTGTCTCACGCATTTCCCTTTATAAAGTTCTCTATTAGTAGCCTCCAAACATTCTCAAATCCACTAAAACATGTTTATTGTAATTGTTTCAGGTTTGACCAGTATATTTAAAAAGCACAATTTTATCTTCCTTTATTTTCCTGTATTGGCTCCAAGGATGACTCCGCCCCATTGGTTGACCTGTTAGCCCTCCCCCCCCAGGAATTCAGGTCTAGTTGCTTCCCTGGATCAACAAGAGGCCAGTGGACTGGACACCTCTCTTGACATAGGGTTGGTCTCATCTTCCTGTCCCTTCCACCTAGGAATCTGCTTCATTCGCCATGATAATTAGACGGGTGGCAGATGTTTTGGAACTTCAGTGAGCTAAAACCCAATGTCCTCAAGCAGATGGTACAGCCTGTAGATTCCTCACTGGAGCCCTTACTGCCCTTCAGCAAGGTCCTAACCTACACCCACGTGAGCACAAACTTTGCTCTTGCACACCAATAAACAGGTGGAATGGCATGTCAGACACGTTCCGGGTGACCAGTCTTTTCCTACGCATCGCCCTACTCCTGAGAGTCTGGTAGCACAAGTCTCTACCCGAACGGCTAACCCAAATTCTTTCCTGACTGCCCCCCTCCCCAAAAGACAGTCAAAGAGAATGGAGGCTTTTAGGAATAGAAAGTTTTCTTCTGCTAGCCTTGCCTTTCATCCTTTCAGATATTCCCATTCCTTATGAACTCAGGCGCTAAAATACTTTCAGTTGTTTGGTGGATTTCAGCTGTTATTTGGCACAGATGATTCTAGATGGCCAAGTAAGTAATCTGGTGAGGCCTGGAAAGATAATTTAGGGCGGTTGGTAACAATAAGGTGCCCCGACATCATGTATGGATGAGATCCACAGGCTTCTTGAATGGTGTTGAGGGCTCACTTGAGAATATGCCTTTTAACAGGTCTCACTTTTTTGGCAAGAAGGCAGTCTTCACCCTTGAGCATTTTAAAGAAAGTAGAGCTACTGGGAGCTCCCTTGGTCTTTCCACGGCAGCAAGGCAATATGCACAGCAATTTTGTCACATTCGAGGCATCACTAGGGGATTTGTCTACAGACCGCGCCAAGGGCCATCACCCCAACAGCAGGCACCCCAGTTGTGTCCAGATAGGAGATCCAGCAGACAATGGCAGGCCTACAGAGACAGCACAACTCCCAGTCTCCAGCCCGTCTGACAGCAGTCTCCAAGACCATACATCTAAAATGTTCTTGTTCTGAAGAAGGGTGGAGGTCTCTGTCCTATTCTAGACCTTTGGCCCTCAATTTCTGCTTGCAGACAAATTAAAGATG
This sequence comes from Calotriton arnoldi, assembly GCA_963921515.1. Lineage (NCBI taxonomy): Eukaryota > Metazoa > Chordata > Amphibia > Caudata > Salamandridae > Calotriton > Calotriton arnoldi. Next base: position 1,016,385 of record CAWUFW010006663.1, read on the forward strand.
CACATGCTGGCCCAGGTTTTATCTGCCCTGGGTCTAGGATAATGTAGGTTGTTGTAGTCATATTTGTGTCCTGAAGGCCCACAGATTCTACTTGTAGTTCAAGGTGGGCCATAAATATTTTCAGTTTGCCTTGCTTACTTTCTGCCTTACCAGTGCCCCTTGGGTGCTCACAAAGATGATGGTGGTGGTTGCTGCCCATCTTTGGATATCAGGGGTACCAGTCTTCCCCTACAGCAATGACTGGTTGTTTAAGGTGGGCAAACCATATTGATGTTTCAGTCTCTGTCCTAGGTCTCAGTGAGAATGGTTCTGAGGCTTCCTGGCCTACTGGCCTGAATCCTGCTCATCGAATATGCCAGATGGCATTTGCAGGCTCTGCATTGTCAGTGGGCCATATAGCAGGCGAACATGTTGGATTCCATACAGGTTTCGGAGAAGACTGCAAAAGATGTACAGTGGTGGCCTGTTCGACTCCAATTGCATCAGCGGCATCTCTCTACCCCACTCAGTGCTGACGGTGGTGATGGATTCATCGCTGCTGGCCTGGGGAGGTCCTTTGGGAGTGGTAGAGATCAGAGTTCTCTGGTATCCAGTAGAGACACGCCTCAACATCAACTTGCTGGAGTTGTGGTCCATTTGCTTGGTGTTAGAAGCATCCCTACCATCCATCAAGGGGAGGCTGGTTTATGTTCTCATGAATAACACCACTGCCATGTGGTATTAGAACAAGTGGGGGGGGGGGAGGAGAATCCTGATCTTTGTACCAGGAGGCCCTGTGCTTCTGGAACTGGCAGGATCGCCAGGACATCTCCCTGAAAGTACACCACGTGGCAGGATCTTTAAACTCCAGTGTGGAGGCAAACTCAGCTGCCGACTCCTACTGGATCATGAATGACAGGTACACCCTGAAGTGGCGTAGAGCATCATCCACCAGTGGGGTGAACCCTGGTTAAATCTGTTTTCCACTGTTGAGCAAGCTCAGTGTCTGCACTTTTGTATATTGGAGTTCCCAACAAAAAGGCTCTCTCTTTGAGTCTCGGAGACTTGTTCCTTTTTCAATGGAGCACTGGACTCCTCTATGCCTTCCCATCACTGTCTCTCCTGCCCCCACTTCTTAAGAAGATCAGGAACGACTGGGCCTAAGTCATCCTAGTGGCTCAGAATTAGGTCAGGAGAATGTGGTACCTGGAAAGTCTGGACATGAGCATCTATCCTGTGATTAGGCTGCTGCTTTGGGAAGGTGTTCTATCGCAGTAGCAAAGTGGGGTCTTGCACCATTCTACACCTACATGTGTAATATTAAGCAGTGGCAGTTGATTGCTTTGATCTACCTTTTGATGTAGTGAATGGCGGCCAGGCATCCTTCTCTAAAATCTTAATGCAATAAGTTTGTAGCTTGGTGTGGCCCTCGGCACACAAACCCATTGGAAGCCAAACCAGCAGCTGTGTTTCTGTTTTTTGTCTTTGGCCCAGCAAGTACTTGCTGTGGGCACTGGTAAAGTTTACCTGTCTGTCCTTTTGGCCTTACTGTGGTTACCGGACCAGTCGTACTCTATATGAACTGTTACAGAGCTGCCCCTGTGTCTCCTGACCCTGAAGAGCGGCTTCCTCATCACAATCACTTTAGCTAAAAGCATGAATGAGCTTCAAGTACAGCCACCCTCTACTACCTTCTTTAAGGACAAGTTGGTGCTACAGACTAAAGCAGCCTTTCTACTGAAGGTTGTGACTCCCTTTTACATTGGTCAGTCTATCAAACGCCCGACATTCTTTCCTCTGCTTCAGCCGTTGAAAGAGGAGGATAGAGCCCTGAGCTCTCACATCAAATGCACAAAAGACCATTGGGTGGGCAATCAGCTCACTATGGGGTTCTCTGGGCAAAGAAAGTCAAGCCAGTGCAGAAGAGGGTGCTATCCAGGTGGATCGTCCTGAATCAAGGTCTGCTTTAATGTGGCCAAGAAGCATCCCCCTGGGGGATTGATGGCTCTCTCCACTAGAGCCAAGCCTGCTACTACTGTGCTGGCAACCAGAGTGTCTGTCCCAGATATTTGCCAAGCTGCTACATGGATATTAGTGCACATGTTCACAAAGCACTACTGCCTTGAGAGCTAGGTTTGACAGCAAGAGCAATTTGGGCCTGCAGGAATTTTGGTCTAAGTCAGTCCACAGTTCCACCGCTGGGGGTGTATTGCTTTGGTATCTATTCTAAAGGTGAAGAATCTGCGGTTAGCAGTTACATTAGAAGAACAGGTTACTTACCTTTGGTAACGCTCTTCTAGTGGATGCTCAATCTAACTGCGAATCCCCCCCCCCCCACTCTCCGTTCTGTGGAATGGAATCTTTTGCCATCTAAAAAGGTCCCAATTTGAGATCTGTACACTGGTATGAACAATTGATCTCTGGGCTCTGCATCTGAGACAGATGGTGTCCAGAAAGAAACTTATATCAGAGTGGCTTGGTGGCGTCTATATGAGGATTCAGCCATCCCTTTCGCAGCGGAGCTGCACAAGGCCACCTATGGCTTGCAGGGGCCATGCTGAAAAATCTTCTGAATCCAGTCTGGCGCCCGGGTTGAGGACTCTGCAGATGGATAGAGTATCCACTAGAAAGAGTGTTACTGAAGGTAAGGAACTTCTTCGTCTTGATATTGATTATTGAAGTTACTAAACATTTTTAATTTCCAAGAATAAAACTCTATTTGTGCTTTTAAAAGAATAACACTGCTTGGATGGCATATTTATTTAGAGTGATTAAACAGCAAACTGAAATAGGTGTTGTAACATGCACCAAGAGAAACCATTGATTGTTTGATCTCGCTATCCCCAGAAAGTCAAAGCTTAAAAATGGGATTGTTTTGTCAATTCAGGAAACTCACAGTAATATCAGTTTTTGGTTTTAATATTTCAGGGACAGCAGCAATACTTGTAACAAAGATGGAGTAGCTGCCCCTCTGTCCAACAGGCCTCATAACTTGGCTGACAAATTTTAATTAGTGACAGGCATGTTGTGAATATCATCAAAGAAGAATATTTCTTATTCCTTCTTGCAGTTTCTCCTTAATGTCCCAAGATTGTAAAAGTCGATTTCAGAGCTTTGGAATAAATCCAGAAACCCCTTCTAGGAGCATTGTTCTGGAGAATGAAAAGGACCAGGGGTTTTATTCCATGTATTTGATGGCCAAGAGGAATATATGCAACAATTAGTTTCTCCTGGAAGAGACCTTTTACATGACCACTCTAGCTCTAGTCATGGAACCCCATATAGCAAATTGGATGGCATCTGTGGATCTCCAAAATGACTACTTCTGCGTTCTGTTCTAATGAATCTTATGTACCAACCAGAAGAGTAATATTGTCCTTCGGAAAGATCCCTTTCTTCCTTCTGCAGCTGTAAGCCGAATTTCAATCATGCCAATTACTTGTTCTACCATTCTTTTCAGTTAAAACCCCTAGGTTTATTCGGCGGAAGAAAATCTTCACAATCTAGGTAGAACAAAAACCTTAGGCTGTCAGTGGCTGCGTTTGTGACTTATGACTTATGGTGGACTTACTCTGGGCAACAGAACTGTTGAAGTTCAGCTGTATTTTTCTGAATCTCACAACAACAGAAGTAGTTCGGGGTCCTCCAAGATTTAAAGCTCGTTCCTTTAGAGCAAAAGCAGCTTTCTAATGTCATGATTATATGCCTGTTTGCTGTCTTGTGGGAAAGCTTACACTCAGTACAGTTGGCCTGAGTTGTTTATGCTGACAAGGAAATTATAAATGCTATGGGCCTGATTGGTTCACTGAAATTAGTTATGTCCGCTGCAGTAGGTCTGATCTACTTATTAAGAAAGGTTATGGCAGAGGCAATAGGGTTGGCTTTTTTGTTGTGAACGTATTTGTTAAAGCCAATAGACCTTTAGCAGTGCATTTTGTATCGGTCGTTAATTTTAGAACTGTTATCATGATGGTGGCCAGCGTATGCAAACCTTAGTAGGCCTGTGTTATTTGCAGGGCCTCTGGAATTTGTAACCGAGGAGGACCAAATGATGCAGCAGGGTTGACTAAATTATGTTGCAAGAAAAGGCAAATTATGCAGCTAAATGTGACACATTTTGTGACAGTATTACTTAACTAGTTTGCCATTTCAACTTGTGGTAACACTGTCTTGGAAACGATTTCACTTTATTAGTACCAATTTAACACCCAAATACAACAATAAGCACCTGAAAGATGACAAGTCGACCTTCGTGAAGGACCATCCAGTGCACAGGAACACATTTTGCTGTGTTTTTTTTAGTAACTTTTGATGCCTTTGAGGTAGAAATATTTTTTTGTTTTAGATTATGCAGCAGATGACGGATTATGTGGCAAATGCTGCGGCCGCAGAATACGATATTTCCAATGGCCTTTGTTATAATGTTAGGCCAATGGTAGAGGTTTTAGGCTAGGAGTCTGTAATAAGGGCTACTCATGTTCAATGAAGACAACCCATACTACTAATATCAGTGTTCTAATCTTGACCACATCAGACAAGATTACATTAGGGGCCACTCTATGCAAGAGTACCAGCAGTGATCACCTTAGTGCTTCAAGCAGGGTTGACAGCAGTAATGTAATAAAAAGGCTTTTCCAATTTGCAGTGCATCTGCATGGGTAATACATAAGTCATAGCTGAAATTCCCTTTGCTGTAAAGTAATAATATTAGTAATATTGCATGATTTTTCACTCAAATATACATTGGAAATCTGTTTTTCTCCAATCATCAGCTTTTCTTTTCTGAAAATACTGATGTTTGTATCTCAAATACATGCTTTTCCATTTGTGGATACAAATATTCAATCAAACAAAAGTTTCTAGAGAGCTACTTCCTGGTAGCTGGTGAGCTAGTAGTAGCTTGCGATCTACTCATTGGTTGATGCCTTATCTGGTTCATTGGGATGTTATGCCAGATTCCATAGGTTTGATCTGTTTATTATGAAAAGGTATGACAAAGCCAGTAAACATAACTTACTTATTGTAAAAGGATTCTGCTAAAGGCGATAGGTTTATATCGTGGATTGTTACTGGTGTGTGCAAAAGCATGCAGGCAGGTATTTTGTAATGCAGAATCTTTCACATTCCCATACTAGGTAAGGGTTTTGGTGACTACAAAAACACTATGGTGGTAGAAGATTTGCACCTGTGATAATCATTCTTAGGCCCACTTAATTAATTCTTTTGATAACTAATTTGAACATATTTGTAATTTTATTACATAGCGCTTATTGGTAGCCTTTTGGAAAGCTTATGCTGAATCCTGTACATATGAGTTGGTTGTGGCACTAAGGCAATGATAAAGGCTGTAGGCATCATTAATTCATTGGGAAAAGTCATTTTAGATGCCAGAGATCTCACTTGTTTAGTATAAAAAGTTATGACGAAGACAGTAGGCCTGCTTTATTTACTAGGAAATGCTTATAGTAAATCCAATAGGTCTTTTTAAAGGTGGTTTGTTACACTACCCTGCTAAAGCCAGCAGTTGTATCTTGCTACATGAAATCTTACCAATTATCTCTGTAAACAAAGATTTTGGTACTGATTACGCCCTTTATAAAAACACGGTACAGAAAATTTGCATTGTAATAATTCTCGCTAAAATCTCTTTGAAAGGCCTGTCTGGCTTACTTGTCTGCCCAGACCTTGTAATCAAAGAAATTCAATAAAACTCATACATGTAAATAAATATACATACATACATACAAAGAGGGGCTTTGGAGCATTCCTCTTGTGCCATTAGTCTGTATGAGTGTCATTTATACCCTGCTTCCATCCATTACAGCGTAGGGGTAATGGGTCAGACCACTTCACCCACTGGCTCTCTTGCTTAGTGAGTGAGAATTTGTGGGATCACATGCACGTCTGCATGAAAATGAGCTTACTTCAGTGCCAGGACTGGCACGCCAGTTCTTTAGATTTCCATTTTCTCTTCTATTTCCATTTTTTAGACCACACTAGAGTTCCAAACACAGTTGCTCATTCCATCTGCAGTATGCAGCATTCCAGCTGGGCTCTGCCTTTGAACTGGGTGACCATCATGAAATGGTCCCCCAGGCATTGGTTCTAAATGTCACAGTCATGCTGGAACTTTAAAAAAACTGATACAATATTCACACTACTACTGCAAGATGTCCACCAGCTGCAATGTTTAATTTTATTGATTATTGTAAGCATACGGCTGCCATGTTTAGGAGGCCGCATGTTTTCTTTTGTTCTACTGTTACACAAAAATGCACAAACTCAACAAAATATGCAAGTGCGTGAATGAAAGAATGAGTCGGTTGGCGGATGCATAGAATAATAAGTGCAAGGATCAGTGACCGTGCATTTATGATGAATTTTGAGGGCCTTAACACATCAATGACTTTCATTTATAAGCTACAGATATTGGTATTGCTAATGATCATTTTCCCACTTGGGGATTCTAAAGGTACCTATGGTTTTGGATTCCCCCGAGGAAACCAAGAAAATAGCTAAATTGTAGCAATTTTTTGGGGGAAAATCGGGATAATTTAAAAAAATATGATCAACAAAGGATTTGATGTGCTATGACCACCCTCTTCCCAGCTTTCAGGAACAGAGTTGTAAAATATATTTTTTTATGTTAGTTTATGCAATGTTCTAAGTCTTAGTCATTTTCCCCCCTATTTTGTGGTTTTTATCTACTTGCAGTTTGTGGTGGAAACGGGGGTAAAACGGATTGAATAGAAAGCTATACATTTCTGAAAAGTAGACAATTCTGAATTCAGCAAGGGGTCTTTTGAGTAGATTAAGGTTTTTGAAAAGAAACAAATCGTTAAAATGTAAATCTAATGAAAATAAGTGGGAAAAGGTAGAAATAGATGACAATGTCCTCATTTGTAATTTATTTGCCCTGATTGCTGACTTCCAGAAGTAATATATTGTCCTTGGTAAGAAAATGCGCTGGGATCCACCCAGGCCACACCATCTAGTATTTCTTTGGGGCTTTAGCCATTCAGAAATGCCCAGGTTTCATAGTGATCCCAGAATGCCAGCTGACCCAGAGCCGAAATAGGGAAGCCATTCACCGTCGCAAGTAAGAGGAAATGAGTATGGGCTGGTAGAGAAGGGGCAACCCCCCCATTCTGCCTCCCCCTGTGGCAGAAATGCATTCTGGTGCACTGGAATGAGGCCTTATGCCAAAAAGATCCAGCTCCCCTTGTCCTCCACCCGAATTCCAATTTTCACTTTTTTCCTCTCATACTCTGGTGGGCTTTCAACCGTCTCCCCCACGACCACTACCCCCCCCCCCCCATTCCCCCTGGTGGGCACATCAACTACCTACCTGCCTATCTCATGCAAGAGGTCAGAAAGACCTTCGAAGAACAAAGTGACAAACCGAAGTGTGTGCCTGACCTGGGCACTATACAGTATTTCACCCACCCGAAGGAGAAGAATGGTGGGGTAACCTCCCTGCGCCAACCCACATGTCAAAATTACACCCACAAGAATCCAAATGTTCTCTTGCTTTCTATGAGGATGGCTTCAGTATTCAGATTCTAGGCTCCAAGGGGCAGGCAGACTGTTGATGCTTTACTGCCCCGCCCCCAATGCGGCAGAAACATGGCCCCATGTCAGGATAGGCAGGTCCCCTTCCCATTAAAATTTTTTTTTTATCTCTATCCTTGGCATTCAGTAGGCTATGTTGGTGCTTTAGGACTTTTTTTGGGGCGTGGGGTACGGGGGATGTGTATATGCCCCAATGGAGAATGGTCTGGCCCCACCCTTTATTTAAATATAAACATAAAACTGTTCTCGTGGTCTACAAGGCTTTTTGTCCATGGGAGGAAGATTGGGGGTAAATTCCACAATTTGCCGCCAATCCTCCCGACCCCATACCCGCCCCCCCCCAACCCCCAGGGGAGGAAGAAAGTCTGTTGGGGCACTGTCATGACAGATCAACCCTCACACTTATTTTTTTTTTTTTATTATAGAGCTTGATTTGTGCAGTGAAAAGGACGAGGTGTTCATGACCTCTGCACTAGTAAGGTAGTTCAGAAGATGTGAATGTGTCATCCCCTGAAAGGTCCTGTTGTGAAGAAGAGTGAGTAAGGACTTACCAGAGTAACCAAGAAGGTATTTTTCATTAAAAAACGTATTAACCTTTCAAGCACCTGTTGGCATCCCAGCCGCTACATACTAGTTACCGCATAGTCGCAACTGGAGAGTGCCATGGAGTATTGCAATATTAAAGAAAGTTTGCAAATAATTTTTTCTCAAAGGGTTAGTTGCATGTGAATTGTGCGTGTTTACTCAGGTGTTCAATAATCACTTGTGCCCTTTGCATTTTTGCCCTTTCCTCCGGTAACACACAATGGGGGTAGATGCAGGAGGGTGTGGAGTCTAGAGGGGGAGCACCATGAGGAGCTCGGTGAATGACAGTCAACCTATGCTTTATTTAGTGTTACCTGAAAGTCTGCCTCTAAATAAGTTGAAATAAAAAGTGATAGTAAAACTATTCTGGCTTACCCAATTGGTCACAGACTGCATCTTAATGTACCTTTGGGAGGTAAGGCATCTGCTGCAGAAATCTATGTGTATCCAGCCAATATCAGGGTTGGATGCTGGAAAGATGACTGGTGAATAATGCATTTGATAGAGAGAAATATGTGCACACTCTGGACCAGTGGCGGCTGGTGCTTTTTCAAAGTGGTGTGGCGTAAACGTTAGGGGCGCATTTGGCTCAGCAAGTGAGCCTGGCTGGCATAAGGAAGGAGCGGGAGAGTCTCTGCCCCTGAGAAAATTTTGATAGAAAAAGGGGTTTATAGTGCATTGTAAGCTAATTCTGTCAAAGAATTTGTTGAAAAAGTGACCACAGATAGGGTGCACATGACAACTGATTTGCCTCTTTGTTCATTAACGGCATTGTAAGGGGGAGGCTGAATGCTTCTAGTAAGCTTATGTTTAAAAAAGTTCATTTTTAATAAATGCCACTCAATGCAGTAATATAATCGTTCTGATGCACTTATGTGCTCCCCTCTATTTCTGACTCCCATAGGCTGCCTTCCCACAACATTACATTATTCCTCAACTGGGACAAAAAATTGAAATCATTAAATAAAAGAATGACGGGGACAAACAAAAAAATATAAACATTGACATAGAGTACTGTGTGTTTTTTTTTCAGGGAAATGCCACGCTATTTCCCATCAGATGCCTCCTGATGGCAAAAAGCACAATACCCTTTTCACATTTAGGCCTAGGGCCAATTATTTGGGAATTGCACATACAGCACTTGTGTAATGAGGTTGGGAAGGTAGTGGCTTTGTGTGAAAACAAATACTGACTTTAAAAAGACAGAAACAGTATGGGGGATGCCGCAGTGAGGGCGAGGGCTATGTTTTAATGTGTTGTCAGTCTGCTGTTTGTCTGGTTGTAAGCATTCAGTGGGAGGTCTGCAAGGATGCGATGCCCGAGGGCAGTGGAGGTGGGAAGGCCCTTCCCAACTTTTCTCAATGGCCAGCTACACCCTAAGCATCAGCCCTGTTATCTGGAGTTGTGATTTCTTTAAAGCAGCAGTTACTGAACATAAATTCACGCCCCCCTCGAGCCCCTCTAGGCCGACCCTACCTTCAAACATACATAGTCTTTGCCTAAACAACTTCCATTCCGACTAACCTCTTATATATTAAAGAGTTGTTTTTTAATATATCTTGCTAAATACTGCCCGTTTCCTCGAAGTGTTTTTTTTTGGATGCCAATCGTCGTTATGAGAACGGAGGTAAATAGAAAGTGATAACTTACTTTTCCCAGAGGCACACAGTTTGGAGGATTGGAGAAGTCCCGAATGTAGCACACGAACTGGTACTACAGCAGGAAACTTGGTCAACTCGCCCCACCTCCGCTCTAAAATCAATCGAGTGGTGCAGTAGACAGTTATAGCACAGGGGCACTCATCATATAATTACACCTCTCTTTATGAATTTTGTCTTTTTGCAATTTTATATGGCGCAAATCCAACCCAGAGGTATTGGAGTACTTTACATGAGGACCAGTTACATTACACAAGGACACACACATTCATGTTTTTTAGAGACAGAGAGAATAAGTGATTTGCCCAAAATTATCATGACAGCTTGCCCCGACCTCTCTTTCTTTTAATCTTAGCTAACCAAAGGTTGCACTGCAGAACTGACACAAAGCCTTGCTGCGTCACAAATCACAATTATCAAACATGTCCACTGCCTGTAAGCTGGGTGTGCAAATTAAAAACACCGTACAAAGCAAAAGCAGGAGTGAGTTGGGTACGCGAAAAATGCAGTTTCACAGTGTGGGATGCGGGAGCTGTCAGCCTTCAATACTGCGTCTGCAAACAGTGCTGTTTGTCACTGTGGTTTGTGCATGCTGTTATAGTTGTGCTTCACTGAAACAAAGTGTAACGTAACTGGCAGACTGTAAGTTCAGTGTGCAGCTGTATTAATGAGATGTGGTGACCTTCATGTGCATCAAGTCAGTGTGGTTTTATTTAAAGAGTAGGAGCTGTAAACCGGTGAGCCTAGTGCACAGCATTGCTCTCTGAAAGATGTATATGCCGACTGTCAGCGCATGTGCTTTGCTTGTGCTGAGACGACTGCTGTCTCGATGAGAACACGGCTTGTCTGCCGGTGCGGCGAGTGACTAAATGTGTGTGCAGATTTGAAACGTCCTACCGTGGGAAGCAGCAGCTCCTACATCTCTGCGGCGTAGTCCTGTAGCTCCATAACATGGGGGGATTCGTTTACCGTGGCAGCAGGCGCCTTTCTTTTTCCTACTGCAACTGGTGCCTGTAGTGTCACTTTAGGCCGTCTGGACTAGTCCAGAGCAGCTTGATGGTGTCCGTTGCGCCCCATAAAGAGCCAACACGTGCACATGCTGATAATCCCGAAAACAGAGCTGAACTCATAACCCACGCCCCCAGCTTACATTATTATCCAATGAAAAAGCCTAACAGTGCGAAGGCGAAAGGAGTGCTGCAATCGTTGCCACCCACTGCACTGTGTTGCTGTCGGTCAGCCCCACCCCTTCCCCTTAATGTGAATGAGGCTCTGCAGACCGCGCCCTGGGCCACGTCAGAAGCGCCCCATTAGAAGCCTATTCACTGCTGCTTGGTGCAGCCACTCCCATCAGGCTGATGTCACTCTCCTCGCTTGTGCCTCGAGGGTGAGGAATTATCCTCGCCCAGTTCAGCACATGCGTAGGAGAACTCTTTTGTCCGAGGGTCCGACGTCACCTCACAAAAAAAAAAAACAATATAGAAGTGGAGCACCAAGCAGTGAGCATTTAAAGCTGGCTGCTCCATGGTGTTAATTTTCTCCCTTTGTTTTGTCTCCGCTCTGAAGCTGGGAGGGCAATGCCCCCTACGCCCGTTAATACCAGCCGCCACTGCTCTGGACACAGGTTTGAATCATAAAATAGTTCACAGGGTTAGTGTGCCTATTGCAGAGTATAATGCGCAGGCCATAGAGTTGTGTTTTTTATGTGAAATAGCTCACTGGGTTAATACTAAGCACATGAGAGCCAGATAATACAATTTATATTCTCTGCTATGTAGGTGATTACTTTACCGATGTAGAAAGATGTACCTATTTCTGAAGACCATCCCTAGATCTACATATCTTACAGACGTCCACATGCACAGAAAGTTGAAAACACTTACTTTTTTCCGCTTGGCCACTTCCGGTGCAGGGGGGTGTTTTTGTTTCTGTTGATCAGCTTTATTGTGGCCAGGTTTGATAGTTTTCCAGCTGTGCAACATTTGGCCTCCAACTGATTCCAGCTATGACACCACTTGGATAAAAGGAATGGGATTGTCTATGAAGGGGGAGGCATTACCAGGAAGAGAAAAGGAAACTATGAGCTCTCACAATTAACCCTGGGCGGAGTTGCGCTACGCGAAACTCCGCAAAGTGGGAAAAAAACTCTGCTGCGCTACGCGGAGCTCCGCAAGCGACGGAGTGCGATAGAAAAATGCCATTCGCGTGATTTTCAGTGCCGGATGCTTGTCCGCACTGTGCAATCATCGCGAACAGCACCATGCACAGCGCAAGCGAGAGCTGCTTTCCTTTCTGCCGCTCGAGTAGATTTTTACTCGAGCAGCAGCTTTCTCAACGCGAACGGGAAGTTTCTCAACGCGAGCGGTCGCGAGCATACGCGACCACTCACAATGGGAAACCCGACCCCCCCGCGTTGAGAAATCTCGCTGGGAGGTTTATTTTCCTCGCTCGCGCTCGCCAACTTGACGTTGGTGAACGCGAGCAAGGAAAAAAAACTGCTCCGCTTCGGAACTCCGCGAGTTCTGCGTAACTCGGAGTGCGGCAAACTCCGCGAGCGGAGCGGAATTCACCGCCCAGGGTTACTCACAATCCACCTTTAATCACTTGTTCTCCAGGCGAAGCACACTGAATGTTCCAGTGTCGCAACACTGCACTAGAACACAGACGGGACCACTTACTGGGAATGGCCTGGTTCTAGCTCAGGGATAACTGCCGGAACGGGAAGATGGCGGGTTCCAAGTGTTACAGAAGGGAAGGGAAATAGATCGGAGACGTGCTGTGGTTTCCTGTCTGTAAACTACACTGCATGCCTCCTGTGACCTCTGACACAGGATGTGTTATCACTCCATTCATCCTCAGACACTTTCTCTCTTTCCCAAAATGACATGCATGACAAGCAATAGCTAAAACAAATACACTGCTTCCTCACCATTCCCATGGAGTATGGCTGCAGAATTTGGGAGGAACAGTCGCACTGCCCCAAAACTGTGTCCATGTGAAGCAATGCGGATTTTCACAGTAACAGTTTGAGCCTTTCCTGAATTGTAAGATAGATCCACCCACACATTTTAGGTTCTGTTTTAATCGGGAGAAGTATGGGAATGCACATTGTTGCGGGCGCTTTCTGTCGCTTAAATGTGAGCGATTTCCTTTTTTCGCCATTGTTTGAAGGGCATTCTGGGCGAGGGAAAGTAGTGGGATCCATGCAGGCCACTGGTTTCTGGATTTCTCCCAGTGTCTGGTTTAAAAAACAGAATTTAGTATGGCTCTTTGGGTTCTAGGAAAATCAAAACATAAATGGTAAATCCATCCTGTATGGAAATCGGGAGGAGTTTTCGCTTTTTGAAAATATTGTGACATATACAGGTCACTCTGGGCAGGAAAACGTGATAGGATGTATGTACACCACATCTCATATTACTACCTTGGGTGTCTAGTTGACAGAAATGCCTACGGTTGGCAGAGTGAGTGTTTAGCCAGCTGACCCCAGCTCCCAGTACAAAATCAATCTCCCATGGAAATTATGTGGCAATTGCCATTTTTTTAAAACAATAGTTTGATGTTGGCATGGCATGCTGCACAAGAAAAACTAGAGGCATCTACACAACCCATACCTCCTTGGATTTTCGTTGGTCTCATGTTTGCAGAAATGCCTAGGTTTGATAGGGTATATCTGGTGTTGGCTGGTGCCCAGGACTCAAGACCCAGGGCCGTCTTAACAGCATTATAGGCCTCCAGGCAAAGCAGTACACTGGAACCTGCCTACGCAACCACTCACCGTAATAAAAATGTTTAAAGGAAAATTTGTGTTAAATTCTGGTCTGCAAGGGGCCCTGTGATTGTGGCCCCCACCCGGGCAACTGCCCAGAGTTCCCATGCGTTAAGACCGCACTGCCCGACCAAGTACTGCAGCTGCCCCCAAGAATTGCAAGAAAATCGTTTTTGCTCCTTCCCACATATATTGATGTTTTTGGGGCCTTCTGCAGAAAATAAAAATGGTGGGACCCTTTCAAGCTGCACCTGCCTGGTTTCCACAATTCTCTAGTTGTCAGAAATACCTGGAGTTGTTAGGATTTCCTGGATGCTGGCAGAGCCCAAACGGTGTAGCTACCCCCTTGAGGAAAGTGGATACTTCTTACCCACAATTTTATGTTAGAGGGCATTCACTGTAAGAAGCACCATTGCGTTTAACACTAGACACTCCTCCTTAAGATTCTCCCCTATATCTACTTTATGAAAAAGTTGGTGGTCCCTAGATTATACTCGGAGCCAGTAAACTTGTGCCCAAGCTCCGCTTACACCACGTATAAAACCTCGACGACAAACTGTATATTCAACATCTTCAACACACGGATGCATGTTTGGGCTGACACTCTCCACTGTGGTACGACCACCCACACATTTGGTCTCATTTTGACTGAGTGAAGTTTGGGGAAATTGGGACGGAACTACAAAGGAGCCAGACACAAGGCCAGGTAGGCATGTCATATAAATCTACCAGTTATTGAAATAAATGAACCCTTGCCACTAGAAACTTTCTGTTCCCTATGGGTCAGGATTGGAAGAAATTCTCTTGATCTGTTGCTCCTGCGGAGCTGAAAAGCAGATGGTGCGTAGAGGCCAGAGATAGAATAGGCTTGACGTGTTTCAGGCACTCTGGCTCTCTTCTCTGTTTCTATTTTTGCTTTCACCAAAATATGATCTGTGTCCGGGGACATGTGCCAAGGGACAGCTCAGGTGGAAACACCCCAGTTCTCTCCCCATGAGAATTGAAAAGCAGCTGGTATGTAAAGGCCACACAGAGAGGCACGCCTTGTGCGAGGTAGCCCTGCTACTCACTCTATTTTATGATTTCCTAAAAAAATATAGTTAGTGTCTAGTAAGCATTTCATTTCCCGTGAGAGGGGTAGATCGCCCCTGGTCTACTTTATCAAATAAGGTGAATGCATATGGTATGTAGCATTTGTGTGGTAGAGACCTTCTCATCTAAAAAGTGTTTACTACTGCTGTCTTTTAAGAGTTCTTTTTTCACATATATGTATTTTAACAGGATTATTTTTTTAACTTGTATTTATCACTTGTTTCATTTCTAGCCATCCAATATTGGTTAAGTGAGCCAGTTGCAAGTAAGTGTTGACTCTACTCCAGTAACGCTTGGAGTTAAGCTGACTTCCTGGTTGAGACGAATACTAGGCAACATTTTCGGTGACGCTCTAGTTGTTTGGGGCTGATTATGACCAAGGGTTGCTATTTAAAGCTCATGCATACGTGTCCATGCAGTTGGAACGCTTGCGGCATGCCGCAGACAAGCCTGTCTGCAACCAGCAGCCGAATATCCTGCCCCTTACGGCTGAATCTGTATGGGACGCCACTGCTGAGCTATACCACCAGCGAGTAATGTTTCTAGGCAAAATATTCAGTACCTCTCACTGGTAATTGCGCAAGCCCTGCCTCATATGTATAAAATGAAGGACAGTGGAGAGTTAAATTTAATGGTGGTGGTTAATTGGACTTGATCCCAGAGTCCATAGATTTAAAGGTATCCTTATAAATATCCGCTCAGTGATAGGCAATAATGGTCACAGTATTTCTTTTTTGATACTGGGTGACGGTTTGGATGTAATGTGCATAAACACATTCTGTCTAAATTAAGACAGTGTTATGGTTTTGGACGAATTAGTGCCTCTGGGATTTCAACTACTGAATGCCAACAGACTGGATGGACGGGGTGGTGGGCTAGCAGTTATTTATGAGGCAATGGGTAAATTGTGTGAAATCAGTCCAGGTCTGCACGTCATCCAGACCTGGATTACCAGTGCCTATGTGAAGCTTAACCAGGATGGAATTCCTGTTATTTACCAACAAAAACAAGCTAGAAAACCTAGCTTTCCCACATGAATCTTAACAGCTTCGGACCCAAATTTTCACTGAATGTCAAGCTACTTGGATTCACCTTGGACACCAATGTCACCATCAAGGAACACATTGCCAAAAAAAAGATGACCTGGTACAAGCTGTCTCTTCTAAAGAAAATTAAAGTTTCTTCCAGAAATCGACTTCAAAACTTCTGTTCAAGCCCTCATACTCTTGCGTCTAGATGATGGTAACACCAGGAGCGTAGCTTTAGGGTAGGTGTTTGGGGTGTTACACCCCCCTAATAAATGTATTATTTAGTCAATAGTTGAGTACAGGATCTTTCTGTCGAGTATGGCAAGGTGTCTGTCGGATTTCACCTGGGATTTTTAAATACTCACTCCGACAAAAACACATACACTCTTCTGTTTTCAAGGTCTTAAAATATGGGTATTTTACAAAATTCTGTTTTAATTCCCCCTCACAATCAGCACCCCTTCCCATTGGCCCTTAAGCCCCCCCTGAAGCACTGCTTCTCATATAATTAGCATGATATCACAGCGTGATTGTCGAAATATCTGAAGCTCACCCTCCCCCATCCCCGCCCCCCCCCCGTCTTACTGACCAAGCTACCCCTCCCTGGGAAACACCCTTTTCCATGGCCTCCCAAACACCACACTGGCCTCCCTTAATCTCATCTCATCCAACCTCCATCCTGATGGAATACCAATGTCTCTCCTTGCCGGCCCACACCAGCTTCAAAATCAGTGCGTCATTTACAAAGCCATCATCACCAGCACCCTTGCTTATCTTGCAAACAATCTCACCATCTCTGGTGGTTCTTGACCCAGATGCAGCCAAGCCACCATAAGTCTAGAGACTAAGAAGTATAAAAAGGAAAGAAATAAGGCAATAGGCCTTTTTCAGCCATCCTCTCAGACTACATCTGGAAGGATTTATTTGACCACTTCCCTCTTGAATTTATCAGAGGACTGAACTGTACTTAGGCCCTCATTACAAGTTAAAGGCTACATTCCGATCCTAGCTTGCATAGGTATCGAAATTACCAGTTGTGCGCTAATTATCACCCCCTCACAGCTTGCCCCTGATAAATTCTGGCTGGTCAAACCTGCTGTAATTTGTCAATAGGAAAGGGCCTGGAAAATATGTGAAAATCTTATTATGCATGCTGTGTGTCATTTTCAAGCTAAAAACTCAGAATAACAGGTATTTATGTTAAACCCCCACCCTAGGGTAACGGTATTTACCAGGTGTGGTAAATAACTCACCATATTCTACCTGACTTGTAATGAGGCCTGAAAGAGCCGGGTCCATATGTTCTAAATCTGCTCTAGAACCTCAAGTCTCAGCAAGGAGGAGAGAGAAATTTTTTGCAATGTCAATCAATTCAATTTCAGTTCCTCTAGACACATTGTAACCACAGACTACCAACTAAGGTTAGTTAATTTATTACAAAGCCAAAAATAACTGGGCATACAGACACCTCAAAACGAGGGTGTAGAAATACATTGGAATCAACATAAAGCCAAATCTGCGAATAAGGTTGAGACGGTGCAACATGCACAAGACAATTAATTCAAGAATCAGGTTACAAAAGATCAAGAAACACAAGTCCAGGTTCCCCTGCATCAAGGGTTGATTAAAATAAAGCATTAATCTATCCCTACACTGACACTAACGTGACGTCCCTACTTAAGCATTCTTTGGGGCAGGATAGGTTAAGGTGTCAGCGTGTGGAGTCTTCCTTAGAAGTCTCTCCACTTCAATGGGTCAGGTAGTATGAAGCTATTGAGACAGAGCTCGTTCTAAGATGCTCTCGCTCCAAAGGTAGAGAAGAAGTGGGACTCTTTCCCTACTTGCAGTACTCCATATCACAGGTGCCTTCCCAGGATCCTTTTCCGGTCACACCATCCGATCAGGCCGCATTCTCATAGGTTTTTTTCCACAGGATGGTAATGCTCCTGAACAGTAACAAGATGACCTTGATTCCCAGGCCATCTCCGGTGAAAAAATACAACAGTTCTCCTTATCTGCATCAACTTTCAAGGTATCCTCTTCTCTCCTTGCCTGACTCCTAAAACAAAGGCATTATTCTAACTAACAAGGGCGCTTCTTCCTCCTGCAACACAAACCTGAGAGAGCAGAATGCAACATGCACACGAAATTCAGCTATTAATTCTAAAGCGAGAGCTTTCAGGGGAAATATACTTCAGGGCTAAAAGATTTAGCTAACAAAAGAGAAATAGAACATGAGCTTTACGAAATCATATTGAAATTAAGACATTTTCAGTAAATAATTCCATCTAGATATAAAACAACACAATTAATAAGCACATTCAATAATAAATGATTGTCAGTTGCACAACACGAGCGGTTCAGTTAATGTTTTCTGCTGGTTACATTTGATTGTCCATATTAATTCTTCACGTATTCTACATTTTGGCCTAAACACATCACATTCATGTTATTACATGACAAGATCCTAACACTTAGGTTAACACGACAAAAGGTTATATGCAGGTGCATTCTACACGTGTGATTATAATACAACCCTACAAATGAAAATGGATTTTGCTCTACATCAGGCCCATAGGTCCGGCAAGCGTGTAAACAGTGGTTTGTTTACACAGGTGTAGGAATACAGCGAGACATTCGTAATCGAGGCCTCTTTAGTGGAAGCTGTGAAAATGATCTCCTTACCTTTTGTCTACCTCTCCTTCTTTCACTTCTTATATCTCCCCCACTTACAGACACTCTGGAACCACTTGCAAGGGGCGCCTGGTGACAAACAAACCTGTAAAAGAAATTACATGCACTTCATAGAGTGCAAATGAGCGTTTCTCTATATTTCCACTAGAGGGAGCATGATGATTGTAATACTCGCAAATTGCAAAGTACTTTGCTGAGCATCTAACGATTTTCCGATTTGCATATTGTATGGAAGTCGGCATTTTACACTCACACACACTAAGAAGTTGTAAATGTGGAATCTTCTAAGTGAAGGAAGTTTCTAATTCTACTGAAAACACTGAGGCGCAGAGGGTGTCCGACAATGAAGCACCACCTTTATGCTAAAGGAGTGTACATTTTTTCAACAACGAAAGACATGCAAAGTGATGATAGGTAATCGTGTATCATTTCTTTATCACCCGATTGTAGCTGTTTTTATTTTTCTGCCAGAGTTGGTTAGACTTGTTCAAAGGAGTTTAGATTCCATAACTCATCTTACACACCTTTATCGCGCTTAATAATGTATGCAGAGTGTTTTATGTGGGACTTGATGATATATTACAAATGTTACTGTTCTTTAGTAGTTTTTGCTATAGTGCTTGCAAACCCATGCAAGGAAGACAGAGCACTGGAGATTAAGTTTCATTTTACAAAAATATAAGGGTACAGTTAGAGTAGAAAGGTCTGTATTGGCTGAAAATCACTGTTAATGACCTACATTTGTATTTACTTTCTATACAACTCTGGCTGATAAAGCTAACATGATGGAATGTCACTCTGTCATGGCCATTTCAAATTCTTAGCTGTGTGGATACCCTGATACCTAGTATAGTTGCTGGATAGGAAACTGCTTCAAATGTTAAATCCAAGCTTTGTGTGGTGGTACCAAGCGTGCCCCCTTAGCGTGACATTCTTTTGGGTTTGGATTTTTTTTACCTTTTATCTGCTTTCCTTCCCATGCCTATTTATTTAGCTGAGCTCAGGTAGGTTTTTCAACAAGCACATCCGGTTGCTTTCAGCAGCCTTCACTTAACCTCTTCATCTCTTCTGTGCGGAACAGTCATCCATAGCACCAGTATCAGGCTTGCATGCAGAGTAAGGGTGCCCCCTGCATGAGACGTTGGATATCATCATTATGAAGAAGGGTCAGGAAGTGAGTACCAGTCATGGTCGCCTTGCGATGTCCTGAGCACCCTTGCTATACTCTATTAGTGACGTAGCCATGCAACCTGCCCATGGACCCTCCTGCCATATGTGGAGAGCCTCCTCGCCAGCTAGTGGTGTGAGTAATCCCTGGAAAGGTGAGTGTGCCAGGTTGCAAGGCCAGCAAGTCCCCCTTCCATTATTGGAGTCTGAGAACATGTCGTAGCTTGTTCAGGTGATTTCTACCTGCAGGGAGAACCAAACTCCTTAAGAGGAGGTTCTCTTTCCTATCCTAACCAGATAAGTCCACTCCTGCATTAAGCCCAACTCCTGTGCTGAGTGGGTGGAACTTTAAAGCAAGGTGAATTCATGGTCAGGAGAGGAACTTTTGTCACCAGAAAAAGAGCATGAGGGCTGCCCTCCCTAGATGCCTAGACACATCACTTGCATCACCACCCTCCCCCCCAATGCACATGAAGCAGAAGGAGCCCAAAAAGAAGCAGGGGCACTGAGAGGCATCCACCTCTAATGGACTTGCCTCTCAGGTCACCCAACCGCTGCAGTCTTCTGAGGTCACCTTGAGATTTGAGGCACACTGTCCCAGCAGCACATGCCCCCCCCCTCTTTTGCTGATGCAGATCTTTGAGGTACAGGAGTTGCCACTAGTTTTTTTTTGGTGCAACTGAAGATACCTTAGGAGTGTCTTTAGGTATCGGTCTGTAGGTATCGGTGAGCTGTCTCCTCAGGACTCTGTTGCCTCTAAATTCCAACCTGGTTGACTGTTTTCAGTGAAGTCAGGCTCATCTGATCAATGAAATAAAAGTATATGGACCAGAAGTTGCCAAACATCTCCCTTTCTTATCAGACCTAAGTGTAGCCTGTGACTGAATGCAGTCCTCCATCCTCAGCTTAGATGTCACAGAATCTCAGAGAGCGAAGCCGAAGGCTGTGAAGTCTACTCTACTCCACTCCCTCTGCTTCCAGGCTTAGTGCAGATTTTACAAACTCCATTTCAGGTCTCACCTGCTCTAGTGCAGCTTCTGCCGTCCTGATGCAGCTCCTAGGCCAGAGGACCAGCCCCAGGCTTCAGCCCCCTGTTGCTTGACTTTCACGTCTGACATTTGCAGGTCTGATCCTGTTGGGCCTTCAAAGGTGGGTGATACCCCTGTGGGCCCAATCCTCAGCCCTTTTCCCCACAAGAGGCCATGCTTTGAAGATTTGTACATCAACTCTCACACTGGTTCAAACATCTCCTTCTAACCATGAAATGATGGCCAATATTTGGAAGTGCTGTCTATTGAGGCCCTAACACCGCCGCCGAAGCATTTATGCTCTGGTGGCTGCAACGGGTCTGCAGTGGTGATGACCGCTTCCCTAAATGGCAAGACCTCATCTTGTCACATAGGCAATAAGACCAAGGGGCTTATTTACAATGAAGTGACGGAGTGCGGCGTTAGCCTTCCTGGCTTAACGCTGCACTCCGCCACTTCAGAAACGCAGGGCTGCACTATATTTACAACAATATGGTGCAGCCCTGCATTTCCCCCTGCGCTGTCGTTAAATTTAACAGCCTAGGGCCAACACAGGCACCCGTGCACCATAGTGAAGGTAAGATTGTTTATGTGCAGGAAGGTCTCCCTTCCGACGCATACACAATCTTTAAATGACATTTTATAACATTTATGTGTGCTGCTGAATGCAGCACACATAGAAGTTGCAAAATGTCATTTTTTTGGATTGTTTATGTGCAGGAAGGGACAACTTCCTGCATGTAAACAATCAATGGCAATTTGCTTTTTTCTATGTTTGCCGCACAACGCAGCACACATGGAAACAGCAAAAATGAGGAGAAATAAAGCATTTCTCCTTGTTTCGCCTGTTTAAGACCAGGTTTTCCCTGGTCTTAATTTTGGCGCTGTCTCCTATTTACGCCACCCTTGTAAACAAGGGGCAGCGTCAAAATCAATTGGTGTTGCGGTAGAACGCCCACCACAACACCCATTGCCCTCCCCTTTCACGCTAAGTACAGCGTGAAAGGGGGCCTTATTTCCAAGGCTGCAGCATTAAGCCACGTTAAGTGGCTTAACGCATCCTTGTGAATAAGGCGAAGCCCCTATCGCCATCACAACGTCATTGAAAGTGACGTGTTCCAAGGCTGCAGCATTAAGCCACGTTAAGTGGCTTAACGCATCCTTGTGAATAAGGCGAAGCCCCTATCGCCATCACAACGTCATTGAAAGTGACGTGTTGGTGATAGGGGCTTGTAAATATAAAAAACAAACAGGAAGACACTGTACAGCTGGGCAGTGTCTCCCACAAGCAAGCCAGTGTCATCATAACCAGCTCGGGACTGTGTTTGTGCAGTAGTGCCTCTTTGCTATCACACTTTACACCAAAAGGCATATATGTTTGAGCTTAATCTGAGGAAGGATGGCATGGTGGTGTAACGTCTGACAATCCGGACCTCTTCTTTACTGCTACCATGACCATGCTCCGAGTCTGTCCATGAGCAAACAATTGTGGTTTATATCTTTGGACCATAAGCCACAGCAAAAAGCATCTTGAACCTCTTTTTCGATTGGAAGAACTTTCCCAGTCAAAGCGAAGGCTCTTCATAGTTCGAGAGAACAAGCTCTTTAACACTGGCCTCAGCAAGAGCCAAGAACCAGAATGACTTCTCCAGGGACCTCCTCCCCACAGCACCATCTCACGAATCCCCCTCCAATGCAGTGTGGCTGAGGGATTTCTCTTTGATTCCTTCACTGATGTGTGGTTCCTATAGGCCATGAAGAGCAGGTATCCCATACTGCTCATGAGGCTGCCCCATCTCCACTCCATCTCCTCCTCATTCTGCAGCTCACAAGCTACTGCAGGAGGTCGAGAGGCTTCTCCTTTTTGGGGCAGTAGAGCCGGTCTCCTTCCCGGAATACTACTCCCTCTATTGACATAAAGAAAAGGGCAAGGGTCTTTACTGAACTCTGGGTCTGGCCAATTTAAATCCGCTCCTCCCCCGCTGAAGGTCACAATGCTAACTTTGTTTCGGGTCAGAGCAGCTTGCTTTTTAATGTATAATGAGCGTGCTGGCATTAGAAGAACCTAAACAGTGCATACAACACAACCAATAATATCTGTATGTCCTGCCAAAGCAACAACCACATACAACAGGGCTTACAAAACTTCAATAAGCGAGATGACTTATGGAGGGAGAGAGGGATAGCGTTCCAAAGCCTAGCAGCTGCAACTGAAAAGGCCTAGTCACCCATTCTATCCAGTTTAGTTGCTGGGACTTGCACTAACTCCAAATTGACTGACTCTGTTGGGAATGTGCCAACTAAACCTAGCAGCTATGACAGATATGAATTCAGGCAACCTTTGGTACAGGACTTTTTGCACAATAATAGGGTCTTGTACACTGCATGCCAGTACAGAGACCTTAGAGTGCCAGAGATGTGGTTCCATTTGTTAAGACCTGCAGGTGGACTACACATTTTGAATCCGCTAAGGTTAGTTCAGCAGTATCTTCAAAGCACCAATATAGATATTTATCCCATAATCCACCCTAAATTGAATAACTACACAGACTACAATTTCATACAGAGGGAATTGAGGAAGGGAGGATTCTATGACGGCTTGACAGTCATAGAGATTGGCCATTCTAGTGCAGCCATTTAGAGATCCAGAGATCTCTTAGACAGATTTTATTTATGGGTCTTCATGACTCTTACTTTCACCTATTCTCCCCCCAGAGGAAAAGAAGTACCTCTGTTTTACTATGGTAAATTAACACCTGCAGCACAGAAGATTGGGATTCGGTCTCAATCAATCCCCCAGCTCTTTTCAAGATCCCGGCCACAGTGACTGTATTTTAATGGCTGGAGAAGATCTACTGCTGTGTCTGCCTGGATGGTTGTTTCCTCTAAAAATCACAGAAGCAGGGAGAGTGTACTTTCTCCCCGACCCTCAGGTACCCTATGCCATCTTGGATACTCTGTGAACTACCACAAATTCTCCGTGGAGAATTCAGTGTATTACGCTCACGTTTCCTAGACCGGCTCTAGTTAAATTACAGGGGAAGATCACAAGTTTTATTTGGAGTTCTGGTGGTACCAGGCTTTCATGGAAGAAACTGAGGTGAAAGTTAAAGGATGGTGGCCTGGCACTTCCAGATCTGAATTTGTATTGTATGGCCTTTCAATTTAAAAATTGCAAAATGCTTCTGGGGACTCCCGATAGCTCTTCTTAGGGGAAGATGTTGGCAGAAATGACTGTAGAATGGGGAGCCACTGGGTTTCTTTATAAGATTGGTTCACCTAATTTCTTTTTTTTAAAGTCCTATTACAAGTGTTAAGGGCTGCACTTACTCTCTGGGTCAGAGTTGGGAAGATTTTGCGTATAGGCTACTACTCAGACTTTTTGCCGATTTGGGAGTCCCCTGGTACCCCAGAAGGCCTGTTGGATGGATTAAGTCTCCCCTTGAGGAGGGCAGTGTTAGTTACTTGGGGAGAGATACTCACAGCACAGGGGCTAATACCTTGGGAAATACTTAAGGTTAGGACAGGCGGTGCCCTGTCAAGATTCAAATATATTCAGCTCTCTTCCTGGTATGCAATGTATAGAGTTGAATAATATTTGGGAAGATGAACCACTTATGCAGGATGTGAGGCCTAAAAGCAAAGAAGTGGCTACATGGTACTGGAAGATTTTAGATGCCAAAGATAGGAGTTTGGTGGCACCACAGAAGATGTGGGTGGAAATGATTCCAGGACCTGAACTGCTGTATTTGTGGCATACATCCTTACAATTTCTATACTCTATGGTCAAACCTGCTAACTTAAAAATAAATCACTTTTTCACCCTTAACAGACTATGTTGGACACCTCAAAGGGTCGCTAGATTCATAAAGGACCCGACCCTCAAGTATAGAAGATGTGGCTGTCTTGAAGCAAACGATGAACATGTATTTGCAACTTGCCCAATGATCTGAAGATTTTGGGATATTGTGAGCAACACCATTTTGGAAATGTTGGGGGCAAACATCCTGATGACCTCTGTGTTGGTTCTGTTAGGGGTTGATATCACAACAAGAAGCCTTCTCAGTAGACTCCAGTGGTGTTTGTTGTTCTATTTAGTACTGTTAGCTAGAAGGGAGATTTGTATACATTGGCTGGACCCATCTCCTCCCTCACCAGAGAGTTGGTTAAAAGCAATACGCCGGACCTGTAGGCTGGACACAGAAAGCACTTTAGATAGGGCGGATACAGTATGGACCGATTATATAAAGTGGAGCGGCATATCAGTTACAGGAAGCTCAGTGGTCCTATGTTTACACCCAAGCACTAAAATGGGTATGGGCTTTTAGCCAACACAAGGGTGCTGGAACCTGAATTTGCAGTAGCTTTGGAGGTATGAGGATAAAAAAAGAGAGAGAATTCAGTTAATTGAGGCAGTGACTCAGCCTTAGGAGTTCAGAATGGCCTCAGGAGTAGCTGAGGATTTTGGCTATTACACAGTGGCTTTGTTAGTGAATCAGCGTGAGTCGACCTAGTGGTTCCAATGACTTCTAAAACTATATGCATCCTGCATAAAGGTGGCCCACACACCATTATTCACATGTTCCTTGATACCCAATACAGCTAAAACAAGGGGAACATCTGCTAGGCATTTACACTGACAACACCCAACTCATCCTTTCCCTGACCAACAACCCATTGACCACCAAGGACAAGTTCCAAAGATGCATGAAAGACGTGGCCATGGTACTTATTATCAGGAAAGGAAAGGCCACCTCCTGGAACAACGCATGGTGGCCACCTGAGCTGGGCCCAACCCACTGAACATGCCCGCAACCTTGGCATCATCCTTGACACCCAGCTATACATGAAGAAGCAGGTCAGCGCAGTCTCATCTGCTTGCTTCCTCACCCTCCGAATGCTCAGGAAAGCCTTCAGATGGCTCTTACCTAACACCATGCGAAAGGCCCGCAAGCTCTAGTCACAAGCAGACTAGACTACGGCAACTCCCTCTACGTAGGAATAACAGCACAACTCATGACAAAACTCCAGACTATCCAGAACACAGCAGCCAGGCTCATCCTGGACCTCCCCAGATGGACCCACATCACCCCACACCTCAGGAAACTCCACTGGCTACCAGTCGTGAAGAGATGCCAGTTCAAGCTGCTCACCCACGCTTACAGGGCACTACACAATGAAGTACGGGTGTACCTCAACAATCGAATGAACTTCCACCAACCTACCAGGAAACTCCGCTCTGAATTCTTTTCCCTAGCAGCCACCCGATGCATCCGCCAGACGAACAGTGGAGGCAGCTCCTTCTCCCACCTGGCGGCTAAGACTTAAAACAACGCTCCCCTGCACCTCAGAGCCTCACCATCGCTCCAGTAGTTCAGGAAGGACCTCAGGACCTGGATGTCCAACCAATACAAGAACAGGCAGCATGCTCTCCCAGTGCCTCGAGACCCTCACGGGTGATGCTGCTGCGCTTTACAAATCCTGATTGATTGATTTAGCCCAGGTCTAATCAAGTTCATCTTCTGCTCCAACTTTGTGATGGTGCGTACACACTCCCAACTTTGGACAGATGTTGCTTCTGCCTGTCTCAACTGACTCATGAGAGTACAGTCGTGAGGCTCAATTTCAATAATTTCCAATGGTCCCTGGTTGGAGTGATCAGATTCATCTCTCTACATGAATGTGATAGATTTAAAGATGATTTTTTGTTCTGACAATTTCCTACCTGTGGTGAGCTCAGCAGTAGTGAGATCCGCAGTAGTGAGATCCGCATAGTCATTTGGTCCCTCTTGTGTGTACGTAACCAAGAGGGCATTCACTCATTACATACCTGCTGGCAGGCAGTAGTATTGTGAGAATGTGCCCCACACACAGAATGTTCCTGGTGATCTCCTATTGGAGCGGACAGACTGAGTAAATGTGTTTCTACAGGAAGTTCTCCACCACCTTTCTAAGGCCTGAGTCACCCAATCATGGACATCTGTGTCATCTCTGTAATATATATAGTATATATGCAATGGTTTCGGCTCCTTGATAAGCAAGAGGTCTAGCTCGCTAGAGGATGGCCTGATATTGCTCTTGAGTGGGGCATTCATATATTCTTTCTTTTGGGAAGAAGGTCCACTTCCTGCTTTATTTAAGCTTTTCTGTCCTGGCATCGTAGCTTTCTGGACTCTTGCACTCACCATGAAAGTCATTCAAGCCCATTGGAGGTTCTCCCTTTTTGTGTTTTTGCTGGGACTCTGATGTCTGTGGGACACCCATAGTGTATCCCTTTTATGAGCAAGTGCCTACTACCTTGGAACCCAGGCCGCTGCTCCTTAACTTCACTGGACCAGTCCTCTGACCGGTCGACGCCCTCACGAACCTGGAACCAGTGCCTTGAGGCTCCCTCTTCCTCTCCTGCTCTCTCTTGTGCCTGTGTCACCTCTTGCTCTCTGTCTTCACACTTCTGCCATTCTTTGACTTCTGCCTTTTGCCTTTCTTGCTCACCCTTCTGTTGCCTTTTTCTCTTTTCTTACACTCTTTCTCACCCTTCTGTTGCCTTTTTGCATTTCTGCTCGCTTGCGCTCTCTCTCATCCTTCTGTGGACTTTTTGCTCTTTCTCATATTCTTTCTCACTCTTCTGTTGACTTTTTGCTCTTTTCTCACTGTTTCTCAGCCTCTGCTGCCTTTTATGCCTCTTTGCTCTTTTTTTCTACTTTCTCACCCTTCTGTTGCCTTTCTGTGCCGTTTTATCATCCTTGTTGATATTTTTCACCCTCCTTTTGCCTTTTTCTGTCTCCCCCTGTGATCTGTTCTCCTGTCTTCCCCCTCTTACGTGCCTCCCCCTCTCCTCACCTGTTCCTCCCACGCCCCTGCTCGTTTCCGCACTGCAGACTAGCCCCGCCCACTGCCCCCTGCACTCCTCCCCCCTCCCAGGGCTTACTAATGGGTGGCAAGCCCGTCTGTGCCCGTCTGCACTTGCACGCACCCAGCGCCGCAAACCGTGGCCCATGCGCATCTGTACAATCCTCCGCAGAGCTCCTACAGGCTCTGAACCTGGGGCGTCCATCCACGAGCTGCTGCAACACCACACAGAGGGAGCATTTGCCTGCACTCACTGCCACTCAACTTGCAACACAACACCGACCACGCCCACACATCCACTAAAAGCGCACCTTCCGCACCCACCTACAAACATGCACCCCAAGACAAGCTACCATGCATGCTTCTCAACACTTTCAGCAAACAGGCCATGGAAATCTGGGACATCCTACACAGACACCCTAGATCTCCTCTTCCTTATGGATACATGGCTGACCTCCGAGTTGGCACCCAACATCGCCACGGCTAATCCAGCAGGATACAGACTCGCACATCGAGACTGCAAATACAAACCAGGAGGAGGAATCACAATTATATTTAAGGACTTCTTCAAACACACTACAACCACAGAAGCCACAACCCCCTACATGGAGCACCTACACTTCAAGCTACAGATGTCAGCAAAATACGCTCTAAATGGAACCCTTATATACTGACCACCGGGACCTAGAGCCACTTTCGCTGACATTGCTGACTTTATCGCCCCCTTCGCCATTGACTCCAGCAATTACATCCTACTAAAAGACTTCAACTTCCACCTTGAAGACAAAAGTAACTCCAACACTACTGGACTCTTCAAGAGCCTAGAGAACCTGGGACTGGCACAACACATCACCGAACCCATACACTCTGCCGGCCACACCCTTGACCTTGCCTTCACCACCTGCAATAACATTGAAATCACCACAACCAAGCCGGTCATTTGGACCGAACACACCATCATCCAATTCCATATTAGCACCCCCGCCTAATGAGCCCCACCACCACAAACATGGCTAAACAAAGTTGGAGCAGCATCCAAGACTCCAAATGGGTATACACCTTGTGCCCGAATCAACCCCCCTCCACCAATAACCTACACAGCAACATCAAAGACCTGCACAAGTGGATCAGAAAATGGGCTGACTCCTTGGCACCCTGTTAACACAACACGCGGAGAAGAATACAAAAGCAGGCCAGCTGACACCCTGAGGAACTCTGTGCAACAAAACAACACTGAAAATGGAGAACAAACCATCTAGAAAATCACAATAAGACAGCCCTGAGATGCTACCACCAACAAATCAAAGAAACAAGGAAGAACGCCTTCGCAGAGCATATGGACAACAACTCCAACAGCTGAAAAGAAATCTTCATGATCATCAAAGACTTTACTTCACCAGCCGCCGCCTCTAACTGCATCGCCCCCTCACAAGAACTATGTGAACCTCTCAGAATTCTAAAGCAACAGAATCAAAGCCATATTTACAACTTCTAGTCTTACCTGAACCCTTGCTTCCTCACCTCAAGGTTACCCTGAAACACCCACGGAAAAACCCTAATGGCCTGGGAAACACTTACCACAGAAGAAACAGCAACATCATGAGAACCATCCACTCCAGAACATCTACAGACCCCTGCCCCCACCACATCTACAACATGCTAGCCACCCCTGTCAGCGAAGTCCTCACTCGCATCATGAACACTTCCATCCCTTCCTGAGATGCTCCTGGATACATAGAAACACTTGGTGGTCAATCCACTGCTTAAAAAAACCCTCGTCAGACCCCACGCTGGTGGTAAACTACAGCCGGATTTCCATTCTATCCCACCAAGCCAAGGCGATGGAAAAGGCCATAAACAAATAACTCTCTCACCACCTCAATACATACCAGCAACTAGACACCATGCAATCAGGTTTCCAGCCGTACCACAACATGGACTTTGCCCTCATCGCAACAACCGATGACATGAGGATGAATCTAGACCATTGATACATAGCAGTCCTTATACTACTTGACCTCTCTGCAGCCTTCGACACGGTCTCCCACTCCATCCTGATCAGAAGGCTACACCGAACAGGCATTCAAGGACCCACCCTCTACTGGATTTGTTCCTTCCTCACAAGAAGAACACAGAGTCAACCTGCCACCCTACACATCTAAGGCCAAGAACCTCATATGTGGAGTCCCCCAAGGATCATCCCTTAGTCCTTGTGAACATCATCAGATCATACAACATCAACATACTCTCCTATTCAGATGATACCCAACTGATAGTCTCCCAGTCAGTCAAGACCCCCACTACAAAAAACAACTTCACAACATGCATGACCACAGTAGCCACAGAGGGATGAAAACCAACTGCCTCAAACTAAATACAGACAAAACTGAAGTAGTGAACTTTGGAAGGAAAGCCTCCACCTGGGACATCACCTTGTGGCTCATTACCCTCAAACCCTCACCCACCCTTACCGTCTACTCAAGAAATCTTAGAATCATCCTGGACGACAAGCTTGACATGACAGCTCAAGTAAATGCAGTGACCTCTACCTGCTGCCACATCCTTACGATGCTACGAAGATCTTCAGGTGGCTACCAGAGAACAACAGGAAAACAGTTACACAGGTCCTGATCACAAGCAAACTTGAATATGTCAACACACTCTATGCAGGAATCACTAAGAAGCTCCTGAACTGGCTCCAGACCATTCAAAATATTGCAGCAAGACTCATAATCAACCATCCTCGTCACACTCACATCACCTCACACCTCAAAGAACTGCACTGATTCTCAAGCCACAAACCCAATTCAAACTGCTCACACACACATGCAAAACACTACACAACACCGACCCTGCACGCCTTAACTGCTGCATAGACTTCAACACATCTCCCAGGCACCTCTGCTCAGTCGGACTCTCACTGGCATGCATACCTCGCATCTGCAAAGCCACAGCCAGAAGCTACACCTTCTCATCTCTTTCCTCCAAAACATTGAACAACCTCCCTCACCACATCAGAACCTCCTCATTGCTTCTTGAGTTCTGAAAGAAGCTGAAGACCTGGCTCTTCGATTAACCTCACCACGTGACAGCCGCATGTCCTCCTGCAAAGCGCCTGGATACCCTAATGGGTGATTAGCATGCCTTGGTGGATTCTACCGCAAGTCGGGAGTTCTTAATAATAGTTTTGGATAAGAGCAGGGATCGAACACCGTGGAGAGGTCGAGGAGGATCAAGGCCACAGTTTCTCCATGGTCAAGGAGTATTCTGATGTCTGTGGTGGCAATCAGTGCGGTCTCAGTGCTGTGGTTGGAATGGAATCCTGATTGTGATGCGTCCAGTAGGTGGTTTTGTTCCAGAAATTCGGTGAGCTGCTGGTTGATGGATTTCTCGAGTACTTTAGCCGGGTAGGGGAGCATGGAGATCGGACGATAAGGTGTGTTATGTTTTCCAATAGCTCACCTAAGATACACTGGGATTCACTGATATACAAAACTGATAGACAGACATGTGTTCATCTGCTCTATTTGGTGTAATTAAATTCTTGTACTATTCAGTTGCAGCCAAACGTGGTAGAAAGAGATATGTTTCTATGTGTGGGACAGTACATTGGAACAATCCCATGCTGCTATCACGAATGATACATCCTGTTTACATTTGAAGGTCTCACTTAAAATATACTTCAATAGGTCCTAAAAGTCTGCCCTGTTGCTGATATTTTCTAGTGCGTTAGAGGCACCGCCAATCATTATTTATACTCTACCACAAATTGGTTAACGATCTAAGACGGAAACAAACCTCTTCTGTCGATAGTGCATAGACCTGACATAAAACCAGAGGCCTGTGCCAGAACCAATCAGAGCTGACGGTAAGGACAAGCAAAATTTGCCCATTGTGTGGGCCTTATGTCGTACAGGGACAGGTGCCAACGGAAACCTACCGGGACCTCGTCTGTCCACCATTGAATGATGCTGGTGGTTGTTTATCAAGAAGACACAACAGAGGTGTGTTTCTGTCTCAAGTCATGGTGTGCATAGAGTGGAGTGGAGAGTCGTGGGCAATGTAGTTCTCTCCACTTCCGCATTATGAAGAAATTGTCTTATAATCATAAGCAGTATAATGGCTCTGCCTAACCAAACCATAGTAGGTCTTGGAGGGATTATTTCAATTTAATTAGATATTAGAAGATTGGAATGTTGAGAGCTCCATTGAAGACAATGGAGCAGCATTGGCGTATATAAACTGATATAGGCCCACTGCTCTCAACATTTCAATGTTCTAATACCCGGCCTTTGCCTTTCTCTTTTCCCTTCCTCTCCAAAATATATGGAGGGAGATGGGGAAAGCGAAATGCAGAGGCTGTGCTGCTGGGCACACCAGAGCCTTCGCCCTCCCTCCTCCCATAGCTCACAGAATCACTTGAGCCTCGGAAGGAAGAAGGGGGAATGCTGCTTAGCTCCTGGATCGCCCTGGCCCAGGGGAATGAGAAAAAGCTGTTTATCCAAGCCCAAGGAGAACCTGGGGCTGACTTCAGCCCCCTTTCACCACATCTATTGCTGTGAATGTTCAACAGCTAACAGCCGTGGCCCTGCGCATGGCTGTTAGCTGTTGAACAATCACTGCAACAGCTGTGTATCAAAGGCTACGGAGCCTCTGGGATTTCAACCCTCTCGAGCTTCAAGAGGCCTGTGTTTTTAAAATTAGGACATTCTGCCCTCAGTGGGTGAAATATTTTAATAGCCTATAGCCCGCCGCAGCAGGCAATACCGGCCATTAAAGGCCTGCTTCATTGTTAAAGGCCCTCGCATTACCCTCCAGTCTTTAACGCTGGAGCGGACCTTTAATGGCCTGTATAGCCCGCAATTGAGGGCTATAAGGCTATATTACACACAAACCAGGAGGGAAAAATAGGTGATGGGGCACCCGTTTGTGTTTTGTCTATGTTTTATTTGCTGTGACATAGTTCCATAGGTTACGCTTCTAGCATCTTAGTGTGCGTTGAGTGGAGTGGAGAGTGGTGGGAAATGTAGTTCTCTCCGCTTCTGCATTATAAGGAAATTGACTTTGTTTTTTAATCTTAAGATGTATACTTGCTCCGCTTAACCAAACCTTAATAGGTCTTGTAGGGATTTATCTCAAATTATTTACATACTACAAACAAGTGAGGAAATAATAGGTCATGGGGTTTTTGTGGTTGTAGTTGTGTGCTGTAGTTCTACACACCTAGGCTCTTTGTGTCTTACCTTTTTATGTAGTGTGATGGTATTAGGTTAGTATTAAACCCTCATATTGTGCCTTTCAGTCATAATTTAGTGGAACTCATATGGGACTTCATATATTTTAATATGGCACTTTTTTCAATTCATTTTGCGGTGTCTCGTTATTATGCTTGTTATAGTTATAGTGATGTCAAGCCACTACATAAATTGTTTGTTTCTATTTCATATCTCACAGTCAGTTATCAGAAGGAAAGACACGCAAAGTGCCTCATATAGGTAAATGAGGTACTGTCAATTAATTTAGTAGTGTATCTACACTGTCTCTGTACTCAGCTTTGTACAGTTGTATTGGTGTCTAACCGCGGTATCAGTTGTGATCTTGTTAGACCTGTCATCCTTGGTGTGGTCTTCCCCCAAACTTTTTGCCTTCACCCTTCCTGTTTTCTGAATTTATTTTTTGTTGCCATTAAGACTCTGTGCACTTTGCCACTGCTACCTAGTGCTAAAGTGCTTGTGCTCTCTTCCTAAAACATGGTAAAATTGACTTACAACTGATTGTAAATTTAATTTACTTATAAGTCCCCACTATATGTGTAGGAAAGTAGGATCTGCTTCTTTGGTTACCCTCACTTTTTGCTTGATGTAATGCTGTTTATGACTATTCTGACTGGGATCCTGCTAATCAGGACCCCAGTCTCTGTGCTTTCTCCCCTAAATTGGCTTGGTAAGTACATAGGTACATCCCAGATTGGACACTGGTGCAACCTTATCAGTCCCTAGTATATGGTACTAAGGTACCCAGGGCATAGGTACACCAGGGGTACCCCAGGGGCTGAAGCATGTATTATGCCACCCCTGGGAGACCACTCAATTGGTAACTACAGGCCTGACATTGCAGCCTGTGTAAGCTGGTGCTAGCACCACTTACAAAAGATGTAGGTTTACCCTATATCTAAGGTCACTGCACTTAAAACCTATGTCACCCCTGCAGCAGGCCTTACAATACTGAAGGCAGGGTGTTTGGTTCTAAGTCTGAGGGTGCCACTGCATGAGCAGGACACCCCTACAGCCCATGGAGTCCATTCTCCCGGGTTGTAAGTGAGACAGCCATATGACATATAGAGGGGCACTGCGTCATTACGCGATGACCATCTCAAAACTGGCTGTAACGAACCCTGTTGTGTTTGGTATCAAACATGTTGGAATCATACCCCCACACCGTAACGGTGTGGGAGGCATGATTCCATGCACCGTAAAGCTCCTTTGGGAGGCCCTCGGTGTTCCCGGTACCAGTCTTCCAGACAAGCTAGGGCTGCTGCCGGCCAGAGAACCGTTTCTGCCCTCCTGCTGCTGAGTCAAGCTCGAGCAGGGGAAGGCAGAACATTAGGCATCCTGTCACAGGGAGGTGTGACAACCTCCAGACAGGGTTTAGTGTATTGGGACAGGGTGGGCACGCTTGCTTGCACCACATAGTCTGCGTGCAGGGCACACTTGATGCCCTCCATGCATAGTCCAGTCCAAACCAGTTCAGTGAGCCGTTGGCTTCCGCTCTGGCACAAAACTGGACAAAGGACAGAGGAGTATCCTCCCCCTTGTCCAGCCCCTTCTTAGGGAGGGACCCCTGAATCGCCCCAACCTTTTCCTTAGGGTATTTAAGGGCTTACCTGAGGGTGGATCCCTAGATTCGTTGTGGGACAAGATTCATTTCAGACACCACTTCTTCGACCATCTGGGCACTCTGGACTTTGCTGGACTTTGCTCTGGGCATCAGGGCTGCAACCGGGAAGACTCCTGCAGCTCCTGATCTCCTCGCCCTGCTAGTCTGCTGCAACGTCTGTGCCTGTGCACCATACAGGAACCTTCCAAGGCCTGTGGGCTTCCAAGACACCTGAAAGAATCTCCCTTGAAGTGAAGGAGTCACTTCCCTGCATTTGCAGGTACTGCAACTAAGCTGACTGGTCTGCTGATCCTGGGATCCCACGGACTCCGAAAGGCTCAGCAACACAGGTGGTAGTTCTTCACATCCCTCTAGGCCTGACCTGTACTCTCACCAAGTTTGAGGCCAGTATCCCTCGTCAGAGCCGCAGGAACCGAACCCCTGTGCACCACATTGATTTGCAGTTGCAAAGGCTTGTTGGCTTCCTTCCACCAAGATCTTTGGCCTCCAAGTAGCCCCAACCTCAAGCATCTCCAGTGACCAAGATCTTCATCCTCACCGCAACACTTGCATCATGGGCCTGCTTCATTGGTGAGCTGCTGGAGGTCCTCTCGCGACTCCAGTGCCTCCGGCCTGTGGGTCCTCTTGAGGGTTCTGTTTGAATTCTTTGGGCTACCGCGATTGTTCAGGGCCACCCTGACTCCCCTACTCGTGGTGAGTCACCTGGACCTTGCTGGTCCCGACTTTGCACCTTCTTTGCTTTCCACGTTGTTTGCAGTTGCCAAGGCTTGTTGGTGCTCCCGACAGACACCGACCCCTCAACTCACGACATCCAACGGGGGACAGCTCGTGAACAGCTCCTGGTCTTCCACAGCAACGCCTGGTCCTCACAGCTGCAACTCCAAGGTCACCGTCAACTCTCTTGCAGCACCCAACATCGGTGGCCATTTGTCTTCCGTGCCTCCTGGTCACTTCCAAGTGGCAGAGACTCTGTACCCTCTGCTTTCAGGTACTTCTGGACTTGAATCCAGCTTTGGGTTCCACTGGACACTTTCACCTTCTCCAGCAGCGGCATCTTCCTGAAGTCATACATTGGGTTCGACGGCGGTTTCTGACGCCACTACACACCTATGCACCCTGGGGCAGGTATCCTGGTTCCTAAGGTATCCACAGGTGGGGTGGCTCTCCAACCTTCTGTCTTCCACGGGGTTTCTTCAGGGTCCACTGGGAAGGGTCCTTCTTCTATAAAATTGCAACCGCAACTTACCCGTTGACTTGCATTGATCCCGCGGTCGTGTTCCCACTCTGCACACGGCCTCCGTGGGGCTCCTGGTTACTTACCTTGGGTGGTTCCTTGGGTCCCCGACACTTCTGCATCTTCTGGGTATAGTCTTGACTTGAGTCGTGGTTCGCATACCACTAATTTAGTAACCCCCTGGTGACCACTGTGTATTACGTGCTACTTACCTGTTTCTATTGAAAAGTATTGTGTGCATTGTGTCTATCTCCGGCTAGGAGATACCTGTATGTGTTAGTGAGTGTTATATAATAAATACATAGTTTTATAAATACACTGTGTGGTTCTTTTTCACTTAATCTATATCAATAAGATTATGTTCTAGTAAAACAAGCTGCTTTACACTCCTTCTGGACTAAACCTGAAGGCTGCTCTTCACAGCTACCACTTAGAGAGCTTTCTAAGGTTTTCTAAGACCACTAAAATCACCATAAGGGTTGTCTGGATTGGTGCAGGGTGCCCACTTTCATAAGTGTACTCCTTATACCAAGCCAGCTTCTCACAATATGGTACTACATATATCCAAGGCCTGTAAATTAAGTTTTACTAGTGGGCCTGCAGTACTCATTGTGCCACCCACTTAAGTAGTACCTTGAGGAGGTCGAGAGGATGAAGTTCACCCCAGGGGAGCCAGAGGATGACAACTTTGAGGAGGAGGAAGTGGACTTAGAGGTGAAGGAGGAGGAAGGCCTGGTGTTAAGAATAAATCCACCGCAAAAGGTAGGGATGCTATCACAGCGTATTTATCAGGGATTCCGTTCCTCATTACACAGAGCAGTGGCAGCGAGCACCAACCTAAACCACTGCTACTGGCCTACTGCCAATGCCAATGTTCACATTCCAATACTAGATTGTGCCCCCACCAGCCTTCCAATCCCAACATTCTAATGTCCCATACACCTTTTCCCCAATACAATACAACAAAATGGAAATGCTTACATAATGCATGCCCATATCTGAAAATACAAAATACCCGTAAATAAATATACCCTAAACTGTATCATACCTAAAATAGGATACTAACATAGTAATGTGCCACATCTCCACTTTTTTTCAATTTTTTTCTATCATAAACTCCTTAAAATGACCCTGTAATTTCCTCTCCCTTATACTCCGATGTACCAGTAATTCTGGATCACTTTAAACTCCACCATTTACCACGACACAATTCCCACACATCTCACTCACCCTAGAATTAGGTTCAACTCTTGGACACACATCCTCCCCCATCAATTTCCCACTCACATCATTCTGAACACCACACTCCTGACCCCTATGTTTGCTAACACCCTTGCACAAACTTACATGGTGTAATTTCCGCACCCTTCCATCTTCAAGTTTGACTACACCTTCCATCACGTTCACAATCCTCAACGGATCAGACCAACGAGGTGCTCCTTTCTCCACTAAGACCAGCTTCCTCACACACACATACTGACCAACCAAAATATCAGGCATCTTCTTACTCATGTTAACTTTGTTCTTAACCTGCGTTTGGTACTTTTCCACATTCCTCCTAATCTGGAGCTCAACCTCTGACTTCCCGAAACCACCAGAGTACCAGTTTTAAAGAAGGCTTCCTTCTCCTTAACGCCTCAAACAGCAGTCTGCCAGCTAATGAATGTGGCGTAATCCTGTACGACAGCAACACACTTTGAAGAGCTTTTTTCCACGATAACCCAGACTTAAGTGCCAATTGTATTGCCTCTTTAATAACTCTATTGAAACACTCAACCTGACCATTTCCTTTGGGATGGTATAAAGACACCCTCACATGATTAATGTCAAACATTTCCAAAAACATCTGCATCTTACTTGACGTAAACTGCTCCCCGTTATCAGGCACCAACCTCTACAGTACACCTTCCCTGGAAAAAACATCCTCCATGAAATCAATAACCACCTCTGTGGTCACGCCAACAACCATACATACTTCTGGCCACTTAGGATAGTAATTTATGAGGACAATACCATAAGCCTCCTTGGATGGTAATGTAGCAAAAGGTCCCATAAAATCAATCGCTAATTTCTGTCATGGACCATCATGTAATTCTACTGTATGCAAAAGGCACCACCAAAGGTTTAATCACCTTATCACTTGACTTACATGCATTGCACTCTCACCCAATGATCCACCATACCATCCAGACCTGGCCACCAAAAATGTTCTTTCAGTTTCTTCCTCATACTTCACATCCCCCCAAGGCCTTCATGTACCAACTTGACGATACTCTCACGCATCACAATAGGAGGTACAATCTTGTCTTCTCTCAAGAAAATTCCATTACACATAGATAATTCCTCCTTTACCTTCCAAAATGTACCATATTCACCTAGCAATTGACCTTCTGATGGCCATCCTTTTTCAATGACATTTGTTATGCCCAACAGCACCACATCTTTTTCCATCTCCTCTATCCATTTCACCTCTGACAATTCCAAACCACCCTCTACTTCCATTCCCCTGCCACACAACACGTCTTCATACATGTATACTACATCACATCCACTCTCATCCATTTCATGTGTGTTGCGCAATTCCACTGATAACTGAGACAACCCATCAGCAACACCATTATTCTTGTCCAGAACATATACAATATCATGATGGTACATTTGCAACTTTGAAGCCAATCTTACTAACCAAGGCGTGAGATTTTTCTCACCTCCTGGTTTTAAAATATTTACCAAAGGTTTATGTTCTGTACAAATTCTACATTTTCTCCCCCACACATTCATCCTGAAATGTTCTACAGACCATGTTGCAGTGAGCAATTCTTTCTCTATCACGGAATAATTCCTTTCCGCTTGTGTCAGGGTACGAGATGAATATGCAACCACCCATTCATTTCTTTTGTGATGGTTTGGCTCCTACCCCCAGTCACTAGAATCCACAGATATCTTACAATCCACCCCATTACAAATGACTTCAAACATGGTGCATTTACAACCTCATTCTTGATTACTATAAACTCCTCATTGTGTTTCTGATCCCAACAAAGCGTCATATTTTTTTAAAAACAGTGCTCGTAACTTCTCCACCTTGGTGGCATAATTTTCCACAAAACGAGTATAAGCTTCTGTCAGTCCCAAAAAAGACATCAACTGTTCTTTACACTTGGGTTCTGGAGCATTCACAATAGCTTCAACATGACAGATTTTAGGTTCTATAACCTTCTCAGATATAACATGCCCCAGGTATTCCTCTTGCTGTTTTCTAAACTAA
Source organism: Calotriton arnoldi (assembly GCA_963921515.1). Taxonomy (NCBI): domain Eukaryota; kingdom Metazoa; phylum Chordata; class Amphibia; order Caudata; family Salamandridae; genus Calotriton; species Calotriton arnoldi. The sequence goes on from CAWUFW010006663.1 coordinate 1,055,205, forward strand.
CATTTCTCTTCCTTCACAGTTAGACCATTTTGCATCAGAGCAGATAAAATGTTCCTCAAGATCCCGTTGTGCTCATCTTTCATATTTCCAAATATCAAAATGTCATCCTGAAATACCTTCGCACCTGTTATACCAAGCAATACCATACACATGTCCCTCTGGAAGACAGCAGAAGCGCTTGCCAACCCAAATGGCATTCTTTTACACGGATACATGTCCTCGCATGTTGTGAATGCTTTTATGAAATCAAAGTTGCACCAAATGTCCAAAATATGATCCATTTAGATCATTTTAAATAATGTCCAATCCATTCAGTAAGGCATAATCATGTTTCTTTATTGGTTTCTTTAAAAGGCCACAGCCAACGCGTTTCGTTCTGAAAACAGAACTTCTTCAGGGCTGTAATTTAAAAAACACATATATGCATATCAACATACCATATTTACAAACAATGATACAGACAATATCTACAACATATGACAAAGCACATATAGACAACGAAACCAATTATGTAAAAAAACTTAAGCTTCCTCAAGCATATCCTACATAATATGTATACGTATACAAGGGTAAATATTGGGTCATAAAGAGATGTATCAGTTTGGTCAGGTATAAGAGAGAAACATTTTTTTGACATTTGGCACGGAGTATGCGTGGTTAAATATGGCTTTGATTTTTATAGGTTCGTTGGTACTGTGTCTAAAACATACCGTCACAGGAACCATTTGAATGATTATCATGTCATAACAAGCAATTTATCATCTCGAGGAAAATACACTTGACGCACATTTATTGCGGTGAATATATGAGCATAATACGCCATTTTCAATCAATATAGCAACTTTGAGATCTTAATCAGGTATGCTCAGTACCATAATATCTATTAGAATTAAGTATAATGTTTTTTCTGAAATATTTTGGGAATTATTCATTTTAATTTGGTCCTCTTATATTGCCTTCTTGTGATACAGAGTTATGAGTACCATCTCTAAAGGAATATTCTGATCTAATAAATATTGCCTGACGTATTTACCAACTAATTTGACGTACAACAATACTTTCGGTATGTTCATCTTTATTTCTGCTCTCTCTAAATGTGCTTTTTATTTTTAAAAAAATTCGATTGATTTTGGATAGTCATGTGGATGTGGGTATCTTATGGCCCTGAACAAATGTTTAGAAAGTACATCTTCTGAATATGGTTTTAATTAAGAAATATAAATGACAGTGTACTTCTGTACATTACCTTGGGGAGACGTTCTATGACAAGATTTTTGTCGTTAACATGTGAATATCATGTGATTGGATTACACTGGGAAGAATCATATGTCTGCCAGTGATGATACTTCCCATTCTTATGGGATTATGTTTTGGGTATGGTCATATACATTTTTCGTTATGTTTCATATTATGTAGGATATGCTTGAGGAAGCTTAAGTTTTTTTACATAATTGGTTTCGTTGTCTATATGTGCTTTGTCATATGTTGTAGATATTGTCTGTATCATTGTTTGTAAATATGGTATGTTGATCTGCATATATGTGTTTTTTAAATTACAGCCCTGAAGAAGTTCTGTTTTCAGAACGAAACGCGTTGGCTGTGGCCTTTTAAAGAAACCAATAAAGAAACGTGATTATGCCTTACTGAATGGATTGGACATTATTTGAAATGATCTAAATGGATCATATTTTGGACATTTGGTGCAACTTTGATTTCATAAAAGTTTTATTTACCTTGGTGTCAAGGGTGGTGCTCTTGGACAGAGGGCATTATCAAAGTTAGCACATAGATTTTGGTGACGGTACATATAAGTCTGGTGACTTTCAGTGGGTGGTGCCTTCTGTAGACAATTGGTCCACTGTCCAAATGTTGTATTGATGTTGTGAATGCTATGCAATGTCTAGAATCATGATCCAGCTAAATTTGATTATACATGCTGGCCAAATCAATTGTAGTAAACACTGTAGCCTCACCAATAGACAACACCAGTTCCTGCAAATTAGGTAGAGGAAATGCACCCGACCAAATGGCCTTGTTAAGACATTTTATGTCCACACACAATCTTAAATCCCCATTGGATTTCAAAGAAATTACAACTGGAGATACCCAGTCAGAACTTTCGATAGGTTCAATACTGTCTTTTTCGCATAACTTGTGCAATATATGTTTCAACTTCGTTCAGTAGTTCAATGGTACGTTTCTCAATTTTTGCCTTACAGGCACAGAGTTCTCACACAGAAATATTTTATGTTCAAAACATTTCATCCTGCCTTACTGATCCCCAAACACACTCAGAAACTCTTTTTTCAAATTACAATATACCATGTTCTTTGTACCAGATATACTCTCATCACTCACAGCATACACGGGGGTTAGCACATGGGACCATTTTTATTCCAAGTTCAAAAATATGGGGCCACCCCAGGATCATAATGCCCTTCCCAGCCACGAACACTTCACCAGAAACACTTCCTACTGGTAAATTCTAATTCAGCTTGCTTTACCCTCACCTTCAGAATCCTATGACCAGAATAACTACCAGGTCTTATATTGGTATTCTCCAATTTCCTTCCCAGCCCCAGCTTCGCAAAAGTTTTTTGCTCATTATGGTGTACTATGCACACGAGTCGACCATAGCTTCAACCTGTACCCCATCAATATTCAACAAACAACTGGGCAATCATACATTATTCTTCTCACCCTCTTCTCTCTGGATATTCAACACCACACCCTGCATGCTATACTCCACAGAATCTCTAGCAACAAAATTAACCTTCCTCCCAATGTTTTTACATACTCTACTAAAGTTTCCCTTTTTCTGACATGTACTGCATACTTTGCTTACAGTTGAACACGTTTTCGAATTGGCTAAATGTTTGCTGGATCCGCACCTGTAACACAACAGCCCTTTAGAATTACTATTCAGTTCATTCTTGTTTCTAGCTCCATTTGCACAAGTCACATCCCAATTTTGTCTCTTCTCCTTACTACTTTTCTTGCCTCCAACCATACATACAATTCCGTCAATCTTGTTCTCCTTCTTCACAGCTTGTATACATTTTTCAGTTACCTCAATGCTTCTAGCAACATCAACTGCCACCTTTAAAGACAATTCCCCAGAAGACCATAGTTTCTCCTGAATCTTCTTGGATTTGGTTTTCATCAATAATTGATCCCTTAATACTTGATAATACGTAATTTGCTCAAATGCACACGTCACAGCTAAGTCCCTTTAGGCAGCCATGTATTGATCAATTGCTTCCTCTTCTTTCTGTTCTCCCGAATAAAATTTATATTGTTCCATTACCACATTAATCTTCCTGCCGTACCTAATACCGTCACACAGCACCACCATAAAGTTAATAATGTACACTTAAGTTTTTATATAAGTGCTAATCAACAACACTCAGCACACATCAGCTTAAAGTACAAAGATGTGCAAAACTGTATAAGCAGGGAGCTACTATCAATACACCCCCCAACTGTACATAGCTAACAACTTGTTATTTGATATCCAGAATAGGTGTGCTGGTCACCGTTACTCAGCACACAACTGGTCAAAGTAAATATATCCAGAATAGGTGTGGCAATCACCGCAATCCGATGTAAGGGACCTCTGTTCGTGTAAAATTACTCGTACCCTAGGTCCCTCTCAGACCCATTGGGTTGCCTTGTTTCTTGAAAATATAATCACTGCAATCTCAGCACACACTGGTCAAAGTACAAAGGTGAGGTGAAGGTGTGCCAGTCACCGATAACTCAGCACACAACTGATTAAAGTACAGTAGAGAGATAGAGGTGTGCCAATCACCAATCAGCTCAAACACAGTTGGGTGAAATAAGAATTACCAGTTCCAAATGATGCCACCAAAAATCTAATATGAATACCAGCTAGAACAAACAATATGCACAGTTCCTGTGTTCCAGCTGATACTTGCTCGCACCCACGACTATGCTGAACTACACACGGGTTGCGTTGAACACAGGAAGAATCACCAAACTTGAATGCCAGGAAGCTTAACTTGAAATGGCAGCCACCTTCACTGGCATAATGACGTCACCCTAAGACTAGAGTGCATTCACACGCCTTAACTTCTTACATGATGGCCACTCAGAACGTTTACTTCACTGTAACCAAGGCTCATGCAATGGGTAAAGCCTGACATCACCAAAACCCCACAGGCTAATGGACTTCTCATGCAAGGATTCCGTTTCTTTTTAAAGAGAGTGGTGCCAGTGAGCACCGACCTAAACTGCTGCTACTAGCTAACTGACAATACCAACGTTCACATTCCAATACTAGATTGTACCCCCCACCAACCTTTCAAACCCAACATTCCACCCACTTAAGTAGCACTTTGAGGAGGTCAAGAGGATGCAGTCCATCCCACAGGAACCAGAGGATGACAACCTTGAGGAGGTGGAAGTGGGTGAGTAGCTGCGCTATATAAAAACGGAGGTGAAGGAGGAAGGCCTGGCCACAGACCCTGAGCTGCAGCAGCCTGAGGAGGACAACTTGGATGCAGAAATGGAGCCCCTTGACAGGGCAGGGAACAGGGTGTCCTCCCACAACCTGTCCACTGAGTAGTTGGTGGACAGGAAGGCTGAGAGAGAGTTCAGGCTGCAGCTGGCCAAACTCTAAATGGGGGAGAGAGAGGCAGCAGCACCTTCCAAGCGCCTTTGAAGAAAAGAAGGCGGAAGCTGAGATCGCCCTAGCCAATGAGACGGCTGAGACTGAGAGGGCCTTGGGTGAAAGGAAGTTGTTCCGGGCTCATGAGGTGAGCCTGAGTGTGCTGGGCCTCAAAGCTAAGTAAGCAACAGACTCCAGCGGTAATGGTGTCAGCATTCCTAAGTGTCCAATGGAGAGGTGTGAGTCTGCACACACCAATACTTGGTGCCTAGCTATCTGGTGGGGAGTGATATAGCTAAATGGTTTTCTGCATAAGAGATAGCTCTGAGGATGCACAGGGTTCCAGAAAAGGATTGGAGAGCGAGCCTGTGGAAACACATGTAGCCAGTCGGGAAGGATATCCTTCTTACGTTAGAGGTGGGGGACCAGATGAGGTACACTCCAATAAAATACATTTTACTTAACAAGTTTGGACTGACCCCTAAGAAGCATTGCATCAGGTTCAGGGAGAGTCAGAAATTGCCAGAAATAGGCTTGGGTGGATTTCCTGGACTACTCCCCTTGCCCGCTACACCGCCTAGCCCCCTGTCCTTTTGTGCCCTTTGACTAAGCACTCCTTCTCCCCTTGTTGGGGAAAGATCCAATATTTATACTCTGGAGTCTCAGCGAACCCGCTGAGAGAGTCCACAGCGCCTAGGGAGCCACTCACAGTTGAGGTATGGTATGGCACCCCTTGCCAAAGCACTCCCTCTCCCCTTTTTGGGGAAGGATCCAGTATGTAGGCCTTGGAGTCTCAGAGACCCCTCTGAGAGAGTCCACTGCGTATAGGGAGCCTCTCGCAACAGAGATGGGGAAATGATACCACTTCCCCTGAGATCACAGCTTACTGGACTTTGGACGCAGCTCTGACTCGTCTACCGGTTTGTGTCCCCGTCACCCTCCCCCCTCCTCTTTCCATGCTGTGTCTCTCACCCTCCCCTTTCCCTCCTCCATTCTCTGTCTACTTCCCCTGCTCTTCCCCCCCTCCCCTGAATCTCTCCCCTTGCCTGCTTTTTCCCTTACGTATATGTCCTTTTTGTTTGTCTCGACCTTACTTGTCACTATGTTGCCAGGCTCTAATAACTGTAACCTTTGTAACGATGTAACTTGCAATTATGGTCTGATACTCATGTAAAGCGCTCTGATACCTCCGGGTCTAGCCAGCGCTATATAAAACCTTTAAAATAAAAAATAAAATAAAAAATAAGGCACTGAGTGGTTGGGTGAGGGGCAGTAAAGTAAGATATTCCATTGGGCTGTATGACCTAATTCTGAGAGAACACATGCTCAGTCTTTGCTATACAGAGTTGCGCCAACACATAATTGACAGCAAGTTCACTTTACCTAGGGGGTACAGACCCAGGGCTAAAAGGCCATTCTGAGGATGCCATGCCTGGACTAATGGGAGCGAGAGTAGAAGTAGGGTGCCTAACTTCTGGGGCTGTTGCCCTCAACTCTGAGAAACCTCAGAGAACCCTCAAGAGCAGTTAGGGAACTCCTTCCCAGCCCCAAGGCTGGAAGTGAGGCCTGCCCAAAGCCCCCACTTGGAGACTCCACCTGGGATTGAGGGGCCTGGCTCATGACACTGACAGTTGCCGGTGGCCTCTGTTAGTTGATGTCCTTATGGGCAGAGGTTTCCTTGGGATGAGACAAAAGTCTGATCAAAGGGGCAGAATGAGCCACATCACCTTGTTGGCCAGGGTGGTAACTGTCTGTCTACTAGGATGCATCTGTGAGCAAGTTAATGTTAGGTGCTTCACAAATGAGGTTCACAGGTGAGGAGAAGGTCCCACATGGGTCATTTCAGTGGCTCAGGAAAGTACTGACAAAGAGCTAACTGAGTTTGGAGGGGCATAGAACTGACAAAGGTCACTGCATGAGAGGGACATTGTTCACGTTCTGTCACCTAAGCAGGGAAACTCATTGATTAGTCTACCCTGGCTTTTGGCTCGAGGTGGGTGTTGTTGACTTGGCCCTCTCTGCAGGGTAAACCCCAAACTGTTTTGCCTCCTCTCCTCCTGTTTTCTGAACCTGTTTTTGTTGGATTTTAGGACAGTGTGCACTTTACCACTGCTAACCAGTGTTAGAGTGCTTGTACTCACTCCTTAAAACATAAAATTGGCCTACACCTGATTGGCACCGTAAATGTATTCATAAGTTTTTAGTAAAGTGGTACAACATGTACCTGTGGCCTGTGAATTAAATTATACTAATGGGCCTACAGCACTTGTTGTGCCACCCACTTAAAAACCTTTTAAAACATTTCTCAGGCCTGCCTGTGAACAGGTTTGAACTGCCAATTCGACCTGGCAAAATAACCTTCTGCTAGGCCTAAAACTCCCTTATTAATATATATGTCACCCCCAAGTTATGCCCTAAACAACCCATAGAGCAGGGTTCAGTGTATTTAAAAAGTTGGACATGTCCTTTTAAGTTTTTAATGTCCAGCTAGTGGAAAAAAACAAATTTGTTTTTCACTACTGTGAGGCCTACTTCTCCCATAGGATAACATTGGGTTACCTTATTACATTTAATAAGTGATAACTTTTGTTGGGGAACAGTTAGAAATATCGTGTTTGGTCTCCAAAGAATTGTAATTTAAAATCCTCTTTAATGGTAAAGTTGGATTTGAAGTCACAGTTCTGAAAGTGCCACTTTTAGATAGTTGGCATTTTCTTGCCCTAACCATTTGGTGCCTGCATCATGTGTCCTGGGTCACATGACAGTGATTAGAGTGTCAGTAGGCCTTTGTGTATTTCTCCCGGACAGTGAGACAGGGGGACTAGGGTCGTCAGGATGGGCCATCCAGCCAAGATAGGAGGGGGAAACTGTTCCTTGCCCCACTTACATTTAAAGGAGCTCCTCAGCACATGCATAAAGAACTTCACACCAATCTTTAGTCACCCTAGAAATATTGGAGCCTGGGCAGGGAGAAAAGAAATTCTAAAACCACATGTGGGGGGAAAACTCTAAAAGCTTATTTTACTTCAAAGCTGGTACCAGTTATAAAAATAGGACCCTTGGATCCACTCTTCAGTTCACTCCTGGACCTGTGGAGGACACTCAGAAGGCCTGGCTTGTACTTCAGAGGACTGTCCTGCTTCTTGAGGCCTGCTTTGTACTTCAGACGACTGCCCTGTTGCTACCAGAGGACTGCCCTGTTCTGAACTACAGGGACACAAAAAGCTCCAACAACTTGAAACCTGCACTTGGACCCTACCTGAAGTGATTCCTACCCTCCAAATGATGCCCACACATCCTTGGAAGTGGCACTAAAAGTGCTCAAACAGGCAAAACCCTAAACCTGGGACTTGGAAAATTTTCAGCCAAACAGTGGCCTGAAAACTGAGAGGAGACCGAGACCTACCTGCTTGTCGTTCTCCCCAAGGTGCATCGGCGAACAGCTATCACAACGCATGCGTTACATCGCATGCGTTTACGTCGCAAGCGTTACAACGCAAGCGACGTTACGACGCGGACCATTACTACGCGTCGCATTACATAGCATGCGCTTCTACAAAGCATGCTTTTAAAACGCATGTGATGTAATGGGCGGGTTCCGGGACGGACGTGCGGAACAGAGACGAGGAAGAGACAATGCTGGGACCGGAACCGGGAGAGAGGAACCACGACGAGAGAGAGGTAAGGGGGATTGTGCTTAGAGTAGTAGTGTTAGGCTTTAGGGCATAGGGTTTAGTGTTGTGTAGGGTACTGTTTAGGCTTTAGGGCTTAGGGTTTAGGGTTTAGTGTTGTGTAGGGTACTGTTTTAGGCTTTAGGGCTTAGGGTTTAGTGTTGTCTAAGGTACTGTTTTAGAGTTTAGGGTCGTGTGAGGGGGTCGTAGTGCAGGGTAGTGATTAAAGGTTTAGGTTTTAGGCTTTAGGGTACTGTATTGTTTTGTCCTGTAGGGTAGTGTTGTGGAGTGTGTGTTATGTAGGGTAGTGTATTAGTGTTGGGTTAGCTCGGGAAAAAAAATGCGATGTAAGAGCATGCGGGGGATTGGTGTGCGTTGTAAAGGGGTTTTGTATGCATTTCAAAGGAAATGCGAAGTAATGGTTTGCGATGTTATGACTTGCGTTGTGACGGTACATGCGAACTAACAACTGCGATGTAAAGGCATGCGTTGTTTTAGTTCGCGATGTATCGTCATACATCCAGGTGCATCGCCAGTCGGCCTGACTTCACAGTAGCTTGCAGCTCCATCCTACTGGAGATTTTCAACTTCCAAAAAAGTGACAAAGTCCGAACGTAGAAACCTTTACTGTGACTTCGTCCAGAGGTTCCCGGCGACGATGCCTCTTCCTCGGACACCGCCGGCTACCTTCTCAAGAGACTTTCCACTGAAATTTCTTCTAAGTCCGAGGGTAAGCACTGACTGGTCCCAATCTACTTTTTGTATCTGACTCACGCTCCATAGCGGTCAGCCATACTTTTTAATTTTGACCCAGTCTCGCACGACAAGATACCCACGGTTGGCACTTTGATTTCTTAGGCGATAGTTTGTACAAACATTCTTAAAAATTCATAACTCTGGTTCTACTGATTGTTTTTTTGTCATTTTGGTGTTGAGTAATTTTTTTTTCTCCATTTTTCTAAATTGGTGTGGAATTTTTCTTGTGTTGTGTTTTCACTTTATTACTGTTTGTGTGCTATATGAATACCTTGCACATTGCCTATAAGTTAATCCTGACAGCATTTTGTGCCAAGCTATCAAAGAGTTAAGCATTGGTTAATTTAATGACTTTTTGTGGTACACCCTGACAGAGATTGTGGTTGCCGCTTGAGGAGGGCTCAAAGCCCCTTACACAAAAAAAAAACATTTCCTACATCCACCAATGATGATTAGTGGTGTGCAAAGTTGTATTTTACGTCTGCAAAGTTTTGTGAAGTTCCTGACTTTTGCACTTTTCAAAATTTCAGACTCAAAGCTAGGCTTCGCAATCTCCATACTGCATGATAAATATTATTGCATTTTTACTCTAATTAAACGTAGGCAAGAGGAGAACATACACATTTTTTTCTGCAAGTTGTCGTAACAGTCATAATTTTCACACAAATGTAGAAAAGCATAACATTTCAGAACTTTCTTGCAATTTGAAAAGTTTACCAGTAGAACTTTGTGGAGGTTGGGTGAAAAATCCTTCGCACACCCCTGGAAAAAATGAGCTCTTAAAGTCTATTCCTTTACCCATGAAAAAACCTGTGTGCCCCGTACTCGTAAATTTTTTTTTAGACTTCTTAGTGATGATAATTTTTGTCATGAGAGAGAAATGGAGGTGGGTAGGGTTTGTAGAGCACAGAGGCCGAGAGGTGGCGCATCAAAATTAAATGGGATGCAGGAAGAGACTGTGCCACAACCACAATATTACCCTGGACTGCAGAAAAACCTTTGTGGGCGCAGGGATGTTCAAAACTGTCACTTATTTAAGCTAATTTATCAAAATGCCAAGGATACTAAAAGCACAAATATTATGCACTTTCAAATCTATGCACTGCCAGGCTTATCCGAATCATAAAACTGTTTATCAATGGAAGAAGCATCTCTGAGGCAGACACAAGCAGCTTAGTGGACACCCATCTCCATGCTGTTAAAAACAGTATAACTTGCGGTTCTCAATGACATATTGACATGCGTATTAAAAAGTCTGAGATACGTCCATTTTGTTCCTGGTACTACATTAGCCATAATTTCTCTGTAATGCATGAATTCATTTATCTATTTACACAATGCTGTAGCAGATAAAAAAAAGTGCCAAAATGTGTTTACGGGGGTCATCGCTTTAGCCTAATTGCACACAAATTTCCTGCATGCCCTGATGTACCAGTCCAATAACAGGACTGATGCTGCTAGAATAAACGCATTAGCTCATAAATTGAGAGCTTCGGACTGATTTTCAAGGGGAGAATAGTCTTTAAATGAGCCTGGTAACATTGATTTGTGATTAATCGTCCTACTTAGTGACTCATCTGTGATCACAGCGCGACAAGAATGCCATGTTTGCTGAGTGGCATTAACTCCATTTATCTCCTGTGCATTCAGCAGCGTGTCCTGGTCGTCAATGCGGAGCATGGGAGACCTCTGAGCAGTACTGGCTGCTGAAGGAACCTTATCTCCAGCTCTTTCTGTTGAACTCGCTTAGAGCGGAAGGACTTTTTTTGGAACACAGAGAAAATTGAATTAAAAGAACATTATTTGCCATTGGCGTTAGAAATGATTGAACTTCGATGTTGTTGTTCAGTGCGCCCGGCGCAGCTATTGATTATGAAAGTTCTGCCTGTTGATGATTTCAGACAGTGAAGTGCATGTTTCCGTGGAACCCCCAGAAAGTGGAGGGCCCAAGAAAACCGAAAGTGTCAGAAAGACCTCCCCGTATTTTTTAAGTCTGCCATGTTATGCAGAAAGGAACTTATTTTCTGCAGTCTACACTATCCATCTAAAAAAAGCAGCTTTAAAATGAAGGCACAGACATGCAGCAGCGGTGTGAGGGTTTTCACTATGTCGGGTGGATAGCATTTTGCCTGCATTAGACTTCCCATAAAAAAAGCTATTTTGCTGGCCTTTTGTAGTAATTTGGAGTCCCCATAAGGTGGCACCCAAAGGCTGCTGTTTTTCTCCCTTTATTATAGTGGCAGTCTAACAGCCAGAAGCCAGTCCGAAGGGTATTGTGTACCTGTGAATCTCTACCAGGTGAAATGTCTTCCTCAAGGAGTTTCTCCTAAGTGTTGTGTTGAAACTTTAGTGGTGTCCCATGCCCTAGAGTGAAACAGGCATGGCGTTTTATAGCTTCGTCTTTGAGTAAACCAGTATAACCTGAATTTAGAGGGCTCTATTACAATTTAGATATTCTACCCTACTGAGGAGCAAACATATCTTTATATAAATATATATATTTTATCACCCCAGAAAAGATGTTATTTTGCTGCCCCCTTTTTTTCTAGTAATCATACGAAGCTTCTGGAAGCATTCAAGCGACCCCCAACTGCTAGATTTGTAGCCACCTTGTTATGTTATGTTATTCGTATATGTATGGCGCACATATCACCCAGGAGAGTATCCTGGAACCTCAACAAGGAGGGGCAGTCCTTGCTTGGTCCTATTGGAAAAGCCAGGTTTTTGGTTTCCTGCAAAATCCAAGGTCTGAGATGGTGGCTCTGATGCACAGGGAGAAGTTGTTCCAGGCTTTAGAAGCCAGTTACGAGAAAGCACACCGACCGGCTGTGGCTCTTTGGATGCGGGGGACCTGGGCGAGCAGGAGCCCATCTGAGTGGAGGTTTCTGGTCGGGGTGTGGAAGCTGATGTGGTTGTTCAGGTATGCAGGGCCTACATTGTGCTTCGAATGTGAGTGTGAGGAACTTGAAGAGTGTACGTTTGTGAACTGCTTGCCAATGGAGGTTTTTGAGATGTGTAGACATTTGAGTGCAGGGAGGGAGTTTGAGTCTGAGTCTGGCTGTTGCATTTTGGATGACTAGGAGTCTCTTGGTGCGATGAGTGGTGATGTTGACATGCAGTGCGATCCTGTAGTCCAGCTTGCTGGTGATCAGGGCTTGTGTGAAGGTTCTTTGGGTGTTGAGCGGTAACCATAGGAAACTTTTTCTAAGGAGCTTGAAGGTGTATAAGCAGGAGGAGGCAACTGTGGTAATCTGGCTAGTCATTTGGCTGGTCCATCACTATCCCTATGTTCTGGTCTTGTTCGGATGGCCACCAGGCTGACGCCCAGAGTGAGGTGTCTTTTCTGAAGAGTATTACCTCTGTCTTGTCAGAGTTGAGCTTCAGACAGTTGGTCTTCATCCAGTTGGAGACTTCCAGTTGGAGACTTCCAGTTGCAGGTGGTGAGCTTCATCTGGGTGTTGGGGTGTCATCGGACAGGGAGAGGATGAGCTGGATCTCATTGGAGTACAAGATGATGCTGATTCCCGGGGCTCAGATTAGGTTGGCGAGCGGTGCCATGTAGACATTGAACAGAGTGAGGCTGAGTGAGGATCCCTAAGGGACTGCACAGCTCAGTTTGTGGTGGCAAAGGTGTATGGGGCCAGGCTGACCAACTGGCATTGAGCATTGAGGAAGGAGCTGATTCATCAGAGAGTGGGTCTGCATATGTTCTTGGGGGCTTTGGATGAGGATTGGGTCAGATATGGTGTTGAATGTGGCTGAAAGGTCAGGTTGGATGAGTGCTGTTGTACCTAAATTTATCCATGATCAGCCGGATGTTGTCGGTGGAGGCAATGAGGGTGGTCTTGGTGCTGTGATGGAGCCTGAATCCCTATTGAAAGGGGCCCAGGAGGTGTTCGTCATTGAGATGGTCAGTCAGTCTTGTGTTGACAAGTTCTTTCAAGACTTGAGCCTGGTAGGGAAGCAAGGAGATTGGTCTGCTGAGGGTTTCTTCAGAAGTGGTGGTATGGTGGCCTGCTTCTAGGCAGCTAGAAAAGTAGCGGTAGTGAGGCAGTTGTTGAGTTTCACAGTGAGTGTGGTGCTGATGGGGTTGAATCCCTTTTTGTTGATAATGACCTGTAGGCAGGGGTCTAATGGGGATCCTGTGTGGATGGAGCGCATGGTTGATGTGGTTTCCATTGAGGTGAAGGTGGCCCAGTAGGTCATGGCAGTATCAGAGGTGTCCTTCTCATTTGGTTGAAGGGCGGCGAGGGTGGACAGGTATGGTTGGGAAGCAAAGTTGTTGTTCACAGTGCTAATTTTGTTGCTGAAGTAGTTGGAGATCCTATCATCGGGTGACAGTAGTGGAGCTGGTAGTGGCCGGTGATGTCTTACACTATGGTGAAAATGTAGTTAGCATTGTTGAAGTTGTTCTCAATTCATTTGGTCAGGGCTGAGCATTTGATGGGTCTGAGTCACTGGTGGCAGAGCCGGAGGCTGATTTGTAAGTGTTTTCATTCTATACGTCATGCATGTGTCTCCATTGGCATGATAGTTGCTTGCAATGGCCTCTGGATAGTGGTAGTTCTTCTGTGACCAGCTGTCTTGTGGTCTGGTCCTTGTGGTGGTTATGGTTTAGAGCCGGGCAAGGGTGTCTTTGGAGGAGGTGATTTTGGTTGGTGTGGTTCTTCATTGTTGAGGTAGGTGCAGGTCGAAGTGGACAAGGGAGTGGTCAGTCCAGCTGATGTGTGTGGGCATGTCCACCGTGATGTCAAAGAAGTTGGCAAAGATAGGGTTGAGGAGATGACCAGCAGTGTGGGTGGGGTCCTTCACTTGTTGGGTGGGACCAAATGTGTTCGAGCCTTCCAAGAGGTTGTTGGAGTCCGATTTGGTGAGTTATTCCAGGTGGAATTTGAGGTCAGTGAGGTAAATGAAGGAGCCGGAGTTAAACACAAGTCGAGCGATGAATTCCATGATTTTTAAACAAAAAATATCTTTATTTGCATTTTGTCAAACATACAGGTAACAAAAAAATAAAAGAAAACATATATGAGGTAGGGAGCAGGTGACCAGTACAAGTGCGACGAAGGTTGTAATACATTCTGTTGGAGCATTTGTAAACCATGACCAATATTAGTTCTGTGCAACAGATAAATAACAGTAGAGTGTTATTGTCAAGCAGTACATCCAAAGTAGTTATCAGAAGGATCGCACTTTTATGTCCATTCGGATAACAGAGTAATCGACTTGGCGTCATCGCCATTTCCATGCGCCCAAATGGCATTCCACATGTATGTCTGTACCTGATTGTCCAATTTGGAAAGTAAAGTTGAGGCAAACTTGATACAGTGTATATAATCCAACAATCAAACATGAAAACAAAAAGGTAATCCATCGTCATATTGTAGGGGAAATGTGCTGCCATCTCATCTAAGCTGTATTAAGCGCATCGCCCCATCCCCCTAGTGCCAAAGGGGATAAGCAGCTAGGTCTCGACCCTCCCGGGCGCACATGCGACCTGGGAATGACTCCCTCTCCCATGGCGCCGCTCGGTTTATCCTGAGCCTAGGGTGCCATGCATCTGGGGATCGGTGACAATTAATTCCATGATGGTGTTTCCAAAGTTAAATCTCATTTTGGGGGGTCTTTAGAGAAGGGCCCCTCCCAGGGTGGTGTTGCTGGAAATGTTGAGCTTAAAGGCTAGGTGCTCCAGGAGGTTGCTGGAGTTTTCAGAAGTGATGGAGCAATGGATATTTTTTGTATATGATGGCTAGTCCTCCTCTGGATTTGCAGGTTTTGTCCTTTCTAGCGATCTTGAAGCCAGACGGGATATCTACTGCAATGTCGGAGGCCAAAGTCACGTTGAACCAAGTTTCAGTCAGGAAGAGAAGGTCCGGGGAGAGGTCATGCAGGATGTCCCAGATCTCAATGACATGTCTGACAAGAGAGTCGATTTTGAGGAGGAGGCATGTCATGGTGGGGTAGGTGTTATATCCATGGGTGTTGTTCACCTTTGTGTGTGGGGTGAGGACAGAGGGTGGAGGTTGCAGTCTGGGGGATGGTCAGGAGAACAGACAGGTGGTACAGGAGAACGCACCTTCAGTGCAAGTGGGGGTGGCTCTGGAATTTCCTAGGTCATGCCTACTCGGCATGGGTAGGGTGTAGATAGGAATAAAGGGGCTTACCTTTAGCATACGTTCGGTGCACCAGCCATGCGCAGGCTGCACATTCATGCTAGGACCGCATTTAAGAAGGAGATCTAGGGCAGTGATCAGGGCTGGGCATGGCTGAAGCTGGTGGCAGGAGAGCACCGGTGGGAAGGAGCAGTTGAGTCTACTGTGATGGGAGCAAAAGGCAGCAAAGGTAGAAGAAGGGCATAAAGATGGGAAAGGAGGGAACAAAACAAAAAGGCGACAAGTGGGGGAAAGGCAAAAAGGCGACAGAGGAGGAAAGTGGCAACCAGAGTAAGAAGGAGGAAAAACGAGAAAAGAAGCAGGAAAAAGAGGCAGAGTGCAAGAATTGGAAGCGGAACAAAAAGAGTGAGTGTGAGGGTGAGCTGAGGGATAGCAGCTTGAAGGGGTGAGAGAAAAAGAAGTGCACAAACGAGCACAAAGAGGTAAAATGGAGCGGAGAAAAAGAGGCAAAAGGAAAAGAAAGGCACAAAGAGGGCACAAGTTGCAGAAAAGGCAAACAAGAAAAAGAGAAAAAAGAGCAAGCGAGTGGGAGCATAAAGGAGGGCTGGGTGCCTCAGCAGCAGACCGAAGCAGGGCCCGAAAGGGCTGTGCCTGTTTGGAGGACAAAGTCACCAGGTAAGGTGGTCAGGCAGGGCCAGGCAGTACTTTCTTAATCTTGACCTTCTACGTCTTTACCATAAAACCAGCTCTGAATTAGAGCCTTGCCTGAAGCCTCATCAGTTGGTGCATTTTCTCAATTGCTGCTTAAAAGTGCCCCAGTGCTCCAACGCCCACTAATGAAATGAAGTATCATTTTAGAATAAAATCACAACTTATCTGTCTTGATTTGATCATATGGCACAAATGCATGAACACACGCTATTTCTACA
This sequence comes from Calotriton arnoldi, assembly GCA_963921515.1. Lineage (NCBI taxonomy): Eukaryota > Metazoa > Chordata > Amphibia > Caudata > Salamandridae > Calotriton > Calotriton arnoldi. Next base: position 1,071,304 of record CAWUFW010006663.1, read on the forward strand.
CCAAAAGATCTTATGTTTTGTTTTAAGCTCCTGTCTTCTAAAGATTAGCTCTGCAATCAATCACATCAGACTTGATGCTGTAGCATTCATCTGCCATTGCAACCTCTATGGCACCCAAAGGGTTTTTGCATGCAGAATTATGGGTCTTTTTCTGCTCAGGACTCTTGCCACTCCCAACCATAGGTAGTATTTATTGTGCTATAAATTAACTGTCAGTGGGTGATTTGATGTCTATTACCACACTTCTAAAACACAACAAGCCGCAAGTCTGCATTGCAGTCATATAGTGCAGAATTCTGCGAGAAGGCACCACTACAAATACAATCAGGCATCCTATTTCTAGTCTGCTGAAACATGCTAAGCTCATGGTGAGGGCAGTTTTCACATGATTGCAGACATTGAAAGATTGTATACTCTCTTAGCTTTACATAAGGCCAGTTTTACCAGTACATCGGACCGAGGCCATGCTCATTGCAGCACCGAGGGATATATAGCACAGCATAACACGTGTTTGTGAAGTATATGTTCACCCTAAGAGGTTTATTAGCGTTATAATGTTTATTGTCACCCACCTCTATAATCAGCCTCAGGCAAATTGAACAACAAGTGGTCCTGCCAGAACTCGAATTGTGACTATGCAGGCAAACATAGATGCATTAGTTCACTGAGCCATCAGACCCATGGCCCTTAAAGGCACTGAAAATGGTGTTGTAGCTCTGGTTCCTTTAGAGCTGTCAACTGCGTTTGATACCATGAATTGACACATCCATCTGCAGAGCGTGTTCGAGATTGGCATCCAAGGAGCTTCTTTGAGCTGGATTTAGGGCCTGATGTAGAGTTTGGTGGACAGGGTACTCTATTGCACCGGCAACAAGTGCTCTCTCCGCAAATTGTCAATCCGCTCGCCCATCTGATCTTGAGCTGTGTGAACTACCAGGTGTATGCTGATGGAATACAATTTACTCCATTGGTGTAAATCTTCCTTCGATGGCCTGATGAAGCGGGGGCTGTCAGAGGAAGCACATAACACCGTCCATCTGTTTTTTTTCCCCTGTCTGTCACCACAAGGTAAAATCTAGAGGTGAGGGACAAAAAAAAGATACTATGGAAGTTTTTTCCCATGGTGTGGGGGTCATTAGACTTTCTGTTTCTCAAAAACAAACATCCGCTTTGAGAGTTTTGTTTTGACAAAATACAAAACTTTGGAAAAGGTTGACAGCTGGCTATAATGTTTGTCGTTGCCACCTGTTAAACTTTTCCAACATTGACAGGAACCACAGTGACAGTGTTCCTGCCAATGTATAGAGATGTCCGCAATGCAGGTGGACATCTCTCAATTTGACAGACTAAGTAAAGGCAAGGCGACGGACCTAAAGTCCTCCGCCACCCTATCTGCCTATACTCCGTCCACCAAACCTTAAATCAGGCCCTTAATTCTTTCTTTGGGAACACCAACAAAATGGCATTCTGTAGGACAATCATTTTGCCCCGACCACCCTACCATTTGGGCTACTTTGGTCTTGCAGTTTTCTCCTGTTCTTTAATGTGTATTTCTGTCTACTGGCAATTGAATAAGCACGTTGGCTAATATTTCTATAACTATGCACACAATGCTCAGATCATCGCTGTTACGCAGGAGTCTGGAAGGGACACAAATACATTTACCTAAACCATCATATCCATTCAAGATTGGGTAATTAAGACCATTTCAAAACTGATTAACAACAGAAATCCTTATTTCTTTAATCACTCATCCAATTATCTTAGCAAAGAGTCTAGTTACATGCACAGCTATCCTTGCCCAAAGATTTCCACTACTGTTAAACCTATTTGTGTCCACTTGAAACATCCTAAAATTCGCTGACCAAATGATTAGTACCCCACAAGAGCCAAGTTATCATGGCTTATTTACAATCCAGACTATATTACTCAAAAGGTATCATTGTGGGGCCGCTTTTGTCTCCAAGACGATCTTTATATGGCAAATGGCTCTAATTGTCTCTGCCCCAGCGTTTTCGACCGGATCTTAAGATGGCCGCCCTAACACTTCCCTTCTGGGCCATAGAGATTCATGGGGACTGACTGTATCCGAACTTGCAATGACTCGTACCCCCTGCCTGAGTTCTAGATGGCCGACTCAGTGAGACCCTCTGCGATGCTCTTTCCTCCCCTGCTCTTTAATCATTGATCACCGTCGGGACCTCAACCAGCCCAACCCAAGGGTTATAGAGTGCAATGGGGACCGACTGAATTGAAACCTTAAGGACTCACCCCCCTTGCCTGACCTCAGGATGGCCGCCTCAGTGGGACCCTTCCTCGAAGCTCCTCGATGCTTTATCTCTCCTGATCTATAATTAATGGTCATCGTCCTGATCTTGATCTGCCCTCACCCGACCCTGCTTACCTACCAGGACATTTACTCTGAGAACTTTCCCTTGACAGCGGAGACTTAGCCATTTTGACTGATGCCCGGTGGATCTACCTCGCGAGATATAGGGGAGATGGGCTATGGATACCCTCCTTGACCATCACCTACCAAGCCGGTCTTTGGGCAAACTTTCCTGCGTCTCTCTGGACCTTTATTTCCCTCCTCCCCCTTCACCCTACCCCCTACCCCTCTCCGCTCTACTCTTTCTCCTCTTTCTAGCTACTGACCCTTGCCCTCACCCGTCCTTGCTCATAGATCCCACCCTGCCTTATCCACTTGACTTTCTTTTGTGAACCTTCCCTCATCAGCTGAGACCTAGCTATTTTGACTGATGCTCGATGGAGCTACCTTGTTTAGCTATAGGGGAGACGGGCTGTGGATTCCCTCCTCGGTCGTCACCTACCCAGTCGGTCTTTGGGCAGACTTCCTCTCGTCTCTCCTGCCATCTATCCACCCATCCTCCCCCTTCACATTTTCCCCCTCCCCCCTCCGCACTATCTGTCTCACCTTTCCCTCCTCTTTCAATATGTTGCTTATTTTCTGATGTAAAGTGTAATTTGTTTATTGTGTTCTGTAACATTGTGTAACCCAATGTAAAGCACTCTGATACCTCCGGGTCTAGCCAGCGCTATATAAAACTCTCAAAACAAAATAAATAAATAAAATAAAAGGTCTCTGCTGGCCTTCCCTATGTATCCAATGACCATATCAGAGACATCCTGCTTCTGACAATCTCTTCAGTGCTGGGTCATCGTCATTAGCATTCTCTGCACAAGAGTGTACAATGTAAGGCTCTGTTTATAGCACAAAATGACTGCTACTGAACTGAATAATGTTTCCTGTTTTTCGGATCAATCTGCTCTTTAGGATTTTTTAAAAACATTTATTACTTTACAAAATTATGTAAAAAAATATATATAAATATATATATATTATATACATACATACATATATACACATGTAGGATCAATCTGCTCTTTAGTATTTTTATAAACATTTATTACTTTCCCAAACTATTTACATTACATGAATGGCTATATGGGTGATTGATTGGTTGTCTGACTACATCTATGTTTGTCTGGGTGGCAGTGTTTGTGGGTGAAGAGGTGTGTGACTGTCTGTATGGATCAGTGAGTAGGTGAGTCAGTGGCTGTATGGGATACTGTTGCGTGTGTGAGAAGTTGTATGGGTGAGTGAGTGTCTGTATGACTGTGTTGGTGATTGAGTGCATGTGTCAGTATGGGTGAGTAACTGAGTATGTGAAAGGCAGTATACGTGAGTGATGGGGTATATGAGTGACTGTATGCGTGAGTGAGTGAATGTGAGAGTGGCTATATGGATGAGTGAATGCTTCTGTCAGTGACTATATAGCTGAGTAAGTATGTGTTACTATTTGCATGAGTAAGTAAGTGGGTGGGTGTGTAACTGTTTGGGTGAGTAAGTGGCTGTATGATTGCCTGTATGGATAAGTGTCTAGGTGTGTGAGTAGTTCTATGGGTGACTCACTCAGTGTGTGAGCGCCTGTATGGCTGTATGAGTGGATATGTCAATGGCTGTATTAGGGAGTAAGTGGGTCTATGAGTGGCAGTATGGGTGAGTGTGTGTAGATCAATTAATCGGTGAGTGGGTGTGTAAGTACTGGTATGGCTCTGTGAATGGGTTTGTGAATGGTTGTGTGGCAGTGGCAGTGGATGTATAAAAGATTCTATAGGTGTGTGAGTGGGTGCATCAGAGATGCTGTGGATGATGTCATCAGTGATGTCACTGACCATGTCATGAGTGATGTAATATGTGAGGTCATAAGCAGTGCATTGTGGGGGCGCAAGTTATAGTTAGCTCAGCTAACTATATCAGCTAAATTTCTCTGATTTTGTATGAGTGAAAGTCAGCCTAACTATAACATCCCTGTAACCTTTGGTTTTTTCCATGAATTTCTAAGGTATTTTAAATGCTAATTCCTAACTATAACGTCCCTGAAACCTGTGGTATTTTCAGTGAATTTCTAAGGTTTTTTAAATGCTAATTCCTAACTATAACGTCCCTGTAACCTTTGTTTTTTTCTGTGAATTTCTTAGTTTTTTTAAGTAGTAGTCGCATTTGCAGAGTGGTGGAGAAAGGGGGCTGGGCCTCCGACCAGCTCTAAGGAATTCCATTGCGTAGGACTTACAGGAGGTATCAGAAGGGCTTCTTGGCCCCCAAGGTCCTTCAGAAGTAAAGTGGACTTCATCAGTAGTGCGCCAGTAGGTACGTTTGCAGAGTGGTGGAGAAAAGGGGGGCGTTGCCTCCGAAGACCTCTTAGCAATCCCGCTGTGTGGGGCTTACTGGAGGTAACAAGAGGGGAAGTTGGCCCCAAGGATGTCCTTGTGGGCCAACTACCCCTACTGTTGCCTCCAGTAAGTCCCACACAGCGGGATTGCTGAGTTCTGATAGCAGGCCACGCCCCCTTTCTCCACCAGTCTGCAAACAAGGCTCCTGGCATGCTCTTGGTTGGGGGATGAAGTCCCCTTCACTGCTGGAGGTCCTTAGGAGCCAACTAGCCTACCTGTTACCTTCAGTAAGCCCCACAGAGTGGGATTGCTGAGAGGTGGTTGCAGGCCATGCCCCATTTCTCCACCACTCTGCAAACGCACGTCCTGGCGTGCTCTTCGTTGGGGGATGAAGTCCCCTTGCTTCTTGAGGGTCCCTGGGGACCAACTAGCCCTACTGTTACCTCTAGTAAGCCCCACACAGCTGGATTGCTGAGAGGTGGTCAGAGGCGACTACCCCTTTCTCCACCACTCTGCAAATGCGCCTCCTGGTGCACTACTGCTTGGGGGATGAAGTCAACTTTACTTCTGAGGCCCTCAGGACTCAAGGGGACCTCATCACCCCACCAGAAGTGCGCTGAGAGGCGCGTTTGCAGAGTAGTGGAAAAAGGAGCGAGGCCTCCGACCACCTCTCAGCAATCCAGCTGTGTGGGGCTTAATGGAGGTAACAGGTGGGCTAGTTTGCCCCTAAAATGCTTTTTTGGCCCTGGGGGTCCCTGTGGGACCCCCTGAGCAGGCCTTGGGGGTCAGGATGTTTCTACCTTGCCCCCTTTTTTTAAATTTTAACTTTTTTTACCTTTTTCCTTGTGACTCAGTTCAACCGAGTCACAAGATGACTGCCAACACTTCCTGGTTTGAAGTGTTGGCAGCCAATCAGATCTCAGGCACGAGATCTGGAGGGTTTGCGGATCCTCCGCGGCCATATTTGTATATCTGAGAAATGTTTACATTTCTTAGGAACTACTGAACGGATTTACACCATTTAACAAAAAGATTACACTCTGGACCAAGAGCTACCTTTTTGCCCAATTTGGTGCAATTCCGTTCAGCAGTTCGGGCTGTAGCTGCGTCAACAGTTTCCTATGGAAATTTACATGGAGAAAAAGCGTTTTGGCACCCCCCCCCTTTTTCTCGGCTCCTACTTGACGGATCACCCCTAAATTTTCAACAAGACAGCAGCTAAAGTGATTGGGCCATTAGTTTTGAACATTTTGCGAAGATTCGTCAAACGGCCCCAAAGATATTGGCAAAAGAAAAAACGCTTTTTGAATAGAAACAAGATCCTAACTATAACTACCTACTGGCAACCGCCAGTAGGTAATATATATATATATATATATATACATATATATATATATATATATATATATATATATATATATATATACATAAAATATAAGGGTTTCTGTAAGCAAGTATACATATATGCAAACTGTGATATACAAATTCCCTTACATCTTTAAAAGCATATGCATATGGACACACCTGTTAATGCCTTAAAATGTTCCCAATACATCACCAAAGACGTGAACCTGGCCCCTCCCTGCTTCTGTTCCTTAAAGGCATGTTTACCCACCATTTGCCTGCAACATCAGGCAGCGCCTCATACCTGCTGCTCTTGCACGTCCCACCTTCCCATGGGGAAGGATGGGAGGTAGAAACTATCAGCCTAGGCCCCTCCATCGCAGAACTCATTTCAAGTTGGGAGCACGCTCCTTCAGATACCTTGCGGCAAAAACATGGAATTCTCTTCCAATGGCCTTAAGAATAGAGCCATGTGAAAGCAAATTCCGCAAACAACTAAAGACCTGGATGTTTGCCAAAATAGAATAACATCCAGACTTGGAGTCCACGCGTCCTGTAATATCTGTCAAATAATTGAACTCCTCTTTTCTCTGGTGTCTTAGCGCGGGGACACACCGTGTGGTGTAACCAAGCACTCTATAAATTATTAAATAAATAAATAAATAAAGTTCCCCGCTAGAACTGAAAACTCAGCCTGGTATTCGGAAATTTTGTGAAATTATCAAAACTCAATTGTTTAAATATGCACCGTTTGGTCTGTTGGCATTTTGTCTCAACCAAATGCCAGGAGGCTATGTAACTGGAAGACGTCTGCACTACAAACGTCAAATAACCTAACAACAACGCCTGAAGCAAACACAACAAAAAAACTTGCTGACAATTCGTGTAGTTTCTTTGAGGGGTACTGTTGCTGTTTTTTCAAAATTATTTCTGATATACACAGACAATGAATATATACAACTTCCCATACACCACTGTACACTCACAATTCAAATGAATTTTTAATTTTCAGTGGAGTTACATAAACCAGAGAAAAGCAGGGGTGTAGCTATGGCTGGTGCAGAGGCACCAGGACCAAAACCCCCATTATTGCTGTATTTTACTACAACAACAGCAGTCAAAGAGGCAATTTCCCTTGCTTGCTCCAATGCCCAACGCATGCGAGCTAGGTTACTGAAGACAAGTGATTATGCACAAGAGGAGGAATATTTACAAGGAGTGTGGAACTGTGTAATATTTTACTTAGCATAAGCAACAGCCATTTTTGCTGTGGTGGCCATTTCGTTTCCTTCGTAATTCTCCCGTCCTCTGCTGCTCGTCTTTTCACTCTGCTTGTGTTATCTATTTTAGTTGACTTCCTGACTCAGCTAAAAGCAATGTACGTGCTGAGGGTTTGTAGCTGCCAGTGCACCTGGTCATAGATGTTAACTGTCAATCATTTACTGCTGCCATAGGCATTTCTGCTCCCCCTCCCACTTTGCTGACCAAGTGGTTATTCATCTGCCCTTGTTTGCTGATAACTATTTCTAAAACTTGTTCTTCCTATTTCTGTTCACATGCTACAGTGCAGAAAACCGGTATAAAAGGGACACAGTTTGTGAATTCAGCGTACTACCTCCTGCAGCACTTGAGAGTGCTGTGTGGACGTGGTCCCACTCATGAGTGATTAATAAACTTGTTATTTATTCGAACTCCAGTGCTGATCTCTATTTTGTTGGTCTTTGAACCCGTGGACAAGAGGGTGACCCTGCACCAGTGTACCCCTAAAAGGTACATTTCCACAATTGGCGCCCGACTTGTGGGGCCCCATTGGAGACGCGGCCATCTGAAGGAGTGGTCTTGACTGAGGATCGAAATCTTACTGAGGAAGCGCACTGCACGAGGAGACCTTTGTCTTTGCAGGCCGACGTGACTTTTCCGGTTTTCCCGATTTGACCCTCCAGGTGGTGGGCGGTCTCGACTGGGGTTTTCTTTGGCGCAAATCTGTAGTGACCATTAGGTCGACCGGAGATCGGCAGGTGGGAGTTGGAGTCTTCTGTTTGGTAAGGTCGCTAAAGCGGCACTCTTGATTTGTTAAGCCTGGGCTTTTTGTTTGAATTTGTTATTCAATCTTTGCAAAGTTTGAAGGCAGGTAATGTGGAGATTTTTCTCCTTTTGAAATATTTGTTTGGAGTAGTAATATTTTACACATATTGGTAAAGCATGCCTGTTCTCAGCACACTCCGTAGGTGGTGTTGCTGCTCTGGTGGTACCAAAGTAAGCTTAGAAAAAGTCAGCCGGCTCCCCTAGAGGGGACACTTAATAGAGACATGTATGTCAAATATGGTATTTCTTCCATAATGTACGGTCCACTATGGAACAAATACACAAAGAAAGATTCCGATCTGCAATGGCCAGTGAATGGGTCATTCGATATTAAAAAGGTTCAATATGTAGAGCAGTGTTTATTTAAAAGAAAAAGTAGACAGGATATGTTTGATTGTGTGCGTATGTGGGAGAAAGAAGTACGAAAGAGAGCGAAGAGAGCAGAAGCTATAGCAGAAAAAGAACAACGAAAAACGATAAATCAAAAAGCGCTAGAATTAAAAAATAAAGAAAAGAAGGAAAAAATAGAAAAAGAAGATAGGGAATGTCGATTAGAGGTAAATGGCCAGTACCCCATACTTAATAAACCTCAATATGACTGCATCCTATTAGAACGCCCCCCACCCCGTATACATTTCCCACTCCAAGTTCCCCTGATGAGGCTTCTGACGACGAGCATTTGTCTTCAGATGACAAAGAACAAGATAAACAAGATGGGCAACAGACTTGCTCTACTTTGACTAAAGCAGAAAAAGATAAATTAAACACCGCTGCTAGGGAGGAGGCTCGTCGGCCTCACGCTGCATCGCTCATTGTAACTATGGTTCAACAGTGGAAAAATATGGAGCAATTTTATTTTGTAGAAAAATTTGCTTGGGAGGTAATATTTGATTATAGACAAATTTCTCAGGAACTAGAGCCAGCTGATATAAATACTGATTATAAACGATTAACAGAGGGGACTTTCCTTTTTCGGCCTTATCTGATATGATTTGACGAGTGGTTAAAATACGAGACGCAACATTGCGTTTACGAAAGGAGCAAGAATTAGCTAGAAAACAGAAAGGTGTAGAAACAGTTCAATCCCCAGCACAGAAAGTAGATGCTCCGGTGGATGAGGTTGCACCTGTTAGTAGTACAGTTGCTATAAAACCTATGCGTGAAGCTGCACCCCTCTATGTTCCTCCTAAGGGTGCGGGAACAAATGATGATAAATCTTCGGATGATGCAAAGGGATATTTTATATATAACTGGCTTTACACTCCTTGGAGTAGAGCTGACGTGATGGCTCTTAAAGCTGCTTTGCCCGACCCCCGGAAAAATACTGCCGCCGTCTATGAGGAGGTGGAAGAGGCGGACGTGCAATGTATACACCTGGGGTGCCCCCTCTCCCTTGAGCAAATTTGTCCTCTGATCAGTGTGCTTATTGTAAAGAGACTGGGCATTGGCGTTCTGAGTGCCCTCTTTTGCGAGGTCAGCAGTACCAACGGGGAAGGGGTAGTGTGAGAGGACGCCCAGGGAATTCAGGAAACAGGGGAGGTACAGGAGCTTGTCCTAGGTTTGAGGCAGTTGAACAAGGGCCAAATTATTCTAATACTTTTGATAGACAAAATCAATACCAAATGTCTGATTATTCTGCTGATGCCCTTGCAGATTCCGATTATGCATAGGGATGCCTAGGATGGGGTAAAGAACCGGTTGAGGTGCCAGTAGATCAAATGGGTCCTTATTTTGACGCAAACGTCTTGGGATCTACTGATCGGTTTCTGGTTGATACAGGAGCTACCCGTAGTGCTCTGTCTAAAAAATTGGTTCCTACGGCTCCCCTGTCCGGCACAATGATAACATCGATAGGATTCGATGGGACACCTACACCTAGCCCGCTTTCACAGCCACTTGAATTCGGACTTGACAAATTCACTGCAGCATGTCCATTTTTGCTTTCCCCTAACACGCCGGACAACATTGTGGGTATCGATATGCTTAAATATTTTCGTGCTACAAAACGTTGTTCTCCGGAAGGTGTGCGTGTTATTTTAAATAACAATTATCCAATGGTTGAGAGATCCTGTCTTATCAATGAGGATGCCGCTCTGGCGTCCTTACCTAGTGTGAAGAAGGAACACTGTTATTGTTACCATTTCTTGCCTCCCATCATCACAAAGTCTCACGAAAGAAATTGCAATATTGTAGACAGCAGGTTACCTATTTAGGTCACCTCCTGTCTAAGAAGGGACGTGCACTCACACCAGACCGCATTCAGACCATTTTAGACACTCCTGTACCCCGCACTCAGAAGGATGTTCGTGTACTGATTGGCCTCACTTCTTTTTGTAGGCAGTTTTTCGCACATTATTAAACCTTTATTGGCCCTTTTGACTAAAGACACTCCGATGCCCCTCCCATGGACTGCTGAGTGCCAGAGCGCCTTCCAACAGTTACGCCAAGCCCTTTGTTCTGCACCAGTATTAGGTACCCCAGACATGTTGATCAGTGACTATTTGTCCCTGTTAACTGACAGCTTGTCTTCTATTTATCAGCAGGTGCGGGAAGCTCTTCCTTCGTGAGCCCTGCTGTGCTGACAGATCATCGCGACATTTTGGTCACCGAGAGAGGACGAGCTGCGTCACCTGAAGGACCTGAGGAAGTCTTCCCGGACCACACGATCCCTGGTGCATCTAGACACCTACTTCGCTCCAGATAGAAAGACACTTCATCACAGAAAGAGACTGTTTGAGCCACTGTCCTGGGTGGTTAAAGACTGACTACAAAGGGGGGTAGCCTTTTAGTGACTACTCGTCTCAACGTTAGTGAAGAAACCAACACCTGCCCAGGACCTTAGGGCATCATCTATTTTGTTGTTTGCCGATGAAAATGAGCTCGCCTAAGAAGAAGGAGATCGCTGCGACAACGTGCAACGGCTGTACAATCTGCATCCTTGGTCAGACTTTGACTGCTGCCATCATCGCTACTGTAATGTGGGTAGTGGAGGAAGTAATGCCTGGAGCCTCCTTACCTAACATTACTGTTACATCACTTGTTGCAAAAGAGAACCATCATTTTGATTTGCCGCAACATGAACAGGGATACCGGCAAAATCTGAGAAACAATTCATTTCTTCAAATGTTGCATCAGACACACCAGCTAAGCAATGTTACTAACTGTTGGGTTTTTGGCAAGATTCCTCCTCATCAGAACATAAAAGGAATCTCGTTGTCACCGCTGCCATTCTCTCACAATGGCTCATGCCCAGCTTGGTTCAAACTTCTATATGCCTCTAATGAACAAAGTCTGTTACCCCAACGAAGATGGGGACCCACAAGCAAAAGGGACTGCTTTAGAAATGGAAGAATATAGTAAAGGAAGTGCAGCAACAAACTATGTGTATCCAAATTCTAGGTCGGCTAAGGGAAATTGACCCCTTGTTATCTCTGTTGCCATGACCACTGGCCCCTTTTGTGTACAAAGTACAGGCGATGTGCCAGTGGGACACAGTAACTGTTCTACAGTGTTGCAGATGTCTACGAGAGGCCAAAGCAGCTTCCTTGCATCACGCCACACTTATTTTGTTTGTGGAACTAAGGCATACTACTTCCTACATCCAGGCTGGTCTGTGACCTGTTACATAGCCTTCCTTCTACCACCTGTGTTTTTAGCTCCCCCAACCTACCATCAAGATTTGCAATTGTTCGATCACCATGCTGGTAGTAGGGGAAAACGTGCAATCGATGTCTCTGTAGTCGACCAGAGAGAGACCACATGGGAACAATAAAGACTTTAACAGAGGATTCTTCTTCTTTGATGGCCCAGTACAGAACAGTAAGCTGGTCCGTCGCCTCACCCGTACAATGGAAGCAGTGATCAATCAGACAACTGCGGCCTTAGGGAACTTGACAGAAGAACAAGCATCGATCCGCATGGTTGCTTTGCAGAATAGACTTGTTCCAGATGTTATTCTGGCTGATCGAGGTGGAGCATGCTGTATCATTGGATCCAGCTGTTGTGTCTTCACACCGGACAATTCACTTTCTGTATATGCGGTCATCTCCAAACTACACAAAATAGCTACTTAGATGCATCAAGACTCAGGAACATGGACTTGGGCTGGATGGTTCTGGAGCGTATTTTCTGTATGGGGTTTAAAAATATTATGGGCCTTGTTCATAATTATTGCAGTTCTCTTTTCTTGTTGTTTATGTATCCAATGCGGGCCAATGCTTTGTTCCCTCTGTATTTCCACTTGTACTACTTGTCTACCATCTAAAACGAACGTCCAAAATGTAAATGCCCGTTTAGCAATAGACCGAGAAGTCAGCAATATAATGTTAATTGATATACATGATGTTTATCGTACCCCTTTTAAGCATAAGAAAATGTCTTAGCTTATGCTAAAAGGGTCGTCTGTGGAAATGTGTAATATTTTACTTAGCATAAGCAACAGCCATTTTTGCTGTGGTGGCCATTTCGTTTCCTTCGTAATTCTCCCGTCCTCTGCTGCTCGTCTTTTCACTCTGCTTGTGTTATCTATTTTAGTTGACTTCCTGACTCAGCTAAAAGCAATGTACGTGCTGAGGGTTTGTAGCTGCCAGTGCACCTGGTCATAGATGTTAACTGTCAATCATTTACTGCTGCCATAGGCATTTCTGCTCCCCTCCCACTTTGCTGACCAAGTGGTTATTCATCTGCCCTTGTTTGCTGATAACTATTTCTAAAACTTGTTCTTCCTATTTCTTTTTTTTTTAAATTTCTTTTTATTAGGTTCATCAGTAGTTATGCATACAATACCAATCAGTGTTACCGACAATCACATATTACGTCATTACAGTATCGAGGGGGAGAAAAGTAGCGTTTACATAGTGACTACATCTCGATCACCACCTCATCTCAGTTCGAGTTCCACCAATGGGGAGATACAGATAGTCCCACGGTAAAAATTCCATTTGCCCCACTTCTTATCCCACTTCTTAGGGCACCCACGCGTTGTAAATACTTCCTTTTCTGCAATCATACATTTGTCAAGTTCTTTTTCCCATGCCCGGATAGACGGTGAATTCGCTGCCCCCCATCCCCTGGCTATTTCTCGTTTAACAAGGGTATAGCCCAATGTGGCCAGCTGCTGTTCTACGTCTGTGAGGTCCGTGGCCATCCAGATATTGAGTGGGCCCAGCCCTGGTGTGAGAGTTATTGCTTTCCCCAATGCAGTCTGGATATGTGTCGTGGCCCCCTCCCATAGTCGCGAGAGCTCCGGGCACTCCCATATTGTATAATAAAAGGTAGCTGTTTGGTTGCATCCCCTGAGACAAAGTGCGTCGGACCGGGCACCTATTTTAGCCAATGTCACTCCTGTTAGGTATGACCTATGAAGGATCCTAAGTTGTATCAGTCAGAAGCGGAGGGTGATAGCCGCTTCTTTGGGGGACATCAGGGCTGCCTGCCAGTCCTCATCATCAAGTGGTCCCAAGTCTCCCTGCCACTGTTCCCTGAGTTTGTGGAATGTATCGGGTAGGTTGTTACATAATGTTTTGTAGGTCAATGATATGGCTTTTGAGTGTAGCGGCCCATCGAGCAGTCGATCTTCTAGCGGTGACGACTCTGGTATCTCCGTGAGGTATGGAAAGGCGGTGGTGAGGGCGTGTCGAATTTGCAAGTATCTAAAGAGTTCCCCTTGTGCCATCTGATATTGTCCCTGGAGCTCCTCAAATCTAAGGATCGACCCTTTTTTAATCAGATCTCCGACTACTGAAATCCCAATATTATCCCACTTGTCGAAGCCAGGTTGATAGCAGAGAGAACCCAACCTATGGGCATACCACAGCGGTGTCGCTTTTGTGAGGACATTGGACCAACCCAGACGTGAATTCACCTGGTGCCAGATCGCTACAGTGTGGGAGAAGGGCCCAAAATATCACTCTTTCCTGACTTTCGAGTATAGTGCCCCTAAGTAACCAGATCGCCCAGTCTGATATCTATCTAATAAATAGGCGGGATCATTAGGGGAGCGGTAAATCCAATGGTTCACCACCACTAATTGCGAAGCCCAGTAGTAGAGTCTAAGATCTGGGAGGGCTATTCCCCCATCATACCACCCTTTCGCCAATTTTTTAGTAGCAATGCGGGGGGCCTTGCCATCCCAGAGCAGTGTGCGGACCTCGCTTTCTACTGCTGAGAAGTACGTGTCCGGGACTCGGTGTGGGCAGTTCTGGAGAATGTACAAGAAGCGACTCTGGGAACATTACCCACCAACAGAGGCGCAGTGCACCTTGAAACAGAGATCACTAAGACATTGGACCAATGCGCACCGAAACTTAAATCTAAAGCCAGAAAATCGGTATCCGAAAGGTGGTACACAGCAGAACTTAGGACGCTGAAAAAAAAGTGTAAAACACTAGAACACAATTGGCGACTGTCTAGATCGGACACTGATAAATCAGTGTATAAAACAGAACTCGGGCTATACCCATGCAATAAAGAAGATCAAAAGGGCATACTTTGCACAACGAATAAATGAGAACACAAATTCGGTAAAAGAACTTTATAAAATAGTGCGCGAGCTATGCAAACCAACCTGCATGTCCCAAAACCTGCTCCCTTCAGCAGAAAGCTGTGAAAAAATCAGCAATTTCTTCACGGACAAAATAGGCACAATCTATTCGTCATTTAACAATACCACTCCAGCGAACTTTATCAACTGGGAAAATAGAGACCCTCATCCCATGCATTTAGACGGCTTCGTCCCTTTTACAGAAAAAGAAGTTGCCAAAGCAATGGGGGAAGTCAAATCAGGATCCCCTCTCGACCCATGTCCACACTGCGGGGCATATTAGCAAGGGCACTATCGCCGCTTTAGCGGCACTTTTTGCCGCTAAAGCGGCGATATTTATATCGCCCTATCAGCAAACTGTCTCTAACAGCAGTTAGCGACAGTTTGCGGGCATTAGCGCCCGTTTTTACCGCTTTGCATGTCAGCGA
Source organism: Calotriton arnoldi (assembly GCA_963921515.1). Lineage (NCBI taxonomy): Eukaryota > Metazoa > Chordata > Amphibia > Caudata > Salamandridae > Calotriton > Calotriton arnoldi. The sequence continues at coordinate 1,086,397 of CAWUFW010006663.1, forward strand.
TATTTATCGCTAATGACATGCAAAGTGGAGCGTTCCACGAACAAACCTGGGAAACACTCGCTAACAGGCCTATCGCCTATTAGCAAGGTGGCCATGGCCCCAGTTAGCGACGTGAAAGTCGCGCTAACCGGGGTCATCGCCATTTATTTAACACCTGCAATTAGCAGGTGTTAGCCATACCTAACATGGGGGGTGGATTATGCTGATACGACCACAGGGTCGTATCAGCAAGGTGTTCTCCCTACTCCATGCAACATCGCTGTTTTTTCAGCGATGTTGGCCCATTTCCCCGCTATCGCTGGAATATTCATCGCCATAGCGCTAATCGTTGCTAATACAGCGTTAGCGTGGCGATATATTCCAGCGATAGCCAGCGATAAAAAAATCACGCTAAGCAGGGTTAGCGATGATTATCGCCTCTTCTTGCTAATATGCCCCTTCATTTTTTCACAACTTATACCTACCCTGTGCCCTTACATCACACAGCTGTTCAACCAATCCCTGGAGACAGCTGTCTTCCCAGAGATCTGGAAACAGGCCACAGTAACCCCTCTACTGAAAAAGATAGGATCTGATGTAAATAGCCCAGCCAACTATAGACCAATTTCTCAACTCCCCTATCTTTCCAAGGTACTGGAGAAACTTGTCAACAGACAGTTATCTAATTACCTAGAATCCAATGAGTTGCTTGACCCCTCACAAACAGGTTTCAGGGCCACTAACAGTACGGAGGCAACTCTCTTGGCTGTCCTAGACAATATAAGATCATTGATGGACCAGGAAAGGCAGTAGCCCTGATCCTGCTGGACCTGTCGGCGGCTTTCGACACTGTCTCCCACCAACTTTTATTGGAAAATTTGCACGAAAAAGGGATACATGCAAAGGCCCTTCAATGGCTCAGCTCATTTTTATGTAACAGAACTCAAACTGTGCAGCTAGGTGCTTTTTATCTACTCCAAAAAACCTCAGTTGTGGTGTCCCGCAGGGAGCATCCCTGAGCCCCACACTATTCAATGCCTATGTTTCATCCTTGGCAAAAATTGGCACGAAATGGGGCTTTGGTATTTGCTCCTATGCGGATGAAACCCAACTGACAATAGCCATCGGAAATGGGCATGATGACACCAGAGCCAAACTCAACAACTGCCTCACTGAGATGGCAACCTGGATGTCAGCGCACTGTTTAAAGCTTAACGCAGAGAAATCTGAAATTCTGCTTCTCGGCGGAGCCAATCATATCTGGGATACATCCTGGTGGCCCCACTCTTTGGGTGCGGCACCAGCACCAAAGCAGTGCGTAAAAAACTTGGGCATCATCATTGATAACACCCTATCGATGCAGGACCATGTGCGGACCCTGTGTGGTAGAAGCTCGCCACACTGAAGCTCCTAAAAGGCTTTTTCCTTGGATCCCACTGGAAAGCAGGAGGACTATCACACAAGCCCTGCTTGTCAGCAGGTTAGATTACGGAAATGCACTCTTTGTTGGCATGCCAGATTACCTTTTTAAACGTCTGCAGGTGATACAAAATGCAGCGGCTAAACTGGTGTGCAATGAGGGCAGATACAGCTCCGCGACAAAATGCCTGAAGCAACTTCACTGGCTGCCCATGCGCCAAAGAGCACGATTTAAACTCCTAGGACATGCACATAGGGCACTTTATCGCACAGGCCCCAAGATTCTCCAGAATAGAATCAAATTCTACGTCCCGCTCAGGTGCTTAAGGTCACGTTCTTTAGCATTAGCTGAGACAAAAAGAATCAGCAAGAGCAGGACAGGTGGACGCACCTTCTCGCACCTTGCAGCACTTTATTGGAACGAGCTTCCGCTGGAACTACGGCTAACTGCAGAACACATGGCGTTCAGGAAAAAACGTAAAACTTATTTATTTCCTTAACACTGCCGCTACCACCCTCAATTAGACTAAACTGACTCATCACTCTCCGGATACACTAGTGCCGTGATATCCCAGTGGGATGAATGTTGCGCTTTATAAATAAATAAATAAAAAAGGGTTGGGTCGGATGTTGCATATATTCCCAGATATCGGAAGCCCTCCACTGCCACCTCCACCGTGCAGTTTAATGGGAGACGAGGAACCGGGCCCTGAAGCACAAACAACACCGACTTACTCCAGTTTATTTGATATCCAGAGTATTTCCCAAAGTTCGTAAAGATGTTCAGGACGCGGTGTATGGACCTATATGGGGAGGCGAGGTATAGTAAAATAACGTCAGCGTACAGGGATATTCGATCTTCCTGACCCTCCGCCAATTTCAAGCCCCTCACCATAACATCCCGACGGATCCAGCCGGCCAACGGTTCTAACATAAGGGAAAATATCAGTGGGGACAGAGGACAGCCCTGACGAGTTCCCCTCCGCAGTGTGAATGCCCGTAATGTGTAGTTATTAACTCTCACTTGACCCTGTATATCGGTGTACAGTAGTTTCACCCACCCCAAGAATTTCGGACCGAATCCTGTCCTTGCCAGAACTTCAAACAGATACGGCTGTTCGTCCTATTTCTGTTCACATGCTTACAGTGCAGAAAACCGGTATAAAAGGGACACAGTTTGTGAATTCAGTGTACTACCTCCTGCAGCACTTGAGAGTGCTGTGTGGACGTGGTCCCACTCATGAGTGATTAATAAACTTGTTATTTATTCCAACTCCAGTGCTGATCTCTATTTTGTTGGTCTTTGAACCCGTGGACAAGAGGGTGACCCTGCACCAGTGTACCCCTAAAAGGTACATTTCCACAGGAGATATCGCCACCAGAACATCACTTTTAGTGACGCTCTGGAAGCAATATCCCCTTCTCCTTATTTACAAGGCAGCGTTAAGTCACTTAACGTGGCTTAATGCCGCCTTGTAAATAAAGCACCTTTTCACACTTCACTAAGCGTGAAAGGGGCGTACAATGGGTGTTGCAGTGGGCGTTCTGCAGCAAAACCCATTGCATTGTTGACGCCGCCCCGTATTTAAAAGGAAGAGGCAGCACCAAAACCTAGGACCTGGTCAAACCTGGTCTTTAGATGGCGAGACGAGGAGAAATTATTAATTTCTCCTCTTACTTTGCTCGTTCTATGTGTGCTGCTGCAGCACACATAGAAGCAGCAAATCGCCTTTAAAGATTGTTTATGTGCAGGAAGGTGTCCCTTCCTGCACCTAAACAATTGCCCCTGCAGCGCAGGCACTCTTGCAACATGGCGCAAGGGTGCCTGCGCTGGAGCTAGACAGCTTTTTTAGCACCAGCGCTAGGGGAAACACAGGGGTGCACCGTATTTTTGTAAATACGGTGCATCCCTGCGTTTAAAAAATGTCGCAGCACGGCGTTACCAATTTTGGAGTAACACCGCACACCGACAATTTATTGTAAATATCCCCGAGGTTTGGAAGGCTGTAAAACTAGGATTAGGGTGTGAACCTAACCTCTAGTTCAATAAGTACCAGAGAATCTGCAATTAATCGGCATGCAGCGGTTGATAAAAGCAAATCAGATTTCACCTTAGGTCTGGCCTGAGGTCTACCAGTGATTGTCAGTTTTGGTACGTCATATGCCTTTGCTTTCGTTCCCTTCTACTCTGAAAAACCAACTCAGATAATTTACAGAGTTGCAGTAGGAATTTGGGCTCGTCCCTTTACAGTTTAGTCGCTATGTGCAGCTCAGGCGTGCGTTGACGCCCTAACGATGATTGGGGTTGCGGGGGGTGAGCGGGGTATTGCAGAGATTAACCCACTAGAAGCAAAGATAGTGATGGGTGAATCTCCTGGCAAACAGATTTCAAAAGAAGGTAAAATGTTAACATGCATGGCACATTTGCTTCACTGCATGTCTTGGGGTGGTGCAGATACAGACTCACTAGAAGACATTGACTAGCAAATGGCATTAATGGACCCCTTCCCCCGAGAAATAGTGGCATCACCCACTTCAGGCTCATTCAGTTCAATTATTTACCCTATATACTTTCTGAGGTCCAGGCAGTAGAAGATTCAGGGAGACCCCTCGCTGAACTGCCCAAGAATGCCAGGCGGCTGAAGGAAACCTTCTCCACATGGTCTTTGAATGCGGAGTAACTCATCCATTTTGGGAAGGGGTGGCCATGATAGTATCAGGGTGCTGGAGCATCATATAATTTTGACCCCATAAATCAGTCTATTACGTACAGTAGATGATATTGAAACGAGCCAATGTAGGAAGTCAGTCCTGAAGCTGGGGTTGGTCCTAAATGAGACATTGCACAGCTGTGGTTACCTACAGAGGCATCTAGTCTGGAGAAATAGAGTTCGCAGGCAGATGATTGTACACCACTGGAACAACAATTCATGCAGTGGTTGAAGTGCATTAAAAATGTATGGAAACTGCGATGCTGCAGGCAATGGGGGCGAGGTCAGTGAGCGTGGGGGCGGGGCCAAATGTGTTTAAAAAAATAAAATAGTCCGTACTTTTTTTGGTCTTTTTCCATCACGTAACTTCATATAAAATAAAAAAATATGATTTAAAAAAAAAAAAAATGTTACTCAGTGGGAAATGCACTATAGTACATTATGAAACTTCTATTAGGTAATGCACTGAAGAAGTCTATTGTGTAACCAGCGAGCCACAGAATGAAATCTTGGTTGGTGCAGTCAGTGGAGAATAGTGACTTGTGTATTTTTAGTGCTACTTGGTCACAGCCTGTGACAGAAAGCACTGTTAATATGCAAGTCATTATTTTAAACTTGCCTTACACACAGTATGAAATAGAATGCTACAAAATGCACAAAAAGGTTTAAGATAAAATGGTTCTTCCAAAATACAGATTTTAGTAATACCCAGACTGTCCCTAATGCAATTTTTTTACATAATTGTCCCGTCAACACCTCGACTGTGAGAGTAAGCGCTATATAAATACAATTACAGTGAACAGAACGCAATTCCCGGCTCAGCTGTTAACTCTTTGCACTACCACTCCAAAATAATCTTTGTCATCACAAAGCTTCGAGTGATTCGATCAATTAAAGTCAGTACCGGCTCCCAAGCATCCTTTACATTTGCATATTACCCTTAACATTTGCAGAATTAACTCGTTGAGCACATTTGCAGGAAACTCACTGATGGCACACTTCAGCTGAAGCATTTAAGCTATAGGAATTAACCGTCCCGGGACGTTTGTCTTTTTACAAAAAGTAGGGGGAACGGTTTTTCATAATTCAAAAAAACTATAGGCGTGTTGTGCCCTTTCGATCCTGCCCACTTCGACCTCTGCATTTATGGGGTCATAGGATTTGCATGCAAACACCAGAAAGTGTGGGGAGCATGGATATCGTTCCTTGAAGTCGTATAAATGATACTGGCACTGGTACGTACTGATGAACAAGGTGTGGCTTAGAACCTATGGGTGAAGCCATGTACATGAATATGATAGTATTTATTGGTCTACATAATGCATCAGAATGCATGCACTATTATTAAATGTAATGTTGTGTTCTTGAAATTCCCCTAAAATGGTTTCTAAAAACCACAAATAATAACTTCAAACAATGGACCTGTAGCAGGACCAGTAGAAAGTTGTTGCCAACATGGATTTACCAACAGGGCAGAAAGCTCCCTTACCTAACAAGCACACAGAAGTGACTGGAAGGCAGCCTGTAAGCTTGTTACAGAACTGTAATAAATAATTAATAAAACACTAATTAGAATGGGAAAGAATAAGTTATTAGCACTGCCATATTATTGATATTATACATCTCTCTCCCTCCCTCTTAATTTTTTACATTTTAGGTTACAAATGTTTTCTGGATGTCGTTTGTCTTTCTTCCAAATGTGTTTTACCACAGGAATGTTCCAGAGCTTATGGTACAGGATGTCGCAAAATGAAAAAATATCACCCTAGACAGATGGTACTAGGATTTGATTTGCCTAGTGTGATGTCTGAGGCCGAACAAGCACTCATTACTTGGGGAAAGGGTGAAAAGTAAAGCCAAAAAAGCATCTAGTGGCACAATTTGACAAATATATATGCTAAAAAAAGTTATCGTTTCAACAAGCAGTTCTCAAGGGGAACTAATGGAATATTGCAAAATGTCGTTTATGGCACACAGAAGCACTATTTCAACACAATTGTATAATGAATGTCTAAGAGAACACTATGTGAATGACAAGCGAGACAATGTTGTACAATTTATTATGAGTCACTTTCTTTCATTCATCGCTCAATTGGGAATGGAAAATTGTATAAGCACATGAGATGCAGTCAATATGTCTTTGTAACAAAGTGGATTATTATTTGCGGTGAGCGACTGCCCTTCTCAGGGAATAAGAACACTAGATGTCAGGATGAGCCCTCAAAGTCACAAAATTAACTTCAGCGCAATACCCTGGTAGCTATGGCACAGATGGCACACATGGCACATGGCCAAAGTGTAAAGTATTTGTGCAGTACCAAAACAGTAATAAAGTCAAAACTCCACACAATCACCCAAATTTAAAAACTAGAGTAAACTTTAAGAAACAAAATGAAACCAAAACAACAAAAATCCATTAAGGTGAAGTGGAAACTGAATTCTTAAAGTTTTCAGAAGAAAGAGTACCAAGAAGCACAGAGATCCAATGATAGTCTATGGGACCTATAGACTGGACTTAGGCGCGATTTGACACTAACTGAGATGTAGCCCTAGTTGAATACTACAAGTGGATTCGTCCCGGAAAAAAGTATGGAAGTCAAAAAGTTCGGAAAAGTTTGTAAGTCCTGCTTCAGAAAGTGACCGTCACTTTTTTGAAGAAAAGCATTGACATTTCTTCTAAGTTGCAATACAGAAAGGGACTTTGTCACTTTTTGTGAAGAAAAATCCTCCTTAAAAGGTCTGCCATTGAAATTGTAGCCGCGACCGTGAATCCGAAGGCCGGATACTTGAAGCAGGTTGGTTCCTCTGGAGCCTTGGAGAATTTGCGCTGACAATTTTTAAAGTCCTATTGCAGAATGGGACTTCGTAGGTTTTTTTTTTGGAGGTGCTGGGATCCTTGACCGGAACAAAGCTGAAATTCAATCTGATGCTTTGGAACTGCTGTTCGATACTTTTTCCAGTGATCTCTGCTGAGGCTGTAGAAGAAAAGTTTTCAAAAGTTTTCAGTATTTCTTCTGGTGCCCAAACTAACACAGGAGTATACGTCTAAGGCCCCAGGACCTAATGGGAGGCATTCAGATATTCTCAGGGTGCCAGGCAGAGGCCAACAGAAAAGTTTAGTCCTGGTCCAGTTGCCACTGGTCAGCTGGGTATGTCAGGAAAAAGGCCTCTCGCAGCTTGTTGTGTCCCTATAGCCACACAGGAGGTCAGCCAACCAGCATTTAAGTCCTCTTCTTTGGCCTGGATACAAGAGGGTGCAGGTCCAGTCCTTCAGGGATCTTTCAGGTCACAGCCTGCAGGTCTAGTCCTCTTCTGATCTTCCGCAGCTCCAGAAAGTGGGCTGGGGATGCCAAATTTATGCCTGGCACCACCTAGTGGGTGGAGATTACTTCTGGGCACTTCCTAACAAATGGGGTAAAAGTTCCCAGGGTAACCCTATCTACTTTTTCAGCAGTTCCTGTTTACCCTACTGCAAACAATCCCACAGCGCCCCTCACTCTCAAAATCTAGGATGAGGAAAGCCTTCTTCCCCTTGTGTAGAACCTGGGTGCTCACCCAGAGGTATGGCCAGGGTAATGAACGGTCCCATCCTATGTGGCCACTCAAAATCGGTTCTGGGGGTAGGTTTCCTCCCATGGGCTTTGGTATAGCCTGACTACGAGGACAAAGGCTGGGCCTTTCCAAGTGTCAGCTAACGTTTGCTTGTGACAGGGCAGGCCCCATTTAATTTAATGAAGTTCCTGGCTACACCCTAACTGGTTTTCCTTCAAGGGGAAGAAAACTTGGATGTGTAAAATTCACGTAATCTGCTTTAGCATAATTACATGAAATTATGGGAAAATTATGCATATTTGCGCAATATGCAAATATGCCATTCATGCTATATTTTAGCACACAATGCATCCTTGTGTCAACTTTTGGAGCGAGAATGCATTAAAACAAGAGCATACCGAACTACAGTCTCTTGTGTTCTGTTCATGTGCGTTCACTGTAAATTTTTACTGCAATTACTGTAATTGTGGAATTTACAATACATTTTTGTCGCAAACCGCAATGGCTGCAGTGGCATGATGGCATAATTTCGAGAATTTCACATAACAAACATAGCACAAAATTCCCAAAAAGATGCATATTACACTGACATACTTTAAATTTCCTCCAGGCCTAAACAAAACACCTCCACATACCCAGGCCATTGTCTCTGCTCTGTTTGCACTTTTTACACCTCTTTCACACCTCATTCAGGCCAAGCGCAAGCAGGGCAGTGGTTGGAAAGCTAATGCAAATTAGCGCCCTGCAGCTTCAGGCAGGGTAGAGGTAACTTTTTTAAAGTTATATTTCCGAAATATTTGCTAAAAATCCAATTTCACCTTTAGACTGGATTTTTATTTAATATGAAAAAGTCTTTGGATCCCCTCCCGATCTGTATCTGACTACTCCGCACATCAACTCCACAACACAGTCAACATAACCACCTCGCCAATTAAAATTCTTTCACTAAACACCAAGGGCCTGAATCACCCGTTCAAACGTAAAACGATGGCAGATTACTGTAATAGGCTAAAGGGGCATATTATATTACTACAGGAAACACATCTTGACTCCATTAGAGATGCTCACTTTTATTGCTCATGGATAGCGGAGCCTGTGCTTTCCCCAGCAATACATAAGAAATATTGGGGTTTTATTATAATATCTAGGACATCTGAAATCACTGTGCTACCTCGCTCACACGACCATCAAGGTAGATGGCTTATAACCAGAGCTAAGAAAAAAGACAGGGAATTCTTTATTGTGAACCTTTATTCCCAGAACAACAATTCGGTGGAATTCTGGAACGATCTTGACAAACAACTATCAGAGCTGCCCCACAATTTAGAAGGGAGTCTGGGTGGAGATTTCAACTTAACAATGAATGGGACCTGACAGAATATGGACACACAAATTCCTGGGTAGCAGGTCACACAACCAAATAACATAACATATGTAAAGGGCACGTTCACCCAGAGGTCTCTTGGCGCTGAATAACAGATGTTCATTGTTACCCAACTCAATGGTACTCATTTTATCGACCTCAGATGGATGAAAGGCTGAGTGGACCCGCCGGGATTTGAACCTGTGATCATGAGGTCGAACACAGGCCCCTGCAATGGACGCATTAGTCCACTGAGCCACCAGACCCGGCCTATGAAATGAAATCATGCTGAGAGAATAACAATATTTTGGATGTATGGAGGTTATACAATCCATCAGGCAGCGACTACACATTTTATTCTCCACCACAACATCCCTTCTCCAGGATCAATTATGTTATGGTCAGTAAACAGCTACTTTCTATGTCCCTCAACCCCAAAATAGAATCAGTAGTAATTTCGGACCATGCTGGTGCATCTCTATGACCTTGATATAGGTGACCCCTTCCAACCCCCTAAAAATTGCGCCTCGATGATGAAATGACGAAAACGCTGCTGAGGATACCTCTGCCATTACTAGATGGGACATGCAGAAACCCACCCTCAGAGGGTTCCTGATAAACCTAATATCTATAAAAAAAAGACCACTGGCAAGCAATTAACAAACCTAAAATCAGAAAAAAAACGATTGGACATTAAATCAGACGTAAGAGGGGAAATTACATAATTTACAATACAAGTGTAACAAAATACTGAGCAAAAGAGCCCAGAAGTGGTTAGAAATTTCTGCAGCTGGGAAAATGTTCACCAGAAACAGAGCCAGGAAAATACCTGCAAACTATTTGAAATATACCAGAAATAAAGCCCTTATATCCGCTATTAGGAACACCTCTGGGAATGTTGTTACATCAACCCAGAGCATTCTGAATGCTTTTCAAGCCTTCTACTCCAACCTTTATAATTCTAACAAAACACTTCCCTTAAATATGTGCACTGAATACTTAAAATTGTGTGTTCTCCCACACGTATCCCAAGAGGACTGACTATTTCTCGATGCACCCATCGAGAGTGAGGAGGGTTTGAAAGCCATCCACAGCCTTAGCTCCAGGAAGGCCCCAGGACCCAACGGTTACTCAAGTAAATTCTATACAGCCTTTGCCGAACTGGTTGTCGATCTCTTGAGCACACTCTCTTGCAAATACGCTAAATCTGGGTATATTATAGGCTCTGCAACTGAAGGCACAATACTAGTCATCCCAAAGAAGAGGAAGGACCACCGGGATGTTCAGAACTTTAGACCCATATCATTATTCAACCTTCTTTGCAAAGTAAATGCTAAAATCATCGCGAGCACAATAGAGATTGGCATCCTAAACCTTATGGCACCCTCTCAGACTAGTTTCCTAAAAGGTAGACTGGCCGCAGATAACATTAGACTATTCTGCCAAGCACTTGATAAGGCGAACCACGTTAGGTCTCCAAAAGCAGCATTGGTCCTTGATGCAGAGAAGGTCTTTGATAAGGTCTCATGGACCTTTCTACATGCAACATTGCACAAATATCAATTTGGGGAGTATTTTATTTGCATGGTTATGGCACTTTGCTCAAATCTGATGGCGAAAGTAAGGTATAATGGACAGCTCTCCCAGTCTTTTTCGATGTCCCGTGGCACTTGGCAGGGCTGCCCTCTCTCCACTCCTGTTCCTGCTAGTCATTGAGCCGATGTTATCAATGTTCTGATGCAATCATAATATCAAGGATCTCTCTTTCAGCACTGTTAGACAGTTGGTAGCTGCTTATGCCTATGATGTTCTATTATTTAACTGAATATGCTGATCAGGACATTCCCCACATTTTAAGTGAGATAGAGAGATACTCTTCAGTCTCAGGATGCTCTCTTAACAGAAACAAAACTAAGGTTTTCTCACTAAATGTCCAGTGCACTGCATTAGTGGTTGGCAATTCGAACACGAAGTGGCAACCAGATGCCGTCAAGTACCTAGGTATCTGATTTGGTAAAGATCGGAAAAACTCCCTGGCCATTAAAGAAAACAAAATGCTGTCCAAAATTAAAGATTTATTGAATGTATGGTCTCCCAAACATGTTGCCTGGTGGGGTCGGATGTAGATGGTCAAAATGATGATAGCCCCATTGGTTAACTTTCTTTTAAATATGTTACCAATTTCACTCTCATCCTCCTTTTTTAAAGCCATGGACAAACACACCTCTGAGTTCCTATGGAAAGGGTAAGAGGGCCACGATTTCCTGGAATATTTTGAAAATGAATAAGACCAAGGGGGGCCTTAACCTCCCTGTCTTTCCAAGATACCATCAGGCTTTTCTGGCCTCCCAGGACTCCTGGTGGTGCAGGACACAGGATGATGGGGCTCCGATTAATATACTCTTTGCCCCTCAGCTCTACCCTCTCTATCTGTCATGGTGCAATACTACCACTGGAACACTCGAAGCCCATAATCGTAGCTATGATATCGACCTTATTACTGATAAACTATTGAGTAAGAGAATGACAAACTCGGTGCAAGCCTCCTTGTGGCGCAACCATAAGATTAAAATGGACACGAAAATGATATACTGGGAGATATGGGCAAACAGGAGCAAAAACACAATAGGGGATTTAGGAAAACATCTCAATCCCATACCTTTCTCTAATCTGCGTATGAAAGTTGATCTCCCTGACACGGAATTCTATAATTTTCTGAAATTAAAGATTATAATTGGGAAACTGACCCAGCCCCACACTCCTGACCTTTCTGGGTTGCTTGGTAATTTTAGATGGATGGGACACTTGGCTTCAAGTATTTACAAACTGCTCAAGCCCACCAAAAGTTACTTACTGAGAGGTCTGAATAAGAGATAGTCAACATACATTCAATCTACACATATGCCTTCCTTTACAGATGCAAGATGGAGGAAAATATGGCAATCCCCTTTTTTGGCAAAAATTACCTCAGCCTTAGCTCAATCCAGGTTTTGGTCTACACATGAAACCTGTTGGACACCTGCCAGGCTTTACAAATTAGGTCTATCCAAGATGGACATTTGCTGGAAGTGCGGGGAGGGTGTGGGCTCACTGGAACACATGTTCTTTACCTGTAAAATGATTCAGCCGCTTTGGGGCAGAATATAATCCCTGAATCAAGATATCTTTCAAAGATTGCTCAAGATCGAAATCTTGACAGTTACCCTGAGAATCTCAGCGAATCCATCTCCAGTGTCTCTCCATGAGCAGGACTTGCTACTACCAGACCTACTGCTTGCGCTGGATGCCAGGGTGATCTTAATGGAGTAGAAATTAACATCTGCGATCTCCTTCAAAAAGTGGTGGAACATGTTATGTTCGACTAGAAGTGTAGACAATATAATGTACAAGAGACTACATACTGCATCCAGCGCAAGACACTTATGGGACTCTTTTGAAATATACTTAAAGAAATCCAAACCACCATAGGTGATACTTTGCTGCACAGGTTGTTCAGTGCATCGACGGTTGATATGTTGGACACCTGAAAGCGTCGGTACCGTCCAGCTAGAGGACTGTGATGAGCTTGCCACCATCACACAGTATATTCACCCTTTCTTCCTTTCATTTTCTCTCCTCCCCATCTCTTTGCTTATCTCTCTAGCTCGTTTCTTCTTTTTGTTTGTTTTGTTGGGGTTTTTCTATCTTTTTCTTCTTCTTGGTCTTGGTATTGTGCACTTCTGCTTGGGATACCAGATTAGCCAACCTCTCGGGGGAGATCTTACCATTTACCTCAGGATGTGGGCGTTAATGTGTTGCTCCACAGTAATCTCAAATTCCTGCGTCCCCAGACCATGATTTAGTCTAATATACATAAGGATTTTATACCACAAGATTATTGTTGTTCCCCTGAATACCACCCTGGTGATGTATTACACTTCAGAAGTGTACTGAACATGTTTTGGTTCTGATATAAAAATCAATAAAATTGGTTGAAATATAAAAAAGTATTTTGATGGAGTCTGTAGCTCATACAGGTCAAAAGTTATAGATTAAATACTTTGACTTTCACTATTTACCAGTTAGAGCCTGAACAGTGACAATGCTGCTTTGGGACTAGTCACTGGGGGAATGTGCCATTTCTAATGTCACATGTGTTCCACTCTTAAATATTATGCACCCTACCTTGTGGGCAGCAAGGTGCACTTAGAAATGCCTTATTTAATGCTTAAAATCAGGTTTTCCAACATGTCAAAAGGGTGATTTTGACATGTCCGTGCTGCAGGGTTCAAGCTGCAGTTGTCAGGCTACACAGGGTAGGCGTGAAGCAATGTTTTCCTTACCACTGTAGTGGGGGAGAGGGGGCACAATAGGTCCTGCATTACACAAATGGCATTTGACTTTCTATGCCAGGATTGTATTTCCACTCGTATACTATAGTCTTATGGAAAAGTTAATGGCGCCAATCAGCGTCAATTTCTACATGATTAACGGGGGAACACAGGTACTTTATTCCTGTTTAGAAGGAGTAAAGTGCACTGAGTTCTAATGCCAACAAAACAGATAGGGCAACAATTGGGGGACCTCATGCAAAAGATGGAAAATATGGTCATTTCTCACAGTCCTACACTCCACCGACTCCAAGTAGAGATTATGAAGCATACAACGTTTGTCAGAGGATACAGCTACAGATAGGATTATTAGACAAATAAGTGCTGATCCCTTAATTATTTCATAAAGAACAATTGATGGACAGAATGCACAACAATGTCATGCATTCCCTCAAGTACAGAGTTCTGGGCCTAAATCCATCGTTTTTTTGCTCACCATGCCATTCCAATTTAAACCCAGCCATATGCAAATCAGTCTTGACCCTGCGCCCAATGGGAACAGTCCAGCCCGAACGGCCAGGCCAGGTCCTCCCTGGACTGGAAACAAGCATCCTAGGACCCGTTTCGGGGTTTCACCCCTCATCAGCCAGGATAGCTTGACTCCAGTGGCATGGAGAGCACAGGACCCACGTCTGGGCATACCCGTCCCACTAGGGGTGACAAATGCAAAAAGAACAGTTGATGGACAGAATGCAGAACAATGTCATGCATTCACCCCAGTACAGAGATCTGGGCCTAAATCCATCGTTTTTTTGCTCACCATGCCATTCCAGTTTGAACCCAGCCTTAATTATTTCTAGCTTTTTAACAGGTAGAAGATGACTTTAACATAAACTAGAGACTAATTTTGTAGTGTTTACACAGACTGTACATTTAGCAATCCAACAAAATTAGAATTAGCCTTATGTGCAGGTCTGGCGTTAGCCAAGACCTTTTGATTTTACACAAATTATATGTAAAATAAATTTACTTAAAGAGGCTTTCAGCCATCTCTTTTCAACCATTGGTCTGTTGTGTCATTCATATTTTGCTTCTTCCCACTACAGCATACATCATGGAACAAAGGGTCAGTCTTCTTAAGTCACTGGTTAACTTCACTTTGAGTGACCGCATGTTGCTCTTTCACCAAGACCACATCTGCACACAAGCTAGTTCCCTTCAGTGCCAGTGTTTTTGTTTTTACTTTATAATTGCTTGAGTGCTGTGTTTGTGTTTGGAGCCTGATGTGATGGCAGGATGCTTTCTCCCAGATGTGACACAGGGCACATTCCAGCTTTATAAGATCCCACCTCCTGCTAATGCTGTTGTAAATTTATTTTGGAGTCATTCACATCAGCTCACACAAACTTTGAATATAAGCTAATCAGTGTGCTCTAGCTATCTATGCAACCCTGTCTTTCTTTCTTTTTCTTTCTTCCTTTCTCCTTTTCTTTTTCCTTTCTTTCTTTCTTTCTTTCTCTTTCTTTTTTTTTTCTTTCTTTCTTTTCTACTTTTTTCTTTCTTACTTTCGTCTTTCTTTCTTTCTCCTTCATTCCTCCATTCTTTCTCTTTTGCCTTCTCGGCTTCATTTTTGCTTTCTTTACCTTTTTGCCAGCTTTTTTGAGATCATAGAAACATTTTTGCCTTTAGCCAATGTTTTTTTTAGATTGATGAGGGCAGCTTCTTCAACAATAAAGTTTTCAAAAACCACGACAAAACAGTAGAAGAATTGCCAGAATGCAGACAGTCAACGCCAGGCCTATTGGTTTTGCCAATGCTTGTTCTAATTTGGATGCACAAAGCATTTAACCAACAACATGTACTCATGATGAAACGGGTCCTTGGCCAGACCAGGTGGCACATACAAATTGGAAAAAGTTAGGGGTCTATTAGGATGTCGTGCGGATCGCCACCGCCCGGCCAGCGGTGGCGGGCGGTGGCGATCCGCACACCATCACAACACAATTTACCCCCCGCCATATTACTATGGCGGGGGGTACTGCGGCGGACGGAAAGTCCGTCCGCCGCTCTCGCCCGGTAGGCAATCGTCCCGATTGCCTACCGGGCGGAAAGGCCCATAATATGGTGGCGGTGCCTTGCAGGCATCGCCATCCATATTAGCATGTGGCATTTTCAATGCCTTTCCATGGCGGAGAGTTTGCCATGGAAAGGCATGCAGTTTTCGCATCGGGGGCCCGTTGCGGGCCCCCAGGGGGGTGGGGGGCTGCACTTGGGGGTACCTATGGTACCCCCAACATTGGCATGGACAAGGTGGCAGGCACAGCGCGGTGCCTGTCACGTTGTGCATGCCAATGCACAACATGCATATATTGCATTGTGGCGGGTGCTGCTTACAGCACCGCCCGCCGCAATGCAATATATGCGGGATGCCACCGTGGCGGTGGCATCCTAATTGCCATTGCAAGACCGCCGCACCTCTTGCGGGCGGTCCCGTTTGCCGTTGCGGTGGCGGGCGGACACAGTCCGCCCGCCATCGTAATAGACCCCTTAGTTTGGGCCAAATTGTAGTTTAATGTATTGTATTCAGCATGTGCTGAGAAAAAATACAATCACACCAGGGTAAGAAACATGGGACATCATGAAGTGGCAAAGTAAAGATGTAAACCAGGGCAGTCAAGGAGTAATGTACATGATACGATGCAGACGAGTGACAATTTGAACCATAATTTTTACTTGGGATACGCAGTTCAGGTTTGAGGTACTAAGTACGGGTTCTCTCTTTGTGATCCAGGAGTTCAACAGCGAAGTGGTCAACATCTTGGGATGGAGGGGACCAAGAGAGAAGCAGAGAATAGGAGCAAGGCTAGAAGATGAATTTATATCACCAATGATACTAAGTGCCGGCCTTGGACTTTCCTTTTACGAATCATTGTAATCTGATTTTTCAATCTAATTGGTTACATTGAACAAAACGAAGACCACAGATACCAGAATGCAGTAGGTTGTTAAATAATGTCCAGGATGAATACCTGCAACCTTGGTCGTCTGGGGCCATATTTGGGGAGCAGGTTTAGAAAGACCCAGGCACTACTTTGGCGAGTTCCAGATGTCTTTCCATGATTTTTTTTTCGGACTCTTCCCTGATAACAACAGAGCAATTAATCAAGCACTATGAAACTGGCTACTTTGGGGTAGTACAGCGAGCAAGACTGCGAGTTAGGTAAATGAAGAAAGTGATAAAAGAAACCAGTAAATTGCAGCTATGCATCTGTTACCTATCTGGGTTGGGATTTGAGCCGGGTAGTGACAGATGCAGTTACTGACAATAGTCGTAGGTAACTGGAGCAAGCAAGAAGTGCAGCACTTACTTTCCTAGGAACTTCAGTATTGGCTCCCATGACTTGCTATGACACATTCAATTCAATACATGACCAAGCACTCAATTGGTTCTCATCACTTCTGACTAATCTTGCTCAGTCAATCATCTTGAAACCTTATTGTTGAAAATCTAGGCTCCTGAAGTGTGGTGTCCCGCATAAATCTTCACTAAGCCCCACCCTTTTTAGTATGTATGTTATGTTATGTTATTGGAGCTTGTAGCGCGCACAGATACTCCGAGGAGTGTCCCGGCGCGGACCTTAAGGAGTGAGGCGAAACTGGTTAAATGAAAAGAAACGTTTTCAGATTTTTTTATTTTTTTAAAGTGGGGTCCTGGTTGCTACAGAGAGCAAAAGGAAGCGAATTCCAGGCCAAAGCAGCCCTAAAAGCAAGGGATCTGCCACCCATCCTTTGCAGGCGAAAGCGAGGTACATGGGCTAGGATTAGAGAGGCAGATCGTAGCTGTCTAGCTGGAGTGTAGAACATAAAACGTTTCCGCAAGTATATTGGGCCGGAAGCATACAAGGGACGGTGTGCCAGGACCAGGGCTTTAAACTTAACACGTTCGGCTACGGGCAGCCAGTGGAGTATACGCAGATGCTGTCTTACACTGCTTCTTATTGGGATGTTAAAAAGAAGCCTGGCTGCCGCATTCTGGACTACCTGTAGTCTGTTAAGCAAGTAGCCCGGTAGGCCAACGTACAAGGCGTTGGCATAATCGATACGCGAAAGTATCAGGGCTCGGGTAACCGTTTCTTTTGCTGCCCTAGGGAGGAGTGGTAGAAATTTTCTGAGGGATTTGAGTATCCCGAAACAGTTCCCAGCGAGCCTCTTGATCTGGGTGGGGAAAGAGAGGTTCTCTTCAAACCAGATACCCAGATTCTTGGCGGGTTGCCCCGTTGAGGCCGGCGAAGGATAATCAGCCGGCCAAAGTGCCGACAAGTGTACATGACAAGTGTGGCCAAACTTATTCGAAGTTACATATTTTCCTTGATGACTTACATAGGCGATACCCAAATTGTGGTTTTGTTTGCGGACAAGTCTATTGCCTCCACTCATAAATTTAAGTTGTACCTGATGGCAGTGGCAACCTGGATGACAACCCACTCTCAATCTTAATGGCGACAGGAATTAGTTCTTCCTTTCATTGATCTGGTTAACCTCTTGGTGGCCACCTGAACTCAATATAACCACCCATGGAATCAGCTAAAATTTTGGGAGTATATTACGTTGTGATTGTGAGCCAAATTAATATGCTCCTTTCCATTTATTTCTTCTACTTGAGTATGCTGCTCAAAGTACTTCCGGTCAACGTATAGTCTTGTACAATGATCAAATTAATCATTATGTCCCTCACTGATTACTGTGATTATCGCTATCTGGGCCTCCCTAAGAGCTCCATTCGCTGGCTACAACTGATTCAGAACCTGGCTGCAAGAGTCCTATTGGGTCTTTCTCCACGCCATCACATCTTCTCCCATATAAGGATCCTACATTGTCTACTAGTGCAGCAGTGTCTAACCTTTCCGTCTTTTTGCATCTGTCATTGAGGTGTATTACAAACAAGTCCCATCATTTACGCTATCAAGAATTCGTTTTTACACTTCTGGGCGAAGATTACCTTTCCCTAATGCTCTACTGTTAGGGGTGCCTCACATTTTCTGAGAAATAGAAGGAGGGAGAGCCTTTTATTAGACACATACATTCTGGAATTCAACCCCCTTATGTCTGCATTCACAAGCCAATCATTTCAAAATCCGTAAAGGTCTGAAAACATGGTTGCTCTGCTACACTACTAAATAGCTAAATTTGCACTACCGGAACACCCTTTGCAGGGTAAATGTGCATGCTTTACATGTATCATTCATCATCAAATGAAAAGGTAATATTTAGTGGCAACATGGCATAGGTGGAAATACTTTGCTAAATTCAAGGGCTGGTACAAGATACAGGGCACAACAGAGATTTTCTCTCAGCTGTAAGAAGGCATTCATGCTGTTGTTGTCCCATGGCATTGGATCAGGCATGTTCTTGTGTGTCAACCTCTGTAGAGGTTTGGCCACAAAGGAAAAGTTGGGAATCCACTTACAATAATAGCCTACCGTTCTCAAAAACATCCTGACTTCTCTCCACCTGGTAGGAGGATTCATCTTAAAGATAGCAGAGATTTCCTCTTGTGACTCCTTCCTTGCACCTTTCTCAATATGATGTCCTTAATACAGAACATCTCTTTGACAATACTGTAGTTTACTTGGGGACACTTTATAATCCATTCTTAGCTAAATGATTCAATAAGGCAATAATATTAGTCCTACATGCTTCTTGAGACATCAATGCAATCAGTAAGTCAACAATGTATTGGAGAAGGACTGAGTTGCACAACAACTTGAAAGATTCCAAATTCTTTTTAAGATCTGATTAAAGAATGAAAGACTTTCCATATACCCCTGTGGAACATGACACCATGCCAAAATTTAATTTTTAAATCAAAACGCGAAGAGAAAATGTATCTCTTCCTGCAGCGGAATGGAAAAGATAGCTTGACATAGGTCAACAACTGTGAACCATTCAGCTTCACAGTGTATTTGAAATAATATCACAACAGGACTCAGTACCACAGGACAATATGGAACTACATTATTATTCATCTTTGGCAGGTCCTGCACAATGCAATACTTGCCATTAGGCTTCTGCAGGCCCATAATGGGTGAGTGTTGCAAAGTCATCCTGTGCCCTGGGCACCCCCATTTTTTTGCTGACTGGTACTGGTGGTAAAAGACTCTGACTGTCCCTGGGCTCTGCCTAACCAGGGCCAGTGCTATGCTGAAAACACACTTAGAATACAGTGAAAACACCTTCATACACTAGGGTGCACTATAAGTTAGAGTACCCCTTTGTTTGGCATGATCTCCCCTATAAGGCCCTAGTACATAATAGGGCAGGGGGATCAACCTACCTTTAAGTTCCTAGTATATAATAGGGCATGGCAGTTTAGAAGCCAGCAGCCCTTTCTGCGTGTGCATGTGTGCACTGCTGAGGCCTGAGGTCAGTTTAAAAGCAGCCCTGTGTTGCAGTAAATTCTGCCCAAACTCAACTTTGGTCTTTGGGGCACTTAAAAATGAATAAACTACAATATGTTGGCATATTAGGTACCCCCAGGGTCTCCCCTACATGTCCTATTGGTGGGGGTCAGGTACTTATAAGGGGGACCCTTATCAAAATAGGTTTTATATGCCTTGAGTTTAGTGACATTGCACATCTCCCTTCCCTCATTGTAGTAAAGTGCATCCCAAAATCGAAGGTTGTGCCAGGAGCACTGTGGAGTGAGGATCTGCAATATTTTTACACATTCAGAACCCCTAAAGTCTCCCCCTAGGTGTTCCAGGGGTTGGGGGTCCTGTAGATATAGGTAGGGTCCTTATAAAATAGATGTTTTATAAGCCTTGGTTTTGGAGAAATTGCCCAGTTAATTTTCCCCTTTGGAGATCCCCAACCACCACATAGGTTAACATGGCAAGATGTTATTAATTAATAACTCCCGCCAAGGAACCCCGAAAAATATAATTCAAGTACTTAGTGTAATGGTATTGATAAATCCAACAATATGCTATTGTTCAATTTATCCTAAAATGTACAAACAAGAAGGTATAAGACTTTCTTGTCTGTAAGCCAAAATTCAGCCTTCCAGTGACCTGTCCTGATTGGTCAGAGTTAAGTGGATTAGCCAGGCTGCTTTGATGAGGTGATTAGGTAGCCCCTGGGGTGAAAGAGCAATTCTGGGAGGAGAGGGTTCTGTTTCATAGGAATGCCAGAGCAAGGGGTAGGGGTCGTAAACAATGATCTTCCATAGGAGGTGGGGACAGGCAGAAGAAGCCAGTTTCATTTACACCCCTACTCTTTGAACGCAGCCAGATGGCAGGCTTAAGGAAGGAATGTGCAGGTGCCAGGGGGAAGGAGAATATGGAGATGAGCCATCCTGGAGGTTGGTTTAGCCAGCTCTTGCCTCTCTGCTACGACCTTAGCCATATTGAATTTTGGAGAAATAGTGCTTTCTGGGAGATCATTATGCCATACTTTGGAGGAAATGGTCATGCTCTGGGGTGTTGCCCTACACCTCACTGTACAGGAGTGCCCTCCTGTGTGACCCCAGAGAACACTGAATAAGTATCTGAGAGGGGCAGTTCTTCTCAGATCTGCTGCTTCAAACTAAAGGAAGAAGAAGGGTCCATTTTGGAAGTTTGATTTGCACCAACCAGGCCCTGCACTGTGACTGACTGCCCCTGCTGCACAATCTGGAACTACAGCCCTGTGGATCAACCCTGCTTCAAAAGGACTAAAGAGTGGACTCCCTGCAAGCTACAGGTTAACATAGCTCACCTGGAGCATCACCACCAAGAATCCCCAGCCTGGAGTACTGCCAGTGGTTTTGTAAGGGACAAGTGGATTGTGGGAATTGAAGTCCCAAACTTTCAAGGACCATCTTGGAGCTCCCAGACCCTTGGAGTACGTTTTGGACACTTTGGAACCCTCAAAGGAACTTCAGGAAGAAGTTCCAGAAGTCTTAACTTTGGAGCAACTTTGGAAAAAAGCTCCAGAAGTGGACCGATTCGACCTGGCCAGTCAAGCTGGCGACCCTCAACCTCGAGCCAGCCTGCCCTCCAGGTTCGTCCTGCTGAAAAGCTCCGGAGGTCCGACTTCCAGAGTTTGACCGGGAGTTGGACCCAAGTCGGCAAACCCTCACCGAATCTAGCCTGGTGAAGAGCATCGATGGACCCCGGGAGAAAAAGCTCTGTAAAAGTTTCGAAGTCCGAATGTAGAAAAGGTGACCAGGACCTACAGCGAGAGTCAAAACGCTCAACTTAAACCGCGAGCAGGCATGGATCTCTGGTTCATGCCGCTGGAAAGCTCCGGAGGTCTGACTTCCATAGGTTTGACCAGTAGCTCGTCGCAAGGCAAGCCGGCGAACCCTCACCAAATCTGGACTGGCTGAGAGCTTCGACCCTGGGAAGAAAAGCTCTAGAAAGGTTTCTAAGTCAGAAGGTAAAAACTTTGACTGAGACCTACCGCAAGGGGTAGCCGCACAGGGCTCCATCGCGGTCGGCCTGAAACTTTGACTTTGTCCTGGTCTAGCACAACCAGATGTCCCAATAGGCGCTATAGGTTCCTATGTGCTATATAGTGCTAAATCTTTAAAAATTCATATAGCCGGTTCCCTACATTGGATTTGTTTTGTTTTGGTGTCATTTTAAAGATAAAAATATTTCCTATGTGTATAAATTGGTGTTGGATTTTTATTGTGTGTTGTGTCTTAGTTATTTACTGAACTGGTGTTTTTAATTGCTTTACATACCTGTCTTTGAAGTTAAGCCTGCCTGCTAGCAGCCAAGCTACCAAGGGTTGAGCATGGGAAGAAATTTCTGAGACCTAGTCTGAGCCTATATTGTGTAAGTGGCCTTATTGCCAGAGGTAGATGCATATTTACCACTACTAATAATCCACTTTCCAACAGTGAGTTGCAGGGGCCCCCCATAGTTTAATTTAAAATACCTTGTTGTATCATAGATTCAGTCAGCGGGGCAAATCTGGCCATGGCCTCAGGTGTATTATATTGTTATGTTGCGGCATTTGAGGATACTCAGCATTAGGTTTGATGATAATCCAGACAGACTCTACACCTTTAATAAGTTTGATATCCTTGCCAGAGATGTCCCAGACTTCGGGCCTCACATTGTCTTTCAGATCAGTGGGTAAATAGTTGACAGTCATTAAGGGGTACAGTCTAATGGTTGAAACTTGCTGAACTATTTTGAAATCAACATTTTCAGCATGAGTTGGAAACATAACACCATCCGATGTGCAGTAAATGGTACAATTTAATTTACACAACCTAACAGAATACCCGGACTATAATCGCATATCACAAATTGGCGATTTTAACAGGAATTCTATCTGAGATAGGGTTAACAATCTGCTTATTGGATATTCCTACAACTTTTGATCTGTTTTCCTCAGAGGGGTAGGTTTGGGGCTTTCGCTGTTCTAATAGTAGAACGGGTAGCACCAGTGTAAATAAGAAATGACACTTGGTGGTCATTCACTTCTCCTTCCATGAATAGGAAACGTTGGTCTACATCCAAGACTGTGTCAAGCATGCACTCTTCCTCCCCCCTCTGGCACCTTCATTGTCATTGTGATTGATCAAATTAATAACCTCCAAACACATCAAATACAGGGAGCTTCTGGAGTGCATTCTGATTTGCAAAAGTATGCTGATTACCTCTTGGAAACTGGGGTTCCCCATATTCTGTTGGGGCATCGGAGCTTGAGGAACTGGGACTTGTGACATATTTCAGTTCTGCATTCTCTGCATGGGCACATTCTGTATCTGAACTGAAGAAGCATTTTGAATCTGCATAGGATTTACTTTCCGCACCTGGCCCTTGTCAGACAATCTATTGGGATTTAGCAGACATTCCTGCTTCCAGTGGCCCGCCTTATTGCAATAGTGACACAGATTAGACCGTTTCAATGTCGCAACATCTATCCCGGTACTTGGATCAATCGGACCCCCATGAACTCTACCTTGTGAAACACCATTTCCACCTTGCATCATTTGACCTCCACCTTGGTATCTGACATCTTGCATTTCACCTGCATACGGCCCAATCTAGAATCCCTTCTGCACATGCTTGTTTTGAGCCAACACAAATTTCTCCTTAACCCCTTCGCTGCGCTGGTAATTCCCCGCGGGTGCGGGGGTAAATGCGAGCGCCGCGGTGCTCGTGGCGAGACCAGCTCGTCATGAGTCACAGTGGAGCTGTGCTCATGACGAGCTGGTCTCGTCACAAACCCACCCACTCATTAATTCTCCCGCACAGGAGGGGAATTAATCACGCGTGGGCGGTGCGCACCTGTTATGACGAGACCAGCTCGTCATGAGCACAGCTCCACTGTGACTCATGACGAGCTGGTCTCGTCATAAGCACCGAAGGGGTTAAGCCTCTTCTGTTTCATTTCCTGTTCATCACTACAATACTTTGCATGTTGAAGTATCCCATCCAAAGGCTTACTTTGCCAACAAATCACCTTCTGTTGAATATGCTGCTTAATCTCCAGACACCATCCAAGGACAAACTGTGACACAAAGTAGCTCATATCACCCCTTTCTGGGTTATCAACCCCGCAATATTGTCTGAACAGCTGCAACAAATGCTCATAGTAACTATGAACTGACTCTGGCGTAGTGTGATTAATCTTTCCCCAGTGAATGACTTTTGTGGGTCCTTTCCCTTCAAAAAATTGATCACTTGTTAGTACATCTGCATGACTATAGGAGATGCCGCATCCGTCCCAGTAACTCTCTGAGGTTCAACATTGGGCCATTGTATTGACACTTTACACTCAGACCATAGAGCACTGGGAACCACTATTTCGAAGAAGTTGTTCATTATTATCACCGTCATAATGAGCTTTATTCTGTACAAACAGACCATAAAAGCACAATTAAAATAAACAGTCATTATTGCAATAAAAAAACAACATGCAATAGACATTAAAAACACCAACAAAAGTAAATACAGCCAGTATAAATTCAAGGATACAATTAAACAGTCATAGACATTTAGGTGATTGGGGGCTTTCAACACCAGAATAAAATACAAAATAGGAAATTAATACTTAGTCAAATGCACAATATCTAATCTGTGAACAACCACAGTCTAATACGATTCATCGTTAGAACAAAGTACATACTCATGTGTGGCCTAATGCTCTCCTTGCTCTTACATCTCCTGCTAGGAAACTGTCTACGGAGTAACAGGTCTTTATATCCAATAAAAGCTACGAATACAAAAGTGCCGGTCTGACCTGTTTAAAATTCATCATTCTCAAAATTGGACAGGTAATTTTTTTCCTTAAGATACTATACATAAGGCAGAACATAATAAAGTGCACGGTACCCTGTTGTGAAACATTGTCACGCCAACATGGATCAATGTATGAAGCCTTTGACCATCCCTGTAGCATTACCAATTAATAATGAAAGAGATTCATCCTGAACCTTGTCAGTAAATACCTATGATGGTTAGATGACACATAACAAAGATAAGATTCAACTGACTTGGTGGTTTGTGTTAGTATTGCGTGTCTGACCATCAATTTTGACAAGGCTCCATCATCTCTCTCAGGATGCTGCCAAAGTGCAAAGGCGTTCTTGGTCCAGGCCACGTCATCCCAGTAGGTTGATCGAATAGAGCAGCTCAACCAAAGGCCCTAAAATTCAATTTTAAACTTTTTAGCCAGGGTATTGACAGTGCACCATCCAGCACAAGACAGTCCCCCATGATAAGTCATTTCAAATTTGATTGTGTATTGGTCCAAATTTTAAGCCATAGCAGCAAGGGGCACAACTGTATCGTATCAATGATGTAATTAATGTCCAAATCTTCATGTACCACCTCAGAAGCGACATTATTGGGTAGGGAAAACAATCTTCTCATAAATTTGTAAGCTTCTGTCTGAAGTGGTTGTACATAGCATATTCCCAAACATATCCCCAAACATCAGATCCATAAGTAGTAATCAGGATGCACTTGGCATTATACAATTTAATCATTGCAGAGACTGATGTGTGACTTAAGCGCTTGTAGGTTTTTTTGTTTCTCAAGTAGGGACCAACTCATAGAAGCGTCAAAAAGGACACCTAAGTAAGAACATTGAGAATTGCCCTTACTAATGTGGCTGCCCTTAATAAAAAAGATATGGTTTAAGTAGCTTTTGGGCTGATAACCATAACGTGCAATTTATTAACATTTGTGCTTAGATTCAGATTATCCATAAACTCAACAAATGAGTCTAGGAGCTGTTGTAAACCCAAGGCAGTTCTGGAGATAACCACTGTGTCATCATAGTATAGTAGAACGGCTAGCAGTCGCTTTCCTACGTGGGGTAGATCTTTCTCGATTTGAGTAGGTGCAATTCCAGGGAATTAATATATGAGGAAAATCAAAAGGGGCCTAAGATAAAGCCCTGACAAACTCCCCTTCTAAGCCTAAAAGATTGTGTGCATTTCCCCCCCCCCACCATATCGAACCGAAGCAGGCAAATTACAGTGTAAATCTCTCAGCAAGAAAACTATGAGGGTCATTAGGATGGCGGATGGACTTTCGTCCGTCCGCCATCCAATCGTATTTTTTTTAAAGTTATTTTTATTGTAAACAGCGCCAAAACAAAGGACAGTAACAATCATCATGATCAGCATATGGTTACAGGTTACATGTTGCATGCTTATCAGGACGTTCCCCTAGTTATACATTGTACTGCTCTATTTACCCCCTTCTGTTTTGTAAGGCTTCATCCAGTTGCTATCACATTTCGCCCTTATAACTCTTCGGATAGGGAATTACTGTTAACCAGTAGGCAGATCATCCCTCTGCTCTCATTCTACTTTCCCCAGACCTTTTTCCATTTATGTGGGCAGCCCAGTCCCTCGTAGGTCACCCTCTCCGCTTGCATGCACCAATCCATGTCGGTTTCCCAGTCTACAAACAATGGTCCGGACCCGCCCCCCCATCTACGTGCTGTGTTGCATTTGGCCACCATAAAGCCCAGTGTAACCCATAGTCTTTTTCCCATCCCCAGTTCAGTCTTCCCACCAATGTTTAATAGGCACCATTGAGGAGATGCCTCAATCTCTTTCCCACAGATCCTCTGCATGTGTGTAACAATCTTATTCCAGTATTTCCGGATCTCAGGGCAGTCCCACCATAGGTGTAGGAATGCACCTTCCTGGCCACAGTTCTTGGGGCATAGTGGTGAGTCTAGTCTATTCATTTTAACTAGTGTAGCGCATGTGTAATATGCTCTGTGGAGTATTTTCAATTGGATCAGCCAAAAACTGGACCGTATAGCCACCTCCTGGGGGGCTCGAGTGACCCCTGCCACTCCTCGTCATCTAAACTCCCCAAGTCAACCTCCTATTTGGTACGCACTTTATCCAAAGTTCTGGGGAAGTTATTTAGTATTTTTCGGTAGGTTAGTGAAATCGCCCTCTCGTTCAGATAATCATCCAGAAGTCTATCTTCTAAGGGGGAAGAGACTGGGGGGGTCTGTTTCCCGTGGGATGGCTTGTTGCAAAGCGTGCCGTATTTGGAGGTATCTGGAGGTATCGGAAGGTCTCCGCTGAGGCCAGCTCGTACTCCTTTTTCAGCAAAGGGTCTGATCTCCCCCCCTGCCCTGGAAAGACCAATAAGGTCCCACTTATCGAAGCCCGGTTGGGCAGCTAATAGCCCCACGAGGCTCGAGTCTCATAGTGGCGTAGCCAGGGTAATCTTGTCTTTCCACCCCAGTGCAACTGATGCTGCGTGCCATAGTATGACTGTCGTGGACGTCGGGGTATTCACTGGTGTTGCCTGCTTCCCTCCGTAGAGAGCTCTAAGGTAGCCCTCCAATCCCATATTGTGCCTGTCCATCCTATAGGCTGGCTTGTCTCGGGCTACATGGAACCATTGATTAATCACTATTAATTGAGCCGCCCAATAGTAGTATTGCAACGCTGGAAGCGCGATCCCACCATCGTATCAACTTTAGTCAGCTTGCTCAACGCTATACGTGGAGTTCCCCCGCCCCAGAGGAGTGTCCGTACCCTACTTCCCGAAAGTATTTAGGAGGGACCACATATGGTGTGTTTTGTAAAACGTAAAGGAAGCGGGGAAGCGCCATCATTTTATATAGGGAAGCCTTGCCTAATAACGACAGGGGTAAACTCCTCCAATGTCATACGTCTTCCCGAAGTCGGCGCGGAGGGGGGGGTCTAGATTGCGGTCATAGAACACCACAGGGTCTCTGGTTACATAGTCACTAGCCGAGCTGTACAGGTTCTGGGAATCCTCGGACTCGCGCCCCTGAGGATGTATATCAACAATTTATCCCAGTTAATAGTATACCCTGAGTATCTTTGGTACAAAGTAAATATGTGAAGCACTCTGTGCAGGGAAGAATAAGGGTTGGCCAAATATAAAAGGATATCGTCTGCGTAGAGGGGGATTCTGTCCTCCCACTCCACTGTCCATTTGAGTCCTCTGATGAGCGGGTCACCTCGTATTCACATCGCCAGGAGTTCCAACACTAGGGCAAATATCAACGGGGACAAGGGGCACCCCTGCCTCGTTGCCCTGTGTAGCGTGAAAGCTGCTGATCACCCCCCATTCACTGTCACCTGAGCTAGGGGTCCAGAGAATAGGAGCCGGACCCGAATCACTGACATAATATCGACACTGCTAATATCGACATACAAAATTATCGACACCCAAATATCGTCAACATAAATATTGACATGCTATACTTATTTTAAAAAATTCACAAATATCGAAACAAACTTATAGTCAAAAAGAAACATCGATACAACTAATATCGAAATCAAAAATATTGTTAAAACTAATATTGTTAACATTAAATAAACATACAAAATAACACATATATTAAAAGCAAAAATATAGACCATATAATTATCTTCAATACACAAATATTGGCATCTTAAAAATAATCCAAATAACACAATACATAACAAATAAAATATAAACAATATCACAAACACACACAATGTATTAAATATGTAAAATTAAAACAAAAATAAAATATATATTTTTTTAACATAACTAACACCACCAAAATAATTACTCTTTACAAACGGAATATATAAAATAAATGATTTATTTCATACCTTAGCTACAGTATAAATTACAAATTAAATACTAGGATATTTTTAAATAAACAAATAATATAAAAACAATTAACTGAACATTATTTAGGGGCCTATTAGGATGGCGGGCGGAGGCACCACCGCAATGCTGGCGGTGGCGGAAAATGCCATTTTCCGCATGCCAGCAGCGGTCCTCACGTCTGCCATATTACAATGGGCAAACATAGCCCATTTCCCGTCCGCCGCGGTGCGATGTGAACCGCCATCAAAATGCGCCCGCCACCACGGCGGTGGGAGCCAATAGAGACCCACCGCCGTGCAGAATGACGTCCCGACCACCGTACAAATCAGGATGCCCCATACAGCCAGTCACACCGCAGCGGAGAAACCACCCAACCAGAGACGGCGGAAGCACGACAGCGGAGCGCAAAACCAGACTCCCGGTCCCCTCCACCCGGTCCTGACCGCAATGGATCCAGCTCTACACGCCTTTCCGGTGCTGTACCT